>CM018698.1:34328957-34928957 GCA_009363875.1 Mikania micrantha | reverse complement strand
GCCTTCTGGGAGTGTTAAGATTGAAGCATTGCACAATCTTTGTTTCAGTGTCTGGAATGCCTTCTCTTGTTTATGAGTCCACACAAAAGGTTCATACTTTTGTGTGAGCTTGGTGAGAGGCAAAGCTATTTTAGAGAAATTCGAGGTGAATCTCCTGTAATAACCCGCCAATCCCAAGAATGATCGGATCTCTGTTGGTGTTGTAGGCACATCCCAGTTCTTGATTGCCTCAATCTTGGCAAGATCCACATGAATACCATTACTGTTAATCACGTGACCCAAGAATTGAACTTCTCTTAACCAGAATTCACACTTGGAGAATTTGGCATGGAGTCATTCCTCTTTCAAAAGCTCCAAAACTGTCTTGAGGTGTTGTTCATGTTCCTTCTCGTTCCTTGAATAAATCAGTATATCATCAATGAAGACGATAACGAACTAATCTAAATACGGTTTGCACACCCGGTTCATTAAGTCCATGAACACAGCCGGTGCGTTCGTCAATCCGAATGGCATCACCATGAATTCGTAATGACCATATCGGGTACGAAAGGCCGTCTTTGGTATGTCTTCTTCCTGAATTCGGAGCTGATGATAACCTGATCTCAGGTCTATCTTTGAAAAGTATTGTGCTCTCTGTAACTGATCAAACAAATCATCAATCCTCGGTAACGGGTACCGATTCTTGATGGTGAGTTTGTTGAGTTCTCTGTAATCAATGCACATCCTGAAAGTTCCATCCTTCTTTTTCACAAAAAGAACCGGAGCTCCCCACGGGGAAAACCTAGGTCGATGAACCCTTTATCAAATAGCTCTTGTAACTGATTGGACAACTCCTGCATTTCCGATGGTGCAAGTCTATAAGGAGACTTAGCTACAGGAGTCGCTCCTGGAATCAAATCGATTCGGAACTGCACCGCTCTTTCGGGTGGCAGTCCCATTAGATCATTCGGAGACATGTCCTCCTAGTCTCTCACCACTGGTACATCTTGAATCTTGATTGCCTTATCGTACAATGTTATTCTGACACGACGTTTCACTTGATCTCCATGAATCTCCAGAAATTGATCGTTCTCCATTCAAGCGTAGATATTAACTATAGTAAGTTCTACTATCTAATTGACACCTAATTAATTTATAGTTATCCCTAGTTATGTTACTAATTACCTATAATATATAATTTTTAACATCCTACATAATTTAAACATATATGATAAAAAGGACATACCCTCGAAGTCATCCAACTCCGCGTGTACATCTGGTGCTGGTAGAGCGAGTAGTTCCTCGGGAGTGGTCGATGTGGTTGGAACTGTTGAAGTTGTTGGGAACTTCATCATAGGGCAGTCTCTTGCAAAATGTCCAAGCATTCCGCATGTGTAGCAGTGGTGTTTGTGTTGAGAGGAAGTAGAAGTACTTACTCTCTGCCTCTGATTCTGTGTGGAAGGCTTCGGCATCGGTGAATCAAGTGCCCCTTCTTTCCACAGTTCAGACAATGGCTGCATGGATTGTTCTTAGCATGATGAAATCCGCACTTGTTACACTTGGGATGTTTACTTGTATGTTGTATGTTCACCTGTTCGCCCAATGGTTTCTCAATAGTTATATTTACAAGTATTATATCATCCTAACGGTGATGCTTATATATAGGGCATATGTAAGGGAACTAAGCCCTAGCCAACATCCCACCACATCCCCACTAGAACTCCACACTACTTGCAATACAACTATTGATTTCCATTCTCATTTCTCATGTTTATCTCCTCTTTGATCACCTGTGTTCTCATGTATAGAATAATATAATGATAGCGTTGTAGTTATCAAACCGAAGTATTGATAACCAATATGTGTGTTAAGGATATTAGATTCTCAATCTGTTCCTTGTATTATTCTATATTTGTGGGGTTAACTGTTGTTTCACTTTTAAATATTAAAAGTGTTAGTTAACTGTTTATAATGTATTCTCAATGCTACGTATAGAGCCCAAAAGGAGTCCATTGGATCCTCACGTAATCAGATTACAATGCACCCGATTCACCTCTATTCCGTCGTGTGGTCCCATAGCCTTCATCGAAACTGTTACTAATAATATGACATGAGAGAAAATAAATTCCTCAGTCTACTAGTCCACAGATAGCGATGGATGATGTACATCTATGTTGTTGTTGTTCTCAATGTAGGGATGATCTCATGTAATTAACAAAGTTGAATAAGAACTTGTCTTATTACGTTATGTTAATCATTGTGTGAATGATGTTGTTATCATGAAGTTACGTTATCATGATTATCATTCATGTAATCCATATGTTCACCATGTAATCCTTAAGCCGTAGTAAGAACTAGTCTTAGTACCCTTAAGTGACGCAGGTGGTGGATGATCAATGCGTTCATACTATCGCATAGTATGTTTTTAAGTTATAACTAACTGTTATAAGTACTTGACTTATCACACTTAATCAATTATAATGTGGAATGATATTTAGAGGATATTTTATCTTCTAATCATTCATGTGTTGTGTAGTGTCATCATGTTCCACTGTAGTAGTTCTCATTGTTTATTTTTGTATGAATTGTCTCAGTGTTGCTCTTGTGTGAATAACCAAGTGTTATAAGATATAATCTTACAACTATGTTATTCAATTGTATTGATGATTATGAAATTATATTATCATATTCATCTGAGTTTCCCTGTTATCTCATGATCATACAAGCATGCATACAATGATAAGCGATAATAAACAATTTAATATTATCTAAATCAAAGTATAAATAACATGTTAAGCAAAACTTTTAAATAAATAAAAGTAAACATGTTTCTCAGCCCCGAGAGTTTAAAATCAGTTAAGATTAAAGAAAAAGGGGCATATGAACTCACCTTGTTGTTGTAGGGTTGACTTAGCTTAAAAAGAAGAAATGCACGCGCTCTTGATTGTACTTGTAGCAGTTTTCACGATCCTGTATTGATTTCATGTTGTTGCAACCTATAAGTATAAGTTGTATTTGGTTTGTGCGCGTGTAGGTGTTAGCCCTTCAGTCGGCTAACAATCGTGAGTTGCGATCATCATTCGGCCCCGTGTATTTGTCATTGACTTTAGAAGCGCTCATGTTAATTATGTTAATCATTAAAATTCACTTATTAGTTTTAAGTTCACTTGATTTATTGTCATGCTACGAGAGTTCCTAAGTTTCAACTTAGGTTTTAGGTTTAAACATAATAACCTTTTAGAATGACATGTTTAATCTTTTAAATTTTCGTTATGACCATAACTTGTCACCCTTGTCATGAAATTAAAGTGAATAGATGGTGAGGTATGAGTTACTCCTTGACATTACGTGTTTCTGAATTAATTTTTAAGTCTCATGTTTTCTCAAATATCACTTAAGCCGAATGATGTCAACGTGGGCGTTAAGAGTTGTATGTGAGCCTTAAGAGTTATACGTGGGCCTTATGCGATATGTTGGGCCGAATAGATCATGGTGGGCCGAATCAATTTGGGCTTAAACGGTGTGCTGGGCCTGCTACCACATATTGGACCACAAGGTTTAAACTTATTGTTCATGGGCCTAGTGTATAGAAAAGGTTAGGCCGGCTGTTGTGTTGGGCTAGATTATTGGAGCCGGCTTTCACATAACAGCGAACCTTAGTGGTTCCTCACACAAGGTTTGGCCCCATGAGTTCATTTTGACCAAGGGTTCGTGACAATCAAAGGCTCTTCTACACGAGTGCTTCGGCTAGGGTTCGGGGATGGCTGCATGCAATTTGTTCGTGAATTTGTATGAGGTTCGGTCATGCCTTCCTGTTCATAGGTTCGTCTACCATCATGGGTTCGCCGAAGGCATGGTTCGGCTAGATTTTAACCGACAAGGGTTTGTGAGTCACCATGTAGGTTCGGCGAGTAGGGTTCGACTAAGATCTGATGTGCAGGTTCGTTACAACTGGTTTGATGGTTATCGAAGGTTCGGTTAAAGGTTGAGGTTTTGGTGAGGGCAAGAGGTTCGCTACAGGAGAGTTCGGCCATGTGTGAGCAGGTTAAGAAATTTGTGGGTTCGTGAAGACCATGCAAGGTTCGGCTGGTCTGTGCTCACCCAACAAGCCATGGGTTCGGCCAGCTTGGCTCCCACGAACCCTGTGCGCTCGCCATCATCCTCCTGCTCGAACCCTTGGTCTGACCATGTCCATGGTACTGTCTCGTCCAGATCCATTCGAAATGGTATACTGTGAACAGACAGTAGAGTTTTACACCGGTGGGATGTTGTTCGAACAAAAAGGGTTAGAAAACCCTAACTTCAGTGATTTTCTTTAGCTCATACCTCGAATTCAGCTGGTGAAATCTTCAGATCCCTTGTACTTCTAGGTAGAGGAGGTCGAGAGCTACGCGTGGACGCAAGAATCACTCAATTTCGTCAAGAAATAAGTGATTTATGAAGGTTTGAAGTTGAAATCTTAGAGAGAGAGGGTATGGACGGGAATTGGATGTAGAGAGAGAGTGAAAATGTGAAAAATGAAAGAGAAGGCTTCATTTAGCCTTTAAATACCCCGAGGGTATTCGGGTTCGTTTCGGTTGCTCGGTTTGCGATTTCGTCGCGTATCTAGAAAATTACGCGTATTTTAAATGTACTAAATAAATTTATTATCGTTCGTGTCATGTTTCGTTTTCGTTTCGTCGATTCGCGTCACCATCGCGCGTATTCGTTCGAATCGTCATTCGAACGAACACGACGATGGTTTTGCTTTCCGACTTTTGTTTTCTACTTTCCAGTCATCATTTCAGAACGTTAAACTCACAGATATGTTTGTGTGAATCGTCACCCAAGCAAACACATATCAGTTCGTTATTCTGAAACGACACTGTGAATTATGTTTGAATTGTGTTTCCTCACTGTCGGACTCAACTAAACATCCTGTTTTCACCTTGTTTTCACATTGAAATGTCGGCCATATGATTCCTGTCATCTATGGATATCAGATCGCAACCGATTTGTTTCTGTTAATTGCTTGAACACTGTTGTTTCTCATGATCTGTCGTGTTAACTGTACTTAAGTTTTCACTTAAATAAACACAACTAATGTTTCAAATGTACGTTGTACTTACTGTATTTAAGTTTACACGAAAATACGTACAACTGTTCTTGTATTTAGAATTCTGTTAATACAAATATTGTTCACAATCACGTATATACACATAGATACTGTTTATAGTACACATACCGTACGGACTTGCCTGCCGGTCGGGTACTAGTTGTCACACAAGCTATCCCGTACTTCCAGCGGACACTATTCGATTTGGGTCATCATTGATAGATTGACCAAGTCCGCACACTTCTTGCCGATCAGAGAGAATTACAAGATGGAAAAGCTAGCAAGACTCTATGTCGATGAAATAGTAGTACCGCACGATGTGCCATTGTCTATTATTTCTGACCGGGACAGTCGATTTACATCGCGGTTCTAGCAATCATTGAAACAATCTCTAGTGACAAGTGTCAACTTGAGCACTGCTTATCATCCACAAACGGATGGACAAAGCGAGCGAACAATTCAAACCCTAGAGGATATGTTGAGAACATGCATCCTAGACTTCGGTGGAAGTTGGGATAAACATTTGCCACTTATTGAGTTCTCCTACAACAACAGCTATCACAGCAGCATTGGATGTGCTCTGTTGAAGCACTATATGGTAGAAAATGCCGGTCTCCAATTTGTTGAACCGAAGTGGGAGACAACAGAATCACTGGGCCTGAACTTATTCAGGAGACTACCGATAAGATAGCCCAGATTCGACAGAGATTACAAGCAACACGTAGCCGCCAAAAAAGTTACCCAGACAAACGGCGCAAGCCTTTGGAATTCCAAGTGGGTGATCGAGTCATGTTGAAAGTGTCCCCGTGGAAAGGCGTGGTTCGTTTTGGGGCTAAAGGCAAGTTGGCACCAAGGTATGTCGGACTGTTTGAGATAACTCAACGCATAGGTCCTGTGGCATACAGACTCAAACTCCCTGATGAACTCAGCGGAGTACACGATGTATTTCACGTATCAAACCTCAAGAGATGTCTTGCTGACGAATCTTTGATCATACCTCTAGAAGAGATGCAAGTTGACGAACAATTACATTTAATTGAAGAACCTGTAGAGATTATGAAACGTGAAGTCAAGAGACTTAAACGAAGCCGTATCCCTATTGTAAAGGTTTATTGGAACTCCAAGCGCGGACCAGAATTCACCTGGGAGCGTGAGGATCACATGAAGACAAAGTATCCCCACCTGTTTGAAGAAGTAGTGCCGACAATGATTCTTAAATTTCGGGACGAAATTTCTTTAACAAGGGGAGACTGTGACATCCATTACCTGATCGTCCGGCAAGTCCGTACGGTACGTGTACTTTCACTATTTAATGTGTGTAAATACAATGCATGAACAGTGTTGGTGATAACAGAATTCAGAATACAAGAAACAATTGTACGTATTTATGTGAAAACTTAAATACCGTAAGTACAAAAACTCACGATAAACAATAGTTGTTTGTATTTAGGTGAAAACCTACGTACAGTTAACACAACGAATCAAGAGAAACAATAGTGTACAAGTAAATAACAAGAACATGTCGATTGCGATCTGATATCCATAGATGGCAGGAATCAGATGGCCGATGAATCAGTGTGAAAACAATGTGAAAACATGAAGTTTAGTTGAGTCCGTCAGTGAGGAAACACAATTCAAACACAATTTCAGTGTTATTTCATAATAACGTACTGACAGTATGTTTGCGTGGGTGACGATTCACACAAACATATCTGTGAGTTTAACGTTCTAAAATGATGACTGAAAAGTAGAAAACAAGAGTCATAATGGAAAACCATCGTCGTGTTCGTTCGGGTGACGATTCGAATGAATACGCGCGAAGGTGACGCGATCTGACGAAAACAGTTAAAATAATCGTTTTTGATAAAATAATTGAAGAAAATAAAATTTAAAAGATTTACTAGGAATAACCACTTTCCAAACATTAAAAATAAATCTTTTTATTTGATGACGCAAATTATGCGCGTAACGATCCGGAAAGGCAACGGAGACGAGAACCGAGCAACAAGAATGAACCCGAACACCCTCGGGGTATATAAAGCCTAAATGAGGCATTTTTCTCATTTATCACTCTCATTCTCTCTCTCTAAAAAGCCTTTCCTGGATTCTCTCTCTCTAAAATTTGAGACTTCAATCCACTAGATCTAACTGAAAACTTGATGAAATCTTGTATTCTTGGTGTCCAAATGTAGCTACAATCATCCTCTACATGAAAGTACAACCGATCTAGAGCAAGATCCACTGAAAAATGAGGTATTTGATCTGCAAGATACGGATTTTAGGGTTTTCGTGAACCCTTTGTTCGAGCCTTAACCTAACCGGTTCTAGACCTACTCCTTCGACCTTAACCTCTGAAAAACACACCCTTGCTTACCACTACCATGGAATATCACCATCCACTCCACCACGAGCTTGGATACCACCTGGGCTGCGGCTGGCCGAAGCAACATCCCACAGCCCGGCCGAAAGGCCTAGGGCCGAAGGGTTGGCGACCGAAAGAGGGCACAGCCGATAGAAGCAGCGGCGTATGGCCTGGTGGTTCGTCCGAAAGGGGGGGTTCTCATTCTCTCGGGCTTATCTCATTCGGCCTACACACTTCGGTTGGCCAAGCCTAGCCATTCGGCCGAAACAAGTTCAGTCGGCCCAACTCCAGTCGAATCAAGCTGTTAACCCCTCATTCGATCGGACCATGAGCCATTCGACCTAGGACACCATTCGGCCACTACTCATTCGGTCAAACCTATCTGATCGGACTACACCCATATGGCTGGTAGCAGCCGACCACCTTCATTCGGGGAACAGTCCCATTCGGCCCATATAACCACATTCAGGCCCAGAACATAATTGATTCAGTCTAATCGGTCAAGTTCATTTGTTTGGTCCATGTGAATTCATCAGCCCATGCCCAGTTCAGTCTAAGCCTACCATCGGCCCAGACATATCCAACCGGCCCACATCGGCCTATTCGGTCCAAACCTCTCAGTTTGGCCCATGGCCACTGATTCAGCCCAACTCCATTTGGTTCAGCCTATGTTGGTTAATTAGCCCAACAGTTTGGCCCACGCACATGGGTCTTGGTTAATTGTTACTACAAAGGTGATGTAATTGATTAATGCATTTCACATAAATATAAAAACATTAAGTTCTACATGAGTAGTTTCATGGTTATTTACTAATTATGTTGTTACCTAATCAAGTTTACAAGAACAACATATGAGACTTCAAATCGCGAAACTAGACTTCATACTTAGAAATTAACAATGGGTTTCAAGTTTACACAATGGGATAAGGTCAAAACAAAGTTAAACATGGAACAAGTAACGAGGTATACTAAGCTTAACCAAAATTGATTAAGTGTTAGTAACATCTCTCACAAGCAAATCAGGGCTGTATAATGACCATGACCGGTAAGTGTTAGCCAACTTTAGGGCGAACACAAACACAAACTCAAACACCAACCCATACTCAGAGACTCATACTTACAAATTGTAAACAACGTGAAATCAATACAGGATCGTGAATACAACAACAAATCCAATAAAGAGCGCGTGCATTCTTGTTTAGGCTAAGTCAACCACAACAACTACAAGGTGAGTTCATACGCCCCTTTTCTAATCTTAACTGATTTTAAACTCTCGAGGCTGAGAAACATGCTAAATCTTTTATTTATTTAAAAGCATTAGTTCAACATATTGTTGTACTTTGACTCAGATAATATTGCTTGACTTATTATCGTTTATCATTGTATGCATGCTTGTATGATCATAACATGACAGAGACAACTAAGATGAAAATGATAATGTAACTTCATGAATCATCAACACAATAGAATAATGTAGTTATGAGATCCTATCTCATAACATTAAATTATTCTTACAAAAACAGATAATGAGATTATCACAGGTGAACATGATGACAACAACAACAACAAAGAAGAATGATATGAGGATAATATATCCTCATAATATCATTCACCATCGGAGTTAGTTAAGTGTAATAAGACAAGTTCTTATAACACTTAGCTTACAACTCGATGCAAATTACAACGTTACACGAAACGAGTATCATCCACCACCTGAGTTGACTAAGTGTAGTAAGACTAGTTCTTACAACACTGTAGTGGTAACAGGGTGACTATGTGAAACAACAAGAATGATAATCATGATAATGTACCTTCATGATAACAACATCATTCACACAACAACTAACATTGTATAATAAGAAAAGATCTTATACAACTTTGTTAACAACAACGAGAACACACAACATTGAGAACAAACAACATTGGTGAATACAATACAATTTGATTACTATTGAACTGTCTGTATTATATCATTTCAATCATGTGCCATGTATTCAAGTTTGATCATTGTAAGTCCCTCACACAAATCGCTTACCAGTTAATTTGACGTGACTAAACCGACGATAGCATAGTGGTACCATAGGTCTGACAACCTCCAGCTTGTAGGGCTGGTATGTTGATCGTATTATCATTTGGCCGGTAACGTATGACCGGTGACAGGGGGACGAACAGTCAGGGTCTGGAAAGCGACACATGGTGATATTAATCTGCAGTGATAAGTAATTAATCCGTCGTTACCTGTTGACTAGTAGACTGAGGAATTTATTTTCTCTCATGTCATATTACTAGTAACAGTTTCGATGAGGCCTCTGGGAATACAAAGTGGTAGAGGTAAATCGGATGCATTGTGATCTGATTACGTGAGGATTGCAATGGATTCCTTTTAGGCTCTATGCACTTCAAGTTGAGAACAAATATCAATTGGTTAACTAACACTCTTATTATTTAAAAGTGATTAACAGTTAACCCCACAAGAAATAGAATAATAACAAGGATCAGATTAAATTAATCTAATTTCCTTAACACACAGAGGGTTTATCAATACTGTGGTTTGATAACTAAACCCCTCTTATGATATTATTCTACATATGATACAATGGGTGATGAACACAAACGGACAGGTGAAATGAAAATGGGGATCTATAGTTGTATTGCTAGTGGTATTAAGTTGTATTAGATATGTGGTGGGATGTTGGCTGGGGCTTGTTCTCCTACATATGCCCTATATATAAGCATAGCTAATAGGATGACATATCACTTGTAAATATAACTATGGAAAGGGCATTGTGTGAATGGGTGAATCAAACAACCTACAAGTAACATGTATGACATTGTGACTATGTATGTGAACAATTCAAGGTTTTCAATTATCAAACTTATGAACTCACCAACCTAGTGTTGACTTTGTTTAAATGCATGTTTTCTCAGGTGATGAACAAGTTTAGTCACCAGTATTCAAGAACATAGCTAGTGGACTTTTAGAAGACCTAGCTTCATTTTGTGTGCACATACTTTTGGAATGACAAAACAATGAATCATGTTTTGTAGATCTTGTACAGTTACAAGATAGAAACACTTTGATTCTTTTGGATAGATTTACCTGGTTAAATTATGAAGAAACAATGTAATTTAACTTTGTAATTCTATATCATTGTCATGATTAGCATTTCTCATTATTATATCATGTGCTATGCAAACAATCTGATCATTTCGATTATCAAACGATATCGCGTCCCGGGAACCTTCCGCCCGACGGGAAAGCCGATCCAGCCCGTCGGCACGGGGTGTAACAACTAAGCCCACTAACACTGATCACGTACCTTTTGAAAAAAAATACTAGATAAGAGTTGGGTGAGTCACAGTGCCTATTCCATCCATTGACAAGTTAAGTAAGTGACAGGGCCTATTCCATCCCTTGACAAGTCAAGTAAGTCACAGGGCCTATTTCATCCCTTGACAAGTTAAGTTTCTCCTGTATTCTCATTAGTTAAACGTACACTGCTCATCCTAGGCGTAGTGTACATCTGAGACATTATACTAATTACCAATGCAAAATATAAACAACATAATGCAACGTTGAAATATTCCATACATAATTAGCAAGGGCACACGAGCAACAGTTTTCGTCATAACAAAATTACACGACGTTCATCACTGGAAGATTCCAGAAGCCTTCCCTTGTCTTTGGTTCTTTCCTCAGCCCATTACTTCATTTAGGAACAGTCCTTAACTAGATGTCCAATGCGTTTACATCCATAACATGGTTTCGCCCTAGGTTGTGGTTGTGGGGTTTGAACTACCATTGCTCCATGTCTATTGCAATACCTTGTATAATACCCTCCTTCTTCGCAGTACTCGAGTAGGGGCAGTTGCTGGTTCGATGGTATGAACACCAGTCGCGCTTGCGTGCCCGCCCCGAATAAGGCTTCTTGTGTTGAGAGGTGGATTCCTTATCTCTTTGGTTCAGATCCTCACCATCTCGCTTCCTTTTTCCTCGCTGATCCACCCCTACAACTTGACTTACATTCCAAGATTTATAGAGCACAATAGCTTTAGAAGTGTCATCCGGGGCAGGTACGACATTGGTGTCGTTGCTGAACCGGATTTCATCATCTAGCACTCCATAATTCTGAGCTTGCGCAGTAATACTGATGAGCATAATCGCAACCTGTTCTTGCACCATCTTGGTTATGACTGCTTCAGTGAGAGGGGGTTTGACTGACTTGGGGAAGGAGTTGCTTCTTAGGGTAGACAAAATTTCCTTCACTGTTTGTTTTCCATGTTTGTGTAATCTCTTTATTTGATCAACCACCTCATCAGTTTGTTTGGGTTGGATATTCGAGGGGTTATGAGTGAAGGCTAAGGCTCTTGGTGTCAATCCCTCTTGTTGGGAGGATTCACCAATAGAGTGCGACTGACCTTTTGAGCCTTGGTTAGTTCCACCCCAAGTGTTGGCACCCTCCTCGTCATGAATCCTAGTTGGACTTGGGCTATGGGTCTGGTTGATAGTGCTACCAGACTTAGGAAAGCAAGGTTTTGTCGCTGGTGCTGTCAAAACGGAATTAGTAATTACGGTAGGTAGTGATGGTGATAGTTGCTCCATGGGACATTTCCCCTTGCCAAGAGACAGCTCCATCAGAGACATAAGTTGGGTCATACACTGCGTGATTTTGTTTGCCATTACTGCACCAAGTTTGAGTTACGTATGAGATATGAGTATTAGTATATAAGAATACTAATTAATTGAACTTAGTAATACGACCCTCAATGTGCACTAAGTGTTACTATTTGAGCCTAGAGATTATAATCTAAGTCACTAATTTAACTTAATTCTCTATAACCATTGGCTCTGATACCAACCAGTCACACCCCCATCTCTCCTATCACCTGATGTAATCACTGTATGATATATGAAGTCGGTAACTGACATGACGTGTCGCGGAAGCTTGGTGGTAAAGTCTTCGAGATGGGTGTGACTTTCGATGTGGTTGTATCAAAACACATACATGGCATTCTACACATAAGTTATGTTACATGATATGTTAAAACTTCAACATTTGTGTTACGTTCATCCATAGACAAACGTTTCCTAACATGTGATCTTGTTGTGTATCCTCACCTTCGTTTCTTTTGTTATTCACTGTTCACCTGAAATTGGTTTTTGTAATGTAAAAGATCAGCAAGGATGCTGGTGAGTTCATAGATGTAATAAAATTGATATGACATGATTTGATGTAACATAATATGATATGATAAGTATGCAGGCATACACAACTTTATGAATATGATTCACTATGAAAACCCATAAACAAAGCCTATGTGACTGTAATGTAATTGGCGGCAATACCCGAAGGTAAAACCTTAGCCTCACTCTTAATGCCTATCGTTGCATTAAGTTGTTATCTTGTAATGTAACAAATGGTAACAGGCATTCACACAAGGGTAGACGCTATCTACCTGTGAATGGGGTTGTCAGCCCGATAGTACTATCATTGTTATCATTTGGCTCCTCCATGAGTTTATTGGTTATAGTTGTTATGTGAGGACTTTTTACGATAGCATTGTACAATTTTCATGTAATCATCAGACAAGAGTTGAAAGGCACATGCAACATGCAAGCATATCATTGTAATTGAAATATGAAACCATCATGTAATTGTAATGCAAACCCCGAGTTTTAGAAATCAGAAGATTTGAAAAGGGGTAATGAAATCATGTAATTATACCACTGTAATTGAAATACATAACCATATTGTTATTGTAATGTAATCACATTGTAATTGTATTGCTATCCCCGAGTTTTGGAAAACAAACTGTCACACCCCGAGCTGGCAGGGCGGATCGACTTGTTCTCGGGGCGCGATATCGTGGGTGATAATCGTGATGATCAGATTGTTTACATAGCATCAACATTGAGAATAACTAAAGCACAATAAAGCATGAAACTAGGATTACAGAGTTAAATTACAACTGTCAATGTTTGATAATTTAACTACGTAAACCTATCAAAAGAATCAATTGTTTCTATCTTGTATCTGTACAAGATATCAAAAGTAACTCGCATCAATAACAAAATAAGTGCTTTCCAAAAGTCTACTAGGACCTCTCACTGGGATCCTAGCATGCAATCCTGAGCCTTAGCCTACCCCTGTACGTCACCTGAGAAAGCATGTAAGAAAACAAAGTCAACACAATGGTTGGTGAGTTCATATAGTTTAATTGTTGAAAAATAGTTTTAGCAAACCTATTTCGGTAAAACCTTAACCTCATTAACATCGCATGCAATATCCAAATCAGTATGCTTATATATAGGGCATACGAAAGGGTCGAGCCTACAACCCCCCCAGACGCCATCCCACCACATACTAATTCACATATTACGCTGTTGTTAATGATAATTAAGCTTTTTACCTACAACACAATTTCCGTCTTCATCGTAGCATTTGCATTCTGTTAAAAGTTTACAAGTTTATAGCATTCACGTAGATTAGCTATTAAGTATGCTGTACAAGGATAATAGTTTCACACATCATAGTTTAGCTTTCACCAATCTCATGCATGGGTACAAGCTTTGCTCTAGCATAGTTTAGCATTTACGTAGCCCACGACTAGATACAAGCTTTGCTCTAGCATAGTTTAGCCATTACGTATCTCATGAATTGATGTTAGCTTAGCATCATAATAGTTTAGCGTTTACGTATCTCATATATGTAGATACAAGCCTTGCTCTAGCATAGTTTGGCAATTACGTATTTCATATATAGACACAAGCTGTGCACACACATAGTTTAGCATTCATATATCTCATATATGCAGATACAAGCCTTGCTCTAGCATAGTTGGGAATTACGTATCTCATATATAGATAAAAGCTTAGCTTTCGCATAGTTTAGCTTACACATATCTCATGCATAGATACCAGCTTGCAATAGCATAGTTTGGCATTTACGTATCTCATGCATAGATACAAGCTTAGCATTTAGCATATAATCATAGCTTTTAGCATTTAGCATCTAGTATTAGCATATAGTTTGAGCATATAGTCTGTAGCATTAGCATTGTGCATATAGTTTAAGCATAGAGTTTATAGCATTAGCATTGAGCATATAGTTTAAGCATAGAGTTTATAGCCTTAGCATTGAGCATATAGTTTAAGCATAGAGTTTATAGCCTTATCATTGAGCATATAGTTTAAGCATAGAGTTTATAGCATTAGCATTGAGCATATAGTTTAAGCATAGAGTTTATAGCATTAGCATTTAAGTTTAAGTCTTAGTCTCTAGCTTCCAGAATAAGAGTTACAAGCTTAAGCATTAGTATAAGCATCATGAATAAGTGTAAAAACATTTAATAGCATTTCAAAACTTATTTAAAATGTTTAACATGCTCCTCAGTCCCGAGGTAAAAACAAATATGTTTGAAAAGGGACAAATGAACTCACCTTGGGTTTGAAGTGGTTGACTAAGTATAAACAAGAATGCACGCGCTCGTTGTTGTACTTGGGGTTGTTTTCAAGCTCCTGTATTGATTTCATGTGGTTTGTAACTTATAAGTATAAGTTGGAGTGATTTGCGTGTGTGTATGTGTTAGCCCTAAAGTTGGCTAACACTGGTGAGTCTCGGTCATCATTCGGCCCTAAGTTACTTGCGATCACTCATGTTAATATGACGTGTCTTCACATTGTATGTTAGGTTCACTTGTTTGCCATTATTAGACTTTAGTAGTTTGTTGCCTCGTAATTGTAAAAATTTAGTGTTTCAACATTATTTAAGTAAAACACTTAGATTTCTACTTTAACTTAACATGTGGTTTCTAACTTACTTTGTTTCATCTTTGTTTCTTAAGTCCTTTCCATCTTTGTCGTACTTTAAGTTGTTAATCCCACGCAAGTTATCATTAGTATCGATTCAAAGTGTTTTTACGTTATTTGTCATTTGGGCCGAATGAGCCAATGTGGACCGAATCCTTAATCATTGGGTCTAATAGTATGAGCTGAGTGTTTGCTAATTGGGCCGAGCCAAGAGTGGGCCAAGTATATATACGCGAGCCGGCTAATTGTATGTCCACATAAAAGGGAAATATGGGCCGTAGGGGTTGTGTGGGCCGAGAAGGTGTGTTGGGCCGATCAAAACGCCTGGACCGAAAGTGTGACATGGGCCGAAGAATGTTGCTAGGCTAGATGAGTTATCCAAGTCGAGAGTTTAAGGCCCAACATGTGGGGGTGTCTTTCCGGCCCAACTGAGTCAAGAGAGTGGCCGCATAAGGCTCGGCTTAGCTCAGCGAACCAGACTGGTATGGTTCGGCCAAGGTTCATTGGGCCTGGTTCAGTGATGCGTGGGTTCGGCTACAAGTCTAGGGTTCGCCAGCTTCTAGGTTCGGCAACAGTGGTTGGTTCGGCGTTCCCATGTGGGTTCGGCTAAACTCAAAGGTTCAGCCAAAGGTTTGTGATTCGCAGGAGGTTCGTGGCTGGAGGGTTCGTAGGTCATGCATGCAAGGTTCGTGGTTGAAGAGAAAACAGCAGGGTTCGGCCCTGACACATGCAGGTTCGTCACCTAGGGTTCGCTGGGAAGGTTCGGCGGCCTACAAGGGTTCGGCGATTAGCTGAGTTAACAGGTTCGGCCAACCCTCTTTTCCGGCTTCTGTCACGAACCTGTTCACCATTAATCACCATCTCGAGCCTGTAGCTGTTGTAGGCTAGTTCCATGGTTCTAGTAATGCGAAAATGGTTTCTTGAAGGTGTAAAGTTCGATGAAAGTAAGTTTCTAACCGGTTGAAGTGGGTGGGTCGACTAAGGTAACCAAAAACCCTATTTTTTTTCAAACATTCAAGCTCAATACCTCGAAATTGGCTGGACAAACACTCCAGATCGGTTGTACTTCCAGGTAAAGGATGTTGAGAGCTTCGTGTGGACACCAAAAATACAAGATTTCACCAAGGATTAAAGGAGTTATGATGATTTGAAGCCTTGAACTCTTAGAGAGAGAGAGAGGAGACGGTTTTGAGAGCTAGAGAAAGAGGGGAATGATATAAATGAGAAAAATGCCTCATTCATGTCTTATATACCCCGGGGGTACTCGGTTTCGTTTCGGTTGCTCGTTTTTCGTCTCCGTTGCGTTTCCGGATTATCTCGTGCATTTTATGTATTTTAAATAAAAAGAATTTCTTTGGTTAACTTTTGATGAGTTTCAAAATTGTAAAACGTAAAATATTATATTTTTCTTAAATTATTATCGTTCGAGTCGTTTTTTCGTTTTCGTTTCGTCAGGACGTGTCACCATCGTGCGTATTCGTTCGAATCGTCACTCGAACGAACACGACTTTGATTTCACTTTCTGATTTTTGTTTTCTACTTTTCCCATCATTTCAGAAAGTTAAACTTTTAGAGTTATTCGTACAGATCGTCACCTATATGAATAATTCGTCGGTTTAGCATTCTGCAACGACAACCGTTATGGTTTTGTTTTGTTTAACCTCGCATACATTTATACGTAATAACATTAAATCAAGCATCTGTGTGTCAGTTCAGTGTTGTCTGATGTGTTTCTGACAGTTAAACCATGACGTTTAAATCAGATTTCAGAACAATAGCATAATAGTTTATTGTCCATCATCAAATATCAATAGCATACAATAGTTCACCTAGTTTGTACCTGAGTTACTGTGCAAGTTACTGTTGAGTTTACTGTTCCGGTGACGTTTCCGGCACTGATGTTACAGTCTCCCCTTGTTAGAGAAATTTCGTCCCGAAATTTAAGAATCGTTATCCGGTACGACTTCCTCTGTAAACAGTTGGGGATACTTAGACTTCATGTGATCTTCGCGTTTCCAAGTAAAATCAGGTCCGCGCTTTGAGTTCCAACGAACCTTGAAAATCGGGATACGGCTTAGCCTCAGTTTCTTAAACTTGCGATCCATAATCTCCAACGGTTCTTCGACAAAGTATAAGTGTTCGTCCAATTGAATTTCATCAACTGGTATAACGAGTGATTCGTCCGCAAGGCATTTCTTTAAGTTTGAGATGTGAAACACGTCGTGTACACCACTGAGTTCATCAGGTAATCTAAGTCTGTACACCACAGGACCAATACGTTCGATGATCTCGATCGGTCCCACGTACCGTGGTGCTAGTTTTCCTTTCTTTGCAAAACGGACTATGCCTTTCCATGGGGATACCTTTAGCATGACGCGGTATCCCATTTGGAATTCCAACGGCTTGCGTCGTTTGTCAGCATAGCTCTTTTGTCTGCTTCGGGTTGCTTGTAGTCGTTGTTGTATCTGAGCAATTTTGTCTGTAGTTTCTTGAATGAGTTCTGGTCCGGTTATTCGATTATCTCCCACTTCAGACCAACAGATAGGTGATCGAAACTTTCGACCATAAAGAGCCTCGAATGGTGCACATCTGATGCTACTATGATAACTGTTGTTGTAGGAGAATTCAATTCGTGGCAAATGAGAGTCCCAGTTCCCACCAAAGTCCTAAACCCAAGTTCTCAACATGTCCTCCAGGGTCTGTATAGTACGTTCGCTCTGTCAATCCGTTTGGGGGTGGTAAGCTGTACTCAAGTTTAAGTGTGTCCCCAGAGATTTCTACAATGATTGCTAGAACCTCGATGTAAATCTGCTATCACGATCTGAGATGATAGATAACGCCACACCATGGCGTACCGCTATCTCGTTGATGTAGAGTTTTGCCAGTTTATCCATCGTGTAAGTTTCTCGCATTGGCAAGAAATGAGCAGATTTGGTTAATCGATCGATGATAACCCATATAGTGTCATGTCAACTGGAAGTGCGAGGTAGCTTGGTGACAAAGTCCATAGCTATCTGTTCCCACTTCCAAAGTGGAATTTAGGGCTGCTCCGGTAAACCAGACGGTTTCTGGTGTCCTGCCTTCAATTTGGCACACGTAATGCATCGACTAATGTACTCAGCTATGTCTTTCTTCATTCCCGGCCACCAATAAAACGCCCGTAAGTCTTGGTACATTTTATCAGCACCTGGATGCACAGAGTACTTGGTCTTGTGTGCTTCATCAAAGATAAGTTTTCTCAATTTATCCACTACAGGAATCCATACTCGATCCTTGTAGTAGATGATTCTATCAGGCTTTGTCTCAAGTTGCTTTTCTGCTCCACATCTAGTTCTTTCTTCAAGTTTCCTCGTTCAACAGCCTCTTGTTGTGCTTGCATAATGTTGTCGTGTAAGCTTGTCTGCACAGTCATTCCCATTGCTCTGACGCGCAAGGGTTTGACCCGTTCCTTCCGACTCAAGGCATCAGCTACAATGTTTGCCTTTCCTGGATGGTACTTGATTACACAGTCGTAATCATTCAGAAGTTCAACCCAACGTCGCTGTCGCATGTTGAGTTCCTTCTGTCGAATGTGTGCTGCAGACTCTTGTGATCAGTAAATATGGTACACTTGGTGCCATATAAGTAATGTCTCCAAATATTTAATGCGAATACCATTGCTCCCAGTTCCAGATCATGAGTAGTGTAGTTCTTCTCATGAATCTTCAGTTGTCTTGAAGAATACGCGATAACTTTGTCTCGTTGCATCAGTACACAGCCGAGTCCCTGATGGGATGCATCATAGTACACAACAAAGTCATCACAACCGTCTGGGAGAGATAAGATTGGAGCATCACATAGATTTTGCTTCAAAGTTTGAAAGGCATCTTCTTGCTTCTGTTCGCAAACAAACGGCTCGCTTTTCTGCTAGCTTTGTGAATGGCAGAGCTATCTTAGTAAAGTTTGAGATAAACCTTCTATAATATCCTGCTAAGCCTAGAAAGGAACGTATCTCCGTCGGTGTCTTTGGAGTATCCTAGTTCTTTATAGCTTCAATCTTGGCAGGGTCTACATGTATTCCCTCGCTGTTGACTACAAGACCCAGAAATTGAACCTCTCTTAACCAAAATTCACACTTAGAGAATTTGGCATAGAGTTTCTCTTCCTTCAACAGTTCCAAGATCATTCTAAGATGTTGTTCGTGCTCTGCTTTGTGTATGTCATCAATGAAAACAATGACAAATTGATCTAAATACGGCTTGCACACTCGGTTCATGAGATCCATGTAAACCATGGGTGCATTCGTTAATCCAAAAGGCATCACCATAAACTCGTAATGCCCGTATCTGGTATGAAACGCCCTCTTTGGTATGTTTTTGTCTTGAACTCTGAGCTGGTGGTATCCAGACCGCAAGTCAATCTTCGAAAAGTATTGTGTTCCTTACAGTTGGTCAAACAAATCATCAATCCTCGGTAATGGATATGGATTCTTGATGGTTAGTTTGTTTAGCTCCTTGTAATCTATGCACAAACGAGAGGATCCATCCTTCTTCTTCACGAACAAAACCGGAGCTCCCCAAGGTGAGTAGCTCGGTCGGATGAAACCTTTGTCGAGTAGCTCCTGTAGTTGATTTGACAATTCCTGCATCTCTAATGGTGCTAACCCGTAGGGAGATTTAGCAATATGTGTTGCTCCAGGAATTAAATCAATACGAAACTCCACCGGTCGCACAGGTGGCAAACCGGGTAGGTCTTCAGGAAACACTTCAGGGTATTCCTTTACTATCGGCACATCTTGTATCGTTTTCTTGTCTTTCTCCTTCTCCACCACGTGAGCCAAGAAAGCTATACATTTCTTCTGTAGACACTTACGCGCTTTTATGCAGGATACGATTTTGACACTTCGCTTCGCTTGATCTCCACGAACTTCCAATACACGATCACTCGCCAATGGAATCCGAAGTAGCTTTTCAGAACAGATGACTTCCACTCTATTGAGAGATAGCCAATCCATCCCAACAATGATGTCAAAACTGCCCAACTCCATCGGTAGCAAGTCGATGATAAATGTGTGATCATTGAGTGTAAGTGGGCAGTTCCTAAGTATAGTGCTAACTGTGATTTGTTTCCCATTTGCTACTTCGATAATGTAAGGGGAGTCTAAAGTTTCCTCAGTAAGACTAAGTTGGCATGCAAAGTCAGATGAAATAAAACTCTGGTCTGCACCAGTTTCAAACAGAATAGATGCATAAGATTCATGTAAAAGAAATGTACCAGTGACCACATTAGCGTCTTGGCGTGCTGCATTGGCTCCGATAACAAAAGCCCTTCCACGAGGTGCTTGGGCTCCTTGTTGCACTCTCTCCGGGTAGTCTCTGGAGAAGTGACGCACTTCTCCACAGTTATAGCATCCCATGTTGTTGTTGTTGCCTGGGTTTGGTGGTGGAGGTAGTGCTCTAGCGGCGTTGTTGGTAGCTTGTGTTGCTAGAGTGCGGCACTGCGTAACCCAGTGGCCAAATCGGCCACAGTTTGTGCGCTTCCTACACTGCACCGTAGCAGAATGATGATACTTTCAGTTAGTACACTGAGGATGCACTCCGACATAGTTTTTAGGTGCAGCGTTAACAGGTACTGCAGGGGCTTGTCTCAGAGGAGCGGCTATCGCATAGTTCTTGGCAACCTTTTGCTTCTTCTTTTGATGGTGTTCAGGCTTCTTTAAGGACTCATCCTTATCTTTACACGTGTCATTCTTCAAAACTCCGGACTTCACCATTACGTCAGTGAGTTTGGCTGATAGAGAGATGGCTGACTCTAGAGTAGCAGGGTTTGCAGCCAGTACAATGCTTTGAATGCAGGAGGGTAATCCTATCACATATCTGTCGATCAGCTTTTCCAGTGTTGGCACCATCTCGGGCACCAAAGCTACCAGTTCATGATAGCGAGTGGTGAAAGTCATGTGATCAGCCCCCTTCATCACATGGTTTGAGAGTTCAACTTCCGGCTTCAGTAGTTCGTGCTTGGGACAGAATTCATTCCTCAAAAGGATTTTGAAATCTGCCCAAGGCATGGCTAGTGCTTCATCTCTACCTCGAGCTCTGATCTGGAAATTCCACCACGTCAAAGCTCGCTTGCTAAAAGACCCAGCTGCATAGCGAACTTTGTGATGTTTTGGACAACCACTAATGCCCAGGGTGGTCTCCGTCTTTTCCAGCCATTGAATCAGTCCAACAGCTCTTTCAACACCAGTAAAGCCGGGCGACTTGCATCCTACAAATGACTTGTAGGAGCAGTCCGAAGTAGTGCCAGTGTTTCCACTAGCTTCTACCGTAGTGTGACTAGAATTGTTGTCGTGGCCTTGAATCCTGTTTATCATCTTTGGGATGACATCCTTCAGTTGGTTTGCTAGTTGGCAGCTCAGAAGTGTTGCCAAAGCAACAGTAGCAGGATTGAGAGCAGGAGCTGCATTAGGGTTTGGAGGAGGGTTTAGTGGAGGAGGAGGTGGTAGCGGTGAATCAGGTGGTGTAGGGGTTGATGAGTGAGGTGCTGAGGCTTGCGGAGTCGGTTGTCTTCTGGGCGGCATTCTGATCATAACCAAATGAGTATTGGTTAGTGCAGTGATAGAATGCAGAAGACATAACACAAACGTAAGTCCTATGTTCTCTACATGAGGGTCCCTAAGTTATAGTCTAGGCCAAACCGTTTAAGTAAATGACCTATTATTCTCTATAACCTTGAGCTCTGATACCAATCTGTCACACCCCGAGTTGGCGGGACGGATTGACTTTCCCATCGAGCGGAAGGTTCTCGGGGCGCGATATCGTGGGTGATAATCGTGATGATCAGATTGTTTACATAGCATCAACATTGAGAATAACTAAAGCACAATAAAGCATCAAACTAGGATTACAAAGTTAAATTACAACTGTCAATGTTTGATAATTTAACTACGTAAACCTATCAAAAGAATCAATTGTTTCTATCTTGTATCTGTACAAGATATCAAAAGTAACTCGCATCAATAACAAATAATGTGCTTTCCAAAAATCTACTAGGACCTTTAACTCGGCATCCTAGCATGCAATCCTGAGCCTTAGCTTACCCCTGTACGTCACCATTAGCTGAGTTAACAGGTTCGGCCGTCCCTCTGTCCCGTCTTCTCTCACGAACCTGTTCACCATGCATCACCATCTCGAGCCTGTAACTGTTGTAGGTTAGTTCCATGGTTCTAGTTATGCGAAAATGGTTTCTTGAAGGAGTAAAGTTCGATGAAAATAAGTTTCTAACCGGTTGAAGTGGGTGGGTCGACTAAGGTAACCAAAAACCCTAATTTTTTTCAAACATTCAAGCTCAATACCTCGAAATCGGCTGGACAAACACTCAGATCGGTTGCACTTGTCACGCCCCCTACGCCACGTGCGGAATCCACGGCGCGGTGACGTATGAATAGTTGAATCATGCACAAGTATTGATTAAGAACAACCACAACAGATTACTAAGTTTCATAATGTTTAGACAGTTGTTTAGTTACAGACAATCTATCTACCAAAAGAATGACAACTAAAGACCCAAAATATAGTTTACAAAATAAGACTTCAAACAGGACAATTAAACATTCAGGAATTTAGTGTGTTTCTAAATCCATCCTAGCATGTTTCTTCATCTTGTTCTATCTTAAGCGGTCTTCTTAGTTGTCCTTAAAATGTCTTACACTTGATTACCTGAAACACGTGAAAAGTAACTGTCAACTACATAAGTAGTTGGTGAGAACAATAGGTTTAACAATTTGTAAACATGAATTTGCATTGTAAGGCATAAGTTTAAAGCAATAAATGAATTACAGGGATGAGCTGCAACCCAAACTAACATCAAGTATGTAAAATGAGTGTAAACAGTCCAAAGACTGTTTGCACGAAAACCAACACATAATCAAGTCCCAAACTACGTTTGGAGTCAGAAAATTAGTCCGCAACAGTGATAAAACCATACGTAACCGAAATCTGCAGTTAGCTTTTAAAACAAATTTAAAAGCTAACTCCAGAAATTGGCCTGCCCAAATGTGTCCGCTTTCCCTTGTTGTGATCACCCAGTACTAACGCTAATGAATATGAAACTTGATGTGTTTATAAGTTTGTTCACAACAGTGGACACCATGCTTTTAATCTTTGCTTTAAAAGAAAACAGTGATTTAATGCCTTATTTGATAACATGATTTGAAAACCTCGTTTGAAATACCATGAGTTGAATCCTTTGTTTGAACACCATGAAATGAATCCTTTGTTTGAACCCCATGAAATGAATCCTTTGTTTGAAACCATTGATTGAATACATAGGATAGTGACCTTGTATAGTAACAAGGTTTATATAAAAGATTATTTTCGAAAACACGAGTTTATAGTAAAAGAGTTTATAAATCCCATTATTTAAAAGTGTTTGACCTTTATAAAACCATTCGAGTAAAACTGATATAAAATAGTTCAAGGAAACTTTATAAAACATTTTAGTAGAAAATGTTTAACATTTGATAAAAACCCTTCAAAACAGTTGAGGAATCCTTTGAAATTTGTACAGTGAACCTGTAATGTTTGTAACATAACATACACCTTGTATAGTGAAATACGATTGTAAATAGAGTGTTTGATCACGTGTTCCACCCCAAAACAGTTGTAAAACAGTAAAAGAGGGGCTAATGTTCTCACATGTCTGCAGTAGACTCTGAACTATAACAAATAACAAATAGCAAGTAGCAAACAGGACTTCTAACTGGTTCCTATATCATTGTAATCATACATAAGATATAAGATTTATAATTGTATAAACTTTGATTCATTGCTTGACTTGTGATAACTTGAACTTGATTAACACTTGAATACTTGTTCTCATGTTTAAAGATGTTGTGATAATTTGAATATCATGATTGGGTCAAGAGATGGTTAACTGATTCTTGAAAAGAATTGAAATGTTCTTTTATGCACAACTTGCATGCATAAGATAACAAATGTTTGAGAACTTGATAACCATTGATTAATATGCATTTTGAAAAGATGTCCCAATGGTCGTTATGTCTTTGGAATTATGTGTAACATCACTGTACTTCCGGTCGTCCGTACATCCGTACATCCGTACGATTGTACTGTTACGAAATGAGATTTATCATTATTAATGATAATGAATTAATTGCTGATATTATTAATGATTATCACTGTTACTAGTATACGTGTTTATAACATATTATACGCGTAAACCATGGGAAGTTTAGTTGTAACTCAACTAAACAGAACCAGAGAGTTTATCGCAGTCATATTGTTGATGATTATGGATTTTGGTTGGAATGGAAAGAAACTGGGAGTTTGTTTTGGTCTGGTTGCTAAACGTAGTCAAGGACACATGGTCATGGTTTATCGAAATAGCGGTGGGACGGTGTAGGGGAGGTTGCGATCTACCTCTGCATATGCCCTATATATATGCATATTTCGGTCTATCTGGATGTGTCAGTGACTTGGTTTAGTGGGTTTTGGTTTGGGAATATAATATTTAAGTTAATAAAATGATAGAAGTTTAATTGGAAATTAATTACGCGAAGTGAGGTTACGAACATTACTTAACCGCGAATGTTGATTCAGAAATATTAACTTAATAATGTATTCGCGTGAGTGACGATTCACACGAATATAATTATTAAGAATAATATTTTGAAATGATATTCCATAAATCGTAAATCGAATCGAAATACGATACGAGCGTTGGATTCGTAAAGGTGACGATCTTTACGAATACGTACGCGAGTAACGCGTTTCGACGAGATAAATAAATAATATCAAGCGATATTAAAATTAATAAAAGAAAACTTAAAACGTTTATTAGGAATCACAACATAAAACGAAAACGAAAGAGTTATTTGGTTAAATAATTAATTTAATGAAAATAAACGGAGATACTTTCTTTAAACGATTTTTATTTAAATTCATTTTATTTAAAACAAAAAATGAGTACTTACCCACTTAAATGTTTAAAAATATTTTATGAACGAAACCGTGTATTTATTTTATTTTAACGCGATATAAATGAGACTGAGCATGTGTGAATTGACCGGACTATAAAAGCCCATTATCCTTCTCCTTCTTTCATTTTACACACACATACTCTCTCTCTAGACACCAAAAACGTCCACACCTTCTCTCTCTAACTTCTCTCTAGCTTTTCTCCCTCGTTTGTTGACGGATTTTCGAGATCTTGGGGCCTACGCGATCGCGTGACCGAGAGGAACAAGGAGATACAAAGAAACTTGTCATTTGACCAGTAGATCGAGGTAAATCAAGATGATTATTTGCGGTTTTGTTGTTTCATCATGATTCTCAAACTTGATGTAGTTAAAATCGGTTTAATCATGCATAAAACCCTAAAACGAGTTGATAGGAACATGTAGAAACCACATATAGTCTTAGATAAGCAAGAACTTGATGATGATGACGATGAGCAGCCGAGTGTAACAGGTTCGTGAGAGGCTGTGGCTGAGCCGAACCCTCCATGGCTCAGCGAACCTACACCTTGGCTGGTGAACCTTCCTTGGGCGGGAAACAAGGTGGCCGAACCCATAGAGTGGCCGAACCTTGGGCCAGCCGAGCCTTTGTGTTACGAACCTTATGTCATCGCCGAACCCTTGTCCAAACTCATGGAACCAGCGAACCTTCTTAGCCACAGCCGAACCACAGGTCTCACGAACCCTTGGAGGTCACATTCCAGCCGAACCTTGCCTCATTGTTCAGCCGAACCTAGGGGAAACAATAGATAGGTTCGCTGCCCTCAGGGGAAATTCGAACTAAAATCAATAAACTTGATAGGTTAAGGGTAATTGGGAGCAAGATTTTACATATATATACATATATGGACAACCATGCATGCGTGCTTAATACAAGTTATTAATTGTTCTAAATTACTTAGTCAAAATATGAGATTTCACATGGTTCTTAACATTACGTGTAAGTGACCCACGTGATATTATGTTAAGAGTTAAGTAAACTTTTATGAGTAATGATACGTTGATTTATAAAAGTAAACATACATGGGTGTTTAGGTATATATATATGATTAGGGTTATTACCATAGAAAATACATAATTAGGAAGAGATACTTACGACATTACAACTAGTTCATCATCATTGAATAATTAAAACTAGTAAGTCTAAATTAATATTACTGACGAATACTTATAGGGGGTGCTAAATAAATCATCTTAACTTGGATTAACGGGTTAATGTTAAAGATGTATTTAACGATAAACAAAAGAAACCCTATAATACTTAAATCTTACTCACATACTCATGATCATGAAATGCACAATAATTACAGATCTTTGAGTTGTTTGAGTTTTCATACGTGAGCGCGCATTTTAAGAGCACTGATTATAAGGACTTCAGGTGAGTTCTCATAACCTCCCTTTCTTTAAACTGTTTTGTTTTAAACACTCGGAGGTGAAACATGTATACCAAATTAAATGTTATTTTGATAACACAAGGTTAATACCTGCTTATCAATATGATATTCACATTTTAGAATTCTCATTATTTATGGATTATCTCTTACATTATATATCCGTGTAAACATTGTCATTGACCTTGGTCAATAACAAAGATTACATGTATTGTCACAAACTTCGTGAATCATCGCCTTTAACTTCGGTTAATTGCTTTGACTTCATGTATTGTCACGTGGATGTTGTCCACTCCGTGATTCATCGCCTTTAACTTCGGTTAATTGCTTTGACTTCATGTATAGTCACGTGGTTAGCTACCACTCCATGGATCATGTTTTTAACTTATGTTAATTACATAATATCCATGTATAGTCACAGATATTATTTGAGATTATTGATGTTGAGTTTGATTGAATGATTATGTGATTGGATATTTGTTATTGACTATGATTATCTATGATTGACTATGACTTAAATTGTTATGTGGTTATGTGTTGATTGAATGTTTGATTGTTGAATTGGTGGTTGTGTGTTGGATTATCTCATACAGGTATTCATATGGATTATCTCGGGAAGATCATAAGTTTCATACTCATTTTAAATAAAGTATTTTATAAAACCATTTTAAGCACAAACTTTTAAACTTGTTTTACTAAAACCTTTTTTTAGTATAAAAACTTATGATTACTCAACAACTACTTCTGTAGTTGACACTTGATTTCTTACATGTTTCAGGTGATGGAGACAAGTAGGATGAAGGGGATGATCTCTTCTATTTTGGACATCATCACATAGGATTCTTGGGCTTAGCTAATTAACTAAAATTCTGGCGATTAGAGTTTAGTTAGATTAGCTAAATCTTTTGTGTAATTGATGTATTTAATTCATGATGAACATGATTTTTGTGTAAACATTTAATTGGTTTGATTGATATGTGATGATTTAATTTAGATGCCCACGAGCTTTTGAACAATCTACACATCCCTCGTGGCATCCCGATGTTTCCGCCATAGGTCGGGGTGTTACATTATGAATTGATCTCATAATTTTGTTGAGTTGTAAACTTAACCTATTTGAGATCAATTCACAATTACCTTAAGTCTTGGGCCACACATTGGGCCTTAAGCCCAAGAAACCATGGTGAACTTAGATAAATATTCGTGGGCCTCTTAGGTTAACAATGGCCAATTGGTTATGGTGTTGGGTCAAAAATGAACATATTGGGCCATGTAATGGGCCAAATGCTTATTACATGGATCAATTGGAATAGCATTGCCTAAGGTCCAAGAAAGTTTCAATGTGGGTTCACTTGTTGGGCCGAAAATGATATGGTGTTGGGTCAATTGGGATTGAGTTGGGCCGGATGGAATGTGGGCTGCACTTTCCAGCGAACCTATGTGAAGGTTCGGCCCATGCTTTCCTAAGGTTCGGCTCTATCAATCAACATGCAAGGTTCGGCCTTAGGTTCGTGGTTAGGATGGTTCGCTGCATGGCTGAAGGCTCGGTGGACTGAAGGGTTCGGCAACGCAGGAATGGTTCGGCTGCGTGGGAATTAGGTTCGTGGTTGAATGTAACTAGCCAATGGTTCGCCGAGTTTTCACACAGGGTTCGGTTGATGATGATATAGGTTCGGTCCACTCATAGTTCGGCCATGCAAGCTTGAAGGTGCGGTGAGATTAGGGTCCGTGAGGACTCCTAGGGTTCGGCTATTAACTCAACGAACCATGCAAGGGTTCGGCCATGTCCTTGACAGCAAATAGGTTCGTTGAGGAAAGCTCATGAGCAGCAAGGTTCGTCTGATGGTGTAGATGGAGGTTCGCCGGTCTGCTGAGGGTTCGGCCATAGGTTTGGCTGGTCGAAAGGTTCGGCCAACCTTTGAATCTCACGAACCTGCAACTCTGAATCGTCATCATCACCGAAACAATCTGTTCCAATTCGACGTACACCACACAAGTAACCAAGAACAACAATCGAGTGTATAGGATTTGAAATTTAAGAGGAGGGAACCGGCCTAGTGTCGGGTTTTAACAAATCACACACAAAACCCTATTTTTCAAACATTTCGTGCATCAATACCTTGTTTTTGGCCGGATAAAACACCAGATCCCTTGTACTTTCTGGTAGGAAATGTCGAGAGCTTCGCGTGGGCGCCAAGAACACCGAAATCCGTTGAGAAACGAGCGAGTTACGCGTGTTTGAAGTCGATTTTCTAGAGAGAGAGGGTTGGACGAATTTTGTAGAGAGAGAAGAGGTTGTTGGTGAAATAAATGAGGAAAATGACCATCTTCATGGCTTTTATAGCCCACGTGGTATTCGGGTCCGTTTCGGTCGCTCGGTTCGCATTTTCGTCGCGTAACGCGTATTTTACGCGATTTAAAATAAAGGATTATTATTCTCATCATTCTGATGAGTTTCAAAATTGTAAAAATGTAAAATAATAAATTTTAATTATTTTTACTCTTCGTGTGTTGACAGATCGTTAAACAGATACAATTACGTGTATACCCGCAATCGCGTACGTTTTCCGATCGTATTAAATGTTAAGGCGTTTAATCATAATTATAAGTTCAACATTCGTATTATTATGGATCGTCACCCATAACTATACTCAGTCTCGCTTACATATTACGATTTTTGTTTAATTAATTGTCATAATATTCGTCTCAACACTACGCACTAACACTATCCCATTACACCGAACGCAGTATATGTATAGGGAATACCCCAGATTCCAGCTACCTGCCGTACCTGACGCCGTCCCACCACTGTTTCGATATAATACGATACTGTTCTTGCCTAATGAACTCGACTATAAATAAATAACACATACTTGTTCCTAAATAATAAAGATCCTAACACACAAGCACATTATGAACACATGAATCACATTAACTGATTTGATATGAAAACACATTTGTTCTAACACTGTTTACAACTACCGTGACTAAATGTACAAATGTTACAGTACTTCCAGATAAAGGATGTTGAGAGCTTCGTGTGGACACCAAAAACACAAGATTTCACCAAGGATTAAAGGAGTTATGATGATTTGAAGCCTTGAACTTTTAGAGAGAGAGAGGAGACGGTTCTGAGAGCTAGAGAGAGAGGGGAATGATATAAATGAGAAAAATGCCTCATTCATGTCTTATATACCCCGGGGGTACTCGGTTTCGTTTCGGTTGCTCGTTTTTCGTCTCCGTTGCGCTTCCGGATTATCTCGCGCATTTTATGTATTTTAAATAAAAAGAATATATTTGGTTAACTTTTGATGAGTTTCAAAATTGTAAAACGTAAAATATTATATTTTTCTTAAATTATTATCGTTCGAGTCGTTTTTTCGTTTTCGTTTCGTCAGGACGTGTCACCATCGTGCGTATTCGTTCGAATCGTCACTCGAACGAAGACGAATTTGATTTCACTTTCTGATTTTTGTTTTCTACTTTTCCCATCATTTCAGAAAGTTAAACTTTTAGAGTTATTCGTACAGATCGTCACCTATATGAATAATTCGTCAGTTTAGCATTCTGCAACGACAACCGTTATGGTTTTGTTCTGTTTAACCTCGCATACGTTTATACATAATAACATTAAATCAAGCATCTATGTGTCAGTTCAGTGTTGTCTGATGTGTTTCTGACTGTTAAACCATGAGGTTTAAATCAGATTTTAGAACAACAGCATAATAGTTTAGTGTCCATCATCAAATATTAATAGCATACAATAGTTCACCTAGTTTGTACCTGAGTTACTGTGCAAGTTATTGTTGAGTTTACTGTTCCGGTGACGTTTCCGGCACTGATGTTACAGTCTCCCCTTATTAGAGAAATTTCGTCCGGAAATTTAAGAAACGTTATCCGGTACGACTTCCTCTGTAAACAGTTGGGGATACTTAGACTATATGTGATCTTCGCGTTCCCATGTAAACTCAGGTCCGCGCTTTGAGTTCCAAGAAACCTTGACAATCGGGATACGGCTTCGCCTCAGTTTCTTAACCTTGCAATCGATAATCTCCAACGGTTCTTCGACAAAGTGTAAGTGTTCGTCCAATGGAATTTCTTCAACTGGTATAACGAGTGATTCGTCCGCAAGGCATTTCTTTAAGTTTGAGACGTGAAACACGTCGTGTACACCACTGAGTTCATCAGGTAATCTAAGTCTGTACGCCACTGGACCAATACGTTCGATGATCTCGAACGGTCCCACGTACCGTGGTGCTAGTTTGCCTTTCTTTGCAAAACGAACTACGCCTTTCCATGGGGATACCTTTAGCATGACGCGGCCTCCCATTTGGAATTCCAACGGCTTGCATCGTTTGTCAGCATAGCTCTTTTGTCAGCTTCGGGTTGCTTCTAGTCGTTGTTGTATCTGAGCAATTTTGTCTGTAGTTTCTTAAATGAGTTCTGGTTCGGTTATTCGATTATCTCCCACTTCAGACCAACAGATAGGTGATCGACACTTTCGACCATAAAGAGCCTCGAATGGTGCACATCTGATGCTACTATGATAACTGTTGTTGTAGGAGAATTCAATTAGTGGCAAATGAGAGTCCCCGTTCCCACCAAAGTCTAAAACACAAGTTCTCAACATGTCCTCCAGGGTCTGTATAGTACGTTCGCTCGGTCCATCCGTTTGGGGGTGGTAAGCTGTACTCAAGTTTAAGTGTGTCCCCAGAGATTTCTGCAATGATTGCCAGAACCTCGATGTAAATCTGCTATCATGATCTGAGATGATAGATACTGGCACACCATGGCGTACCACTATCTCGTTGATGTAGAGTTTTGCCAGTTTATCCATCGTGTAAGTTTCTCGCATTGGCAAGAAATGAGCAGATTTGGTTAATCGATCGATGATAACCCATATAGTGTCATGTCCACTGGAAGTGTGAGGTAGCTTGGTGACAAAGTCCATAGCTATCTGTTCCCACTTCCAAAGTGGAATTTCGGGCTGCTTCGGTAAACCTGACGGTTTCTGGTGTTCTGCCTTCACTTTGGCACACGTAAGGCATCGAAAGGAATGTATCTCCGTCGGTGTCTTAGGAGTATCCTAGTTCTTTATAGCTTCAATCTTGGCAGTGTCTACATGTATTCCCTCGCTGTTGACTACATGACCTAGAAATTGAACCTCTCTTAACCAAAATTCACACTTAGAGAATTTGGCATAGAGTTTCTCTTCCTTCAACAGTTCCAAGATCATTCTAAGATGTTGCTCGTGCTCTTCTTTGCTTTTGGAATAGATCAGTATGTCATCAATGAAAACAAGGACAAATTGATCCAGATATGGCTTGCACACTCGGTTCATGAGATCCATGAAAACCGTGGGTGCATTCGTTAATCCAAAAGGCATCACCATAAACTCGTAATGCCCGTATCTGGTACGAAACGCCGTCTTTGGTATGTCTTTGTCTTGAAATCTGAGCCGGTGGTATCCAGACCGCAAGTCAATCTTCGAAAAGTATTGTGCTCCTTGCAGTTGGTCAAACAAATCATCAATCCTCGGTAATGGATATCGATTCTTGATGTTTAGTTTGTTTAGCTCCCTATAGTCTATGCACAAACGAAAGGATCCATCCTTCTTCTTCACGAACAAAACCGGAGCTCCCCAAGGTGAGTAGCTCGGTCGGATGAAACCTTTGTCGAGTAGCTCCTGTAGTTGATTTGACAATTCCTGCATCTCTGAAGGTGCTAACCCGTAGGGAGATTTAGCAATATGTGTTGCTCCAGGAATTAAATCAATACGAAACTCCACCGGTCGCACAGGTGGCAAACCGGGTAGGTCTTCAGGAAACACTTCAGGGTATTCCTTTACTATCGGCACATCTTGTATCGTTCTCTTGTCTTTCTCTTTCTCCACCACATGAGCCAAGAAAGCTATATATTTCTTCTGTATACACTTACGCACTTTTATGCAGGATATGATTTTGACACTTCGCTTCGCTTGATCCCCACGAACTTCCAATACACGATCACTCGCCAATGGAATCCGAAGTAGCTTTTCAGAACAGATGACTTCCACTCTATTGAGAGATAGCCAATCCATCCCAACAATGATGTCGAAACTGCCCAACTCCATCGGTAGCAAGTCGATGGTAAATGTGTGATCATGGAGTGTAAGTGGGCAGTTCCTAAGTATAGTGCTAACTGTGATTTGTTTCCCATTTGCTACTTCGATAATGTAAGGGGAGTCTAAAGTTTCCTCAGTAAGACTAAGTTGGCATGCAAAGTCAGATGAAATAAAACTCTGGTCTGCACCAGTGTCAAACAGAATAGATGCATAAGAGTCATGTAAAAGAAATGTACCAGTGACCGCATTAGGGTCTTGGCGTGCTGCATAGGCTCCGATAACAAAAGGCCTTCGACGAGGTGCTTGGGCTCCTTGTTGCACTCTCTCCGAGTAGTCTCCGGAGAAGTGACCCACTTCTCCACAGTTATAGCATCCCCTGTTGTTGTTGCTGCCTGGGTTTGGTGGTGGAGGTAGTGCTCTAGCGGCATTGTTGGTAGCTTGTGTTGCTGGAGTGCGGCAATGCGTAACCCAGTGGCCAAATCGGCCACAGTTTGTGTGCTTCCTACACTGCACCGTAGCAGAATGATGATGCTTTCAGTTAGTACACTGAGGATGCACTCCGACATAGTTTTTAGGTGCAGCGTTAACAGGTACTGCAGGGGCTTGTCTCAGAGGAGCGGCTATCGCATAGTTCTTGGCAACCTTTTGCTTCTTCTTTTGATGGTGTTCAGGCTTCTTTAAGGACTCATCCTTATCTTTACCCGTGTCATTCTTCAAAACTCCTGACTTCACCATTACGTCAGTGAGTTTGGCTGATAGAGAGATGGCTGACTCTAGAGTAGCAGGGTTTGCAGCCAGTACAATGCTTTGAATGCAGGAGGGTAATCCTACCACATATCTGTCGATCAGCTTTTCCAGTGTTGGCACCATCTCGGGCACCAAGCTACCAGTTCATGATAGCGAGTGGTGAAAGTCATGTGATCAGCCCCCTTCATCACATGGTTTGAGAGTTCAACTTTCAGCTTCTGTAGTTCGTGCTTGGGACAAAATTCATTCCTCAAAAGGATTTTGAAATCTGCCCAAGGCATGGCTAGTGCTTCATCTCTACCTCGAGCTCTGATTTGGGAATTCCACCACGTCAAAGCTCGCTCGCTAAAAGACCCAGCTGCATAGCGAACTTTGTGATGTTCTGGACAACCACTAATGTCCAGGGTGGTGTCCATCTTTTCCAGGCATTGAATCAGTCCAACAGCTCTATCAACACCAGTAAAACTGGGCGGCTTGCATCCTACAAATGACTTGTAGGAGCAGTCCGAAGTAGTGCCAGTGTTTCCAGTAGCTTCTACCGTAGTGTGACTAGAATTGTTGTCATGGCCTTGAATCCTGTTTATCATCTCTGGGATGATATCCTTCAGTTGGTTTGCTAGTTGGCTGCTCAGAAGTGTTGCTAAAGCAACAGTAGCAGGATTGAGAGCTGGAGCTGCATTAGGGTTTGGAGGAGGGTTTAGTGGAGGAGGAGGTGGTAGGGGTGAATCAGGTGGTGTAGGGGTTGATGAGTGAGGTGCTGAGGCTTGCGGAGTCGGTTGTCTTCTGGGCGGCATTCTGATCATAACCAAATGAGTATTGGTTAGTGCAGTGATCGAATGCAGAAGACATAATACAAACATAAGTCCTATGTTCTCTACATGAGGGTCCCGAAGTTATATTCTAGGCCAAACCTTTTAAGTAAATGACCTATTATTCTCTATAACCTTGAGCTCTGATACCAATCTGTCACACCCCGAGCTGGCGAGACGGATCGACTTTCCCATCGGGTAGAAGGTTCTCGGGGCGCGATATCGTGGGTGATAATCGTGATGATCAGATTGTTTACATAGCATCAAGATTGAGAATAACTTAAGCACAATAAAGCATCAAACTAGGATTACAAAGTTAAATTACAACTGTTAATGTTTGATAACCTATCAAAAGAATCAATTGTTTATATCTTGTATCTGTACAAGATATCAAAAGTAACTCGCATCAATAACAAATTATGTACTTTCCAAAAGTCTACTAGGACCTTTAACTGGGCATCCTAGCATGCAATCATGAGCGTTAGCTTACCCCTGTACGTCACTTGAGAAAGCATGTAAAAAAACAAAGTCAACACAATGGTTGGTGAGTTCATATAGTTTAATTGTTGAAAAATAGTTTTAGCAAACCTATTTCGGAAAAACCTTAACCTCATTAACATCGCATGCAATATCCAAATCGGTATGCTTATATATAGGGCATATGAAAGGGTCGAGCCTACAACCCGCCCAGACGCCATCCCACCACATACTAATTTACATATTACACTGTTGTTAATGATAATTAAGCGTTTTACCTACAACCCAATTTCCGTCTTCATCGTAGCTTTTGCATACTGTTAAAAGTTTACAAGTTCATAACATTCACGTAGATTAGCTATTAAGTATGTTGTACAAGGATAATAGTTTCACACATCATAGTTTAGCTTTCACCAATCTCATGCATGGGTACAAGCTTTGCTCTAGCATAGTTTAGCATTTAGGTAGCCCACGACTAGATACAAGCTTTGCTCTAGCATAGTTTAGCCATTACGTATCTCAGGAATTGATGTTAGCTTAGCATCAGAATAGTTTAGCGTTTACGTATCTCATATATGTAGATACAAGCCTTGCTCTAGCATAGTTTGGCAATTACGTATCTCATATATAGACACAAGCTGTGCACACACATAGTTTAGCATTCACATATCTCATATATGCAGATACAAGCCTTGCTCTAGCATAGTTTGGCAATTACGTATCTCATATATAGATAAATGCTTAGCATTCGCATAGTTTAGCTTACACGTATCTCATGCATTGATACCAGCTTGCAATAGCATAGTTTGGCATTTACGTATCTCATGCATAGATACAAGCTTAGCATTTAGCATATAATCATAGCTTTTAGCATTTAGCATCTAGTATTAGCATATAGTTTAAGCATATAGTCTGTAGCATTAGCATTGTGCATATAGTTTAAGCATAGAGTTTATAGCATTAGCATTGAGCATATAGTTTAAGCATAGAGTTTATAGCCTTAGCATTGAGCATATAGTTTAAGCATAGAGTTTATAGCCTTAGCATTGAGCATATAGTTTAAGAATAGAGTTTATAGCATTAGCATTGAGCATATAGTTCAAGCATAGAGTTTATAGCCTTAGCATTGAGCATATAGTTTAAGCATAGAGTTTATAGCCTTAGCATTGAGCATATAGTTTAAGCATAGAGTTTATAGCATTAGCATTGAGCATATGGTTTAAGCATAGAGTTTATAGCGTTAGCATTTAAGTTTAAGTCTTAGTCTCTAGCTTCCAGAATAAGAGTTACAAGCTTAAGCATTAGTATAAGCATCATGAATAAGTGTAAAAGCATTTAATAACATTTCAAAATTTATTTAAAATGTATAACATGCTCCTCAGTCTCAAGGTAAAAAGAAATATGTTTGAAAAGGGACAAATGAACTCACCTTGGGTTTGAAGTGGTCGACTAAGTATAAACAAGAATGCACGCGCTCGTTGTTGTACTTGGGGTTGTTTTCAAGCTCCTGTATTGATTTCATGTGGTTTGTAACTCATAAGTATAAGTTTTAGTGATTTGCGTGTGTGTATGTGTTAGCCCTAAAGTTGGCTAACACTGGTGAGTCTGATCATCATTCGGCCCTAAGTTACTTGCGATCACTCATGTTAATATGGCGTGTCTTCACATTGTATGTTAGGTTCACTTGTTTGCCATTGTTAGACTTTAGTAGTTTGTTGCCTCGTAATTGTAAAAATTTAGTGTTTCAACATTATTTAAGTAAAACACTTAGATTTCTACTTTAACTTAACATGTGGTTTCTAACTTACTTTGTTTCATCTTTGTTTCTAAAGTCCTTTCCATCTTTGTCGTAGTTTAAGTTGTTAATCCCACGCAAGTTATCATTAGTATCGATTCAAAGTGTTTTTACGTTATTTGTCATTTGGGCCGAATGAGACAATGTGGACCGAATCCTTAATCATTGGGCCTAATAGTATGAGCCGAGTGTTTGCTAATTGGGCCGAGCCAAGAGTGGGCCAAGTATATATACGCGATCCGGCTAATTGTATGTCCACATAAAAGGGAAATATGGGCCGTAGGGGTTGTGTGGGCCGAGTAGGTGTGTTGGGCCGATCAAAACGCCTGGACCGAAAGTGTGACATGGGCCGAAGAATGTTGCTAGGCTAGATGAGTTATCCAAGTCTAGAGTTTAAGGCCCAACATGTGGGGGTGTCTTTCCGGCCCAACTGAGTCAAGAGAGTGGCCGCATAAGGCTCGGCTTAGCACAGCGAACCTTAGGGTTCGTGACTGGTATGGTTCGGCCAAGGTTCGTTGCGCCTGGTTCAGTGATGCGTGGGTTCGGCTACAAGTCTAGGGTTCGCCAGCTTCTAGGTTCGGCAACGGTGGTTGGTTCGGCGTTCCCAGGTGGGTTCGGCTAAACTCAAAGGTTTGGCCAAAGGTTTGTGATTCGCAGGAGGTACGTGGCTGGAGGGTTCACAGGTCTTGCATGCAAGGTTCGCGGTTGAAGAGAAAACGGCAGGGTTTGGCCCTGACACATGTAGGTTCGTCACCTAGGGTTCGTTGGGAAGGTTCGGCGGCCTACAAGGGTTCGGCCATTAGCTGAGTTAACACGTTCGGCCGACCCTCTTTCCCGGCTTCTCTCATGAACCTGTTCACCATGCATCACCATCTCGAGCCTGTAGCTGTTGTAAGCTAGTTCCATGGTTCTAGTAATGCGAAAATGGTTTCTTGAAGGCGTAAAGTTCGATGAAAATAAGTTTCTAACCGGTTGAAGTGGGTGGGTCGACTAAGGTAACCAAAAACCCTATTTTTTTTTCAAACATTCAAGCTCAATACCTCGAAATCGGCTGGACAAACACTCCAGATCGGTTGTACTTCTAGGTAAAGGATGTTGAGAGCTTCGTGTGGACACCAAAAACACAAGATTTCACCAAGGATTAAAGGAATTATGATGATTTGAAGCCTTGAACTTTTAGAGAGAGAGAGAGGAGACGGTTTTGAGAGCTAGAGAGAGAGAGGGGAATGACATAAATGAGAAAAATGCCTCATTCATGTCTTATATACCCCGGGGGTATTTGGTTTCGTTTCGGTTGCTCGTTTTTCGTCTCCGTTGCGTTTCCGGATTATCATGCGCATTTTATGTATTTTAAATAAAAAGAATTTCTTTGGTTAACATTTGATGAGTTACAAAATTGTAAAACGTAAAATATTATATTTTTCTTAAATTATTATCGTTTGAGTCGTTTTTTTGTTTGCGTTTCGTCAGGATGTGTCACCATCGTGCGTATTCGTTCGAATCGTCACTCGAACGAACACGACTTTGATTTCACTTTCTGATTTTTTTTTCTACTTTTCAGTCATCATTTCAGAACGTTAAACTTTCAGAGTTATTCGTACAGATCGTCACCTATATGAATAATTCGTCGGTTTAGCATTCTGCAACGACAACCGTTATGGTTTTGTTCTGTTTAACCTCGCATACGTTTATACGTAATAACATTAAATCAAGCATATGTGTGTCAGTTCAGTGTTGTCTGATGTGTTTCTGACTGTTAAACCATGAGGTTTAAATCAGATTTAAGAACAAGAGCATAATAGTTTAGTGTCCATCATCAAATATCAATAGCATACAATAGTTCACCTAGTTTGTACCTGAGTTACTGTGCATGTTACTGTTGAGTTTACTATTCCGGTGACGTTTCCGGCACTGATGTTACAGTCTCCCCTTTTTAGAGAAATTTCGTCCTGAAATTTAAGAATCGTTATCCGGTACGACTTCCTCTGTAAACAGTTGGGGATACTTAGACTTCATGTGATCTTCGCGTTCCCAAGTAAACTCAGGTCCGCGCTTTGAGTTCCAGCGAACCTTGACAATCGGGATACGGCTTCGCCTCAGTTTCTTAACCTTGCGATCCATAATCTCCAACGGTTCTTCGACAAAGTGTAAGTGTTCGTCCAATTGAATTTCTTCAACTGGTATAACGAGTGATTCGTCCGCAAGGCATTTCTTTAAGTTTGAGACGTGAAACACGTCGTGTACACCACTGAGTTCATCAGGTAATCTAAGTCTGTACGCCACAGGACCAATACGTTCGATGATCTCGAACGGTCCCACGTACCGTGGTGCTAGTTTTCCTTTCTTTGCAAAACGGACTACGCCTTTCCATGGGGATACCTTTAGCATGACGCGGTCTCCCATTTGGAATTCCAACGGCTTGAGTCGTTTGTCAGCATAGCTTTTTTGTCTGCTTCGGGTTGTTTGTAGTCGTTGTATCTGAGCAATTTTGTCTGTAGTTTCTTGAATGAGTTCTGGTCCGGTTATTCGATTATCTTCCACTTCAGACGAACAGATAGGTGATCGACACTTTCGACCATAAAGAGCCTCGAATGGTGCACATCTGATGCTACTATGATAACTGTTGTTGTAGGAGAATTCAATTAGTGGCAAATGAGAGTCCCATTTCCCACCAAAGTCTAAAACACAAGTTCTCAACATGTCCTCCAGGGTCTGTATAGTACGTTTGCTCTGTCCATCCGTTTGGGGGTGGTAAGATGTACTCAAGTTTAAGTGTGTCCCCAGAGATTTCTGCATTGATTTCCAGAACCCAGATGTAAATCTGCTATCACGATATGAGATGATAGATAATGGCACACCATGGCGTACCATTATCTCGTTGACGTAGAGTTTTGCCAGTTTATCCATCGTGTAAGTTTCTCGCATTGGCAAGAAATGAGCAGATTTGGTTAATCGATCGATGATAACCCATATAGTGTCATCTCCACTGGAAGTATGAGGTAGCTTGGTGACAAAGTCTATAGCTATCTGTTCCTACTTCCAAAGTGGAATTTCGGGCTGCTCCAGTAAACCTGACGGTTTCTGGTGTTCTGCCTTCACTTTGGCACACGTAAGGCATCGACTAATGTACTCAGTTATGTCTTTCTTCATACCCGGTCACCAATAAAACGCCCGTAAGTCTTGGTACATTTTATCAGCACCGGTATGCACAGAGTACTTGGTCTTGTGTGCTTCATCAAAGATAAGTTTTCTCAATTTATCCACTACAGGAATCCATACTCGATCCTTGTAGTAGATGATTCCATCAGGCTTTGTCTCAAGTTGCTTCTCTGCTCCACATCTAGTTCTTCCTTCAAGTTTCCTCGTTCAACAGCCTCTTGTTGTGCTTGTATAATGTTGTCATGTAAGCTTGTCTGCACAGTCATTCCCATTGCTCTGACGTGCAAGGGTTTGACCCATTCCTTCCAACTCAAGGCATCAGCTACAACGTTTGCCTTGCCCAGATGGTACTTGATTACACAGTCGTAATCATTCAGAAGTTCAACCCAACGTCGCTGTCGCATGTTGAGTTCCTTCTGATTGAATATGTGCTGCAGACTCTTGTGATCAGTAAATATAAGTAATGACTGCAAATCTTTAATGCGAATAACATTGCTCCCAGTTCCAGATCATGAGTAGTGTAGTTCTTCTGATGAATCTTCAGTTGTCTTGAAGCATACGCGATAACTTTGTCTCGTTGCATCAGTACACAGCCGAGTCCCTGATGGGATGCATCACAGTACACAACAAAGTCATCACAACCATCTGGGAGAGACAAGATTGGAGCAACACATAGCTTTTGCTTCAAAGTTTGAAAGGCATCTTCTTGCTTCTGTTCGCAAACAAACGGCTCGCTTTTCTGGGTTAGCTTTGTGAGTGGCAGGGCTATCTTAGAAAAGTTTGAGATAAACCGTCTATAATAGCCAGCTAAGCCTAGAAAGGAACGTATCTCCGTCGGTGTCTTCGGAGTATCCCAGTTATTTATAGCTTCAATCTTGGCAGGGTCTACATGTATTCCCTCGCTGTTGACTACATGACCCAGAAATTGAACCTCTCTTAACCAAAATTCACACTTAGAGAATTTGGCATAGAGTTTCTCTTCCTTCAACAGTTCCAAGATCATTCTAAGATGTTGCTCGTGCTCTGCTTTGCTTTTGGAATAGATCAGTATGTCATCAATGAAAACAATGACAAATTGATCTAGATACGGCTTGCACACTTGGTTCATGAGATCCATGAAAACCGCGAGTGCATTCGTCAATCCAAAAGGCATAACCATAAACTCGTAATGCCCGTATCTGGTACGAAACGCCGTCTTTGGTATGTCTTCGTCTTGAACTGTGAGATGGTGGTATCCAGACCGCAAGTCAATCTTCGAAAAGTACTGTGCTCCTTGCAGTTAGTCAAACAAATCATCAATCCTCAGTATTGGATATCGATTCTTGATGGTTAGTTTGTTTAGCTCCCTGTAGTCTATGCACATACGAAAGGATTCATCCTTCTTCTTCACGAACAAAACCGGAGCTCCCCAAGGTGAGTAGCTCGGTCGGATGAAACCTTTTTCGAGTAGCTCCTGTAGTTGATTTGACAATTCCTGCATCTCTGAAGGTGCTAATCGGTAGGGAGATTTAGCAACAGGTGTTGCTCCGTCTCGCCGGAATATTCGCCGGGATATTCCGCCGCCGGCAACTTTTGGCCGGAACATCGCCGGAGTTTTGCTGGATTCCGGCCGGCGACGGCGGTGCGGCGGCTGGAGGTGGTGGTCCGGTGGTTGGCGGTGGCTAGTGGTGGTGATTCGGTGGTTGTGGCTCATGGCTCGAGCCGGTTGGTCGCTGGTCCGGGCTGGCCTAGCCATGGCCGAGCTGGTTGGTCGTTTCCTATTATGATCCCGGTAACGGCTAGTGAGATCCCGGTAACGACCAAGACGATCTCGGCAACGACCAGCCAAGGGCCTCTCCCAGGCCGCCCCAGGGTCGCGCCCGTGCCGCTCTTGGGCCGCACCCGTGCCACAGCGTGCCGTCACAGTTTTTGTGAGCCAAAATCAATTTTGTTGTACTTTTACCGAGTCAAAATCTCCAGATCCTAGTTTTTAACATATATCTAGTGTTTGGTGAAGAAAAATCTCAATTTGGACAACTTTGAAAAATCCACCTTTTGGACCAAAATGCCCTTTTCATGGGTTTTCAAGATCTGATGATTTTCAACCTTCACCAATCATTCAAACCTGTTTGTTTAAATCATTTGAAGCTATTATAACCAAGAATTGAGTTTAAAACTTACTTGGCCAAGAATTGGCTTGAAAATCACCAAAAATCTAACTTTTGGAGCTTGATTCTTGATTTCACTTGTTCTTGGGTTTGGATACCACTTGGATCTGATTAGAACTGATTTTTGAAGTGTGTTTAAGGTTCCAGAAGTGAGGGTAAGAGTCCTGGTCGAATTTGAGAGGTTGGGGAAGAAGAAAAGTGTAGAAACTTTGACAAAAGTCAAAATTTTTGTTTTTATATGCCGTGACTTGTTCTCCAAGTTATGCAAACTTATTTTTCTTCATATTTATCTGAAAATTATCAGATTTAATAGGATAGACATGTTACAATATGATAGGGATGAAATTAAATCAAGGGTTTGCTTGATTTTGCCGTTTTCGTAATTGTTTGTTCGGCTTTTCGCGTATAACTTCAGGAATTGTTAATAATGATCAACTATCCTTGTTATGCTTCCAATTACATCCCATTATGATTATAATGTGACTAGGAAGTTCGAGTTGTCATGAATTTGCCAATTACGCATGCCGAATTACCGTTACGCAGATTTTCGCAATTTGACTTATTAAACGTAAAGATTCTTGGATTTAGTTATGTTATCACTTATTTCACTTCAATTCATCATTTAATTGACATTAATTTAGTTTTGGACCTTTGAGTTTGGTTTTTGGTTATTAATATAGAAATTTCGCGTAATTCGGCAATTCTACGCAACGTCATTTGTGATTTGTTTCATCTTGTAATTTTCTTACATGTATACATAGATTCACATGTATATACATATTCCATCATGATTTAATTAAAATATTAATTCATGAATTTAGGAAATTGCCTCGTAGTAAAGAATGAAATGTCACATTTGAGTCTATTAAATTTGAGAGATTTGCTTACAAATTTGCGATTTTGTTTAGGTTTAGGTTTAGGCTTAGGCTTTAGGGCTTAGGGTTTAGTTCATCATGAGAGATTTGATTTTTCTATGTTTATTTTGAACGAAGGCGATCCTACATACCATGTATGTTGTCTTAACAGGGATGTCCTTTAAATCGCCTATGCGCGGGAACCCCTGGAATGGGAAAACCCTCGCCCCTATTGGTGCAGGACCCGAGATTAACCTCAAGATTCCTTCCCTCACATGGATGTCCTTTAAATCGCCTCTGACAGGTCTCGAACCCATGACCTCTCGGTCACAAGGTGAAACCGTAACCAATAGGCTGAATTTGCAGGACTGATTTTGCTATGTATCTTATGCATATGCAAATGATATATAATACTCATTTTTAGGAGTGTACTTTGATAACCCGGCACAAACAGCGGGGGAATTGAACCTAGTTATATGTTAAAATTCATGAATAAGAATAGTGTAATTTATAAAGTTTTGGAACTTAAACCAATAGAATTTTTTGGATTTTTAATTATTATAGTTGTAAAAGAAATGTGAAAACGTATAGACAAAATTTAGTGCTTAATGATTGTTATAGATTTGAAATTATCATGTAACTAATATTACAATTATGATTATCATTGTTTTAATTGTTAGCACGTATGATTATCGGTTAATATGTTATAGGCTGTAGTTTAAAGTACAATTTCAAAAAAAAAAACTAAAAATGTATCTTATAAAAAGATATCTACTATATTATATAATAAATAAATGTTTTATTAGAACATTTGTTAAGTTTTGAGACCACCTAAAAATTAATTTTTCCACTTCTTTCTTGTATTAATATTTGTGTGTCACTTTTTATTAAATTTTAATTTTTCCTTCTTCTATTAAATACTAACAATTTTATTAAAGGTGGTATATAATATGCTAACGTTATAAATTAATTTTTTTTTCTTATAAAACATCCTTGAAAAAAAAAGTATATCATGTTATTTAAAATAAATAAATACAAAATTAATATATTTAATATGTGTAATAAAAATGTTTTAACCTAGTATTCTTTCTCAAACTCTATTAATAACTGAGAATTTGTTGTACATATATATATATATATATATTTGTTTTTTATATTATGTATAAAATCCATAATTATGCATATTACATCTCTCGGATGGGTGACTATTTAATTCCATGTTATGCATATTCATGTTATCTATACCCATATATTTATTGAAGTATTCATTTCAATCACAGAAACTCTTATAATCATATTAAGACTATTATGCAAGTGTATTTATATATAATGAGTATAGGGTTAGGCTACAAAGGCTTGAAACCTTAAAAAGTGTTCGAAGGACCCTTAGACTGACACGTGGCAAGGATTAAGTTTAAACAAAAAGGACAGTTATGTAATTTCAACAATTAGCGGGTATATTCAAAAAATTAAATTGTAACCATCTTCGCATCAAATTCGGAATTATAATTCCTTCCATTTTTATTTCAATACAACAATGTAATCTCAATTAATAAAATTTAAACCACGATCTGTCGGTGTTTTATGGTGTTGACGTTAATCAATTGACGATTACGGTCATTCATATTAGTAAGGATTTAGGGATCAATCGAATATAAATGAATCAAATTCAAACGATGTAGACGGTACGTTTTGCAAGTATGCATTGTGTTTTGCGAGTATGCATTGTTTGATTTCGTTAAGTTTGTTAATCATGGCATTTGTGATGCTTTCTGTTTTGTTTATATGCGGTTAAGAGTAATGGTGTTTTACGTTGATGTTTTTGAGATATGGTGTTTTATGTTAGATGATTGGATATGCATTGTGTTTTGCGAGTATGCATTGTTTGATTTCATTAAGTTTGTTAATCATGGCATTTGTGATGTTTTCTGTTTTGTTTTTTTTATGTGGTTAGGGGTAATGGTGTTTTACGTTGATGTTTTTGAGATATGATGTTTTATGTTAGGTGATTGGATAATTATATCGTAATAGAATATGATGGATAACAATCAATATAAATATGGTGTTTAACATATAAGTATAGAGTTTTTACGAATTTAGGGTGTTTTTTTACGATGATTGGATAATTATTTTTGTTTTATAAGATATGGTGTTTAATTTTAGGATGTTTGGTGTTTTTTTTTGCATAAGGTTTGGAAACTGTCATAGTATTGGAATCGAAAGTGTATCACCTAAATCAGGAAAAAAAGTTGTACATTCCTGATGTTGAAGATGTGTTTAAGCCAAAGTTTGGTATGATTTTTAAGACACTTGATGATGCATATATTTTTACACAAAATATGCTGCAGTTGGGGGTTTTGCTGTACGTAAGAGGTACTGAATATAGCGATTCAAGAGGTGTTAAGAAGCTGAAATATTATGTTTGTTCAAAAGAGGGCATAAATAAAATGAAAAAGATTGATACATTGGATGATTCTCATAAACAAAAGGTTACAAGATCAAACACTTCAAAAAGGACAGGATGTAATGCACACATTCGTTTGAAGTTCACTTATAATGAATGGAAAATATACAAATTTGTAGAGGAGCACAATCATTATTTTGTTGAGCAGCAGGATATTCATTTTCTAACATCATCAAGATAGTTGACACGTCTACAGAAACATATGATTCATAGTATGTCTAAAATAAATCTCAAACCTGTTAATGCTTTTAATGTGATGAGAACTATTTTTGGTGGTTTTGAAGAGGTTAGTGTAACTAAAGAAGATTGCAAGAATTTTAAAAGAGAATTAAATTTGTTTATATGTGAATATGACGCTGAAATGGCTATTAGTTTTTGATGAAAAAAAGGAGCATCTTCCAAATTTTTCTTGTGAATATTTTACTGATGATGAAGATCAATTAAAAGAGTTGTTTTGGGCTGATGAAGATGCTAAGAGGAATTATTTCACATTTGGAGATGTTATGTCTTTTGATGCTACGTATCGTTCCAACAGGTGTTCATATTTTGTTACACATGTAGTTAATGATTGGAAAACTTATTTATTAATATGCAGTTATTTATTATTTTTAGTTACACATGTAATTAATGATTGGAAAACTTGTTTATTAATATGCAGGTATTCTATGGTGTTTGTCCCATTCACTGGTATTGACAATCATTATAACAATATTTCGTTTGGTGCCGCGTTATTGGGTTTGGAGACGGCGGATACATATAAGTGGTTATTGAGATTTGGTTATGAACCAAAAGTGGTTGTTACCGACCAAGACCCAACAATGAAAAAGGCAATAGCGGAAACATTTATCAACAGTTGACATAGATTATGCATGTGTCATGTTATGCATAAACTATCAATGAAGGTGATTGTAATGTCATTTTATAGTATGAGGGTGACAGAACATGTGGCGTTTTCAATTTATAGTCATTTTTTGTTACAGGTTGGTGCATATTTATGTAACAGTACGGATTTAAAACAAAGAATATGTGACATCATATGAACTAATGATCTTACACCTGAAGAGTTTGAGGAGGCATGGAAAGAATTAATTGAAGATTTCGATCTACAAGAAAACAGTTGGTTGGATGATATTTTTGAATTGAGAGATTCATGGATACCAACATACTACAGATATGAGGATATGTCTGTTTTAACGCGTACTACGTCCAGGTCCGAAAGTGAAAATCATTTTTTTGGACAAGTATTCAATCCAAAGCCTACGTTGGTTGAGTTTTTGACAAATTATGAAACTGCTATTGAAGCTCAACGACATATTAATATGAAGAATGATCGTAATACTCGTTACACAAAGCCTAATTTAAAAACTGATTTTGTTTTGGAGGAACAAGCTATAATGATATGCACAAAGATCATTTTTCTTGATGTTTAGAGTGAAATTGTTGTGATTGGGCAATGCATTAATGGAAAGTTTGAGGAGGTAGAGGATTTTGTGAAGTTTTATGTAAATGATTTTGAACAGCCATGTTCTTCATTTTTCAAGGTAATCTTATATAACTAATGTAGTACATTGTAATCAGAATTTTATGAAATATTTGGAGTATGGTGAGTTTTGTTATTTATGGTGTTTTTATAGGTTATGGTGTTTTATTTATGTTTACGATGTTTTATTTATGTTTATGGTGTTTTTTACAGCTTATGTTTCGTAAGAAGGATACTACCATATTTTGCAGTTGTAGACGCTATGAACAATTTGGTTTGTTGTGTAGGCATATTTTTTATGTGTTAAAGTTGTCTGATTTGCGAGAATTCCCAAAAAAATATATTATGAGAAGATGGTCAAGAGAAGCAGTCAAGAAAAGATCACATATTAAAAATATTAAGAATGGAGAAGACGATAATAATGTTGAGTCAATGATGCATGACATTTTATTTGCAACAGACTATACATTAAATCGTCTTTCTAACAACATGAGTGAACTTTCTCTTTATAAAGACTATGTTCAGGAGTATATGAAATAGGCAGATGATTTACAAATTGCTACACCACCTGCTAGCAAACGAGATATGATATCAGAGATGCTTGGTCACAACCAACACAACAAACATTCTGTAAGAGTACCAATTGCATACAAAACTAAAGGTTCTGGTTCTCACAAACGATTGAAATCAAAGCAAGAACATCCTATTATTAAAGCAAATAAGAAATCAAGACAATGAAAAAACTGCAAAGGATATGGTCGTTATGCATCTACATGTAAAATGAACAACAAATAAGATAAAGTAACATCAGAGGTATATATTTTTGTTTTTATTTTTACTTGAAGTTTTGACAATAAATTGATGAATAAATTGATTATTGTCTGATTTTTTATGGTGTTTTTTGATATTATGGTGTTTTTACATGACATGTTTAGTAACAATATATAACATGTTTACAGCGGTCTTTTTTAATTGTTATTTACGTTTACATATATTTTTTAAATGTAATTGTTTATGTTTTAAACATAGGTTGTTAGATGGTAAGTTAAAGTTTTTTTTCTGTTAGCGTAGAAGTTGATATGTGAATGTTACATACGGTGTTTTATGAATACAATAAAGAAAATTGAGAAAAGATAAATATTTACTTCATAAACAAGTAATGTTACATCAAAATTCCAAGTCGATAATAGAAGGGAAAACTAGTAAAATAGGATCAAACACCAAAACACAACAGATGATGGAGATGTCAACTTTTGAAATAAACAAGGTGTTTGGTGTTGCTGATGTTCTTGTCAACAACACGTTTGATTGAAAAACTAAGTGCTTCATCCATCCCCTGTTGTGTGTAGAAGTATTCCAGCGCATTGTCCCTTGATTCAGTCTGCGGCATTTCAAGCAGTTTGTTGATGATCTTTGAGTTGTGGAGTTCATTGCCAACTGACAAATAGTAAATATTGTTAATGGCTTCGGACAATTTTGAGCTGAGATGTTCAGATTTGGACTTAATCTTGTTCAGAACTGTTTCAGGCGCATTGGGTTGTTCTGCCATTTTTATCTTTCCTGTAGAAATGTTTGTTTGACAGGTTTGCAAAGTTTTTTGTGGTGTTTTGGGGAAATATACATGGATATATAATAATAACGATAGGAAAGTGATCGGTCAAAAGGGAAGTGAAGCGTCGAAGTATGTATAAAATCATTTATTAGTATACGTATGGTGTTAGATGCGAATAATGGGCGCATTAGTTATGGCGTTTAATTCTTGTAATTATGTTAGTTGTACATCATCTATCACACTGAAGTATATTTAATGCAATCTGTAGTATATAAAGGCGTTCATGAGTAGGCTAAAGTTCATAGGCAATAAGTTTCCTACATGACGTTTCAAGGAAAATCATCCTCATCAACCGGCAGTAATGATTTGTTCGAATTGATTATGAAACAATATAAAAAATATATTGTTTTCATGGAGAAACTGGGTAGCACAATTAACAAAGTTGAAGAGGGGCTTAAAGTAATCGAAGAGATCGTCAATGGACTTCCGGAGGATACTGTTAAAGATATTGCCGAGAAGTTCAACGTTGATTGTCTGGGTAATAACAAAGAGATGATTAAAATTGTTTCTGGAATCATGAGAGGCATCGAAGTTTCAATGGATCTTAAAATGAAATTTATCAAGTCGATGAAATAGAAGGATAACTTGCCTAGCGTATTACTCCTGACGGTTTTTTTAATAGTATTTATATGTTATGGTGTTTTATTTATGTTTCTTTAGTTTGTATGGTTTTTTTAATGGTATGAATATGAGTCGTCTTATGTTTAACGAATTTATTAATGTTTTTACTTTTGATGTTTGCGTTTGAAATATTAGAAATAGGGATGTTTATGAAGTTATGTACTAGAAAAAAAATAAATTAAAACATTTTTTATAAATATATAAAAAAATATAAAATTAAACTTAAATTTAATTATTTGATAAATTATAAACATAAGACCGTAAACATTTTTTATATGGTTGTTTCATTTTTTGGATAAAATAATATGAAAATTCAAACACATAAAGAATGTTTATGAAGTTACTTACCAGAAATAAAAAATTCAAACACATAAAGTATGGTGTTTTAAAACTTCTAGATGAGAGGTATTGGAGACAATACATAGTATTGTGTTTAAACATCAAGCAAGCATTAGTCAATAAGTTCAACCTTATGGTGTTTAAACATCAAGCCATGACTTATAGTCAGCATGTTCAAGCATTAGTCAATAAGAATTAGTTAAACATCAAACAATTCACAGTATGGTGTTTAATCATCAAACAAGCATTTTTAGTCAGCATGTTCAAGCAACCGTGATGCAATGTTGCCATATGCATTTATATCTGCCTCTTTCCTAACTTCAACTGGTAGATTTAGATATTTCATCAAATCATTAGCCACCCATACAAACTGCTCATTTAGATCATGCAAAATGACCTTGGTGACATAATTTTTTCTTAAGTAATTAAGTTGATGTTTTTGTAGGTTGTTGACCTCTTCTTCTTTACACAAACCACAATTCCAATCTAATAGACAAACCATATATGTCTCCATGTGCCTTGTTAGAAAAACACCACAGTCAACCTTATTAATTTGTGTTCTCCAATGCATTGACAAACGATGTATTTTTAATGTGGCGATATGGCGTCCACTAGGGTGTTGGTTCTGAATCAAGTAGTCTGCAAATGTTTTTTCTATATAAAAAAAATAAATTCAAATTTGATGAACATTCTTAAGTGTATGGTTTGATGTTTTACAAACACAAAGTAAACAAAAATGACCATTTTATCTGCCCAGCCTGAATATTTTTTTTTAGAACAGACATTTACGGCATGACTCCACTATTGTCAATAAGTTCAACCTTAGAAGGTTTTAGATTGAAACACATCAAGTAGAAATGTTGCTGGTTAATGATAGATACAAAAACAAGTCCAAAACCAGATATATTGGAGTGGTCAACTTTAGTAAGAACAGCTTCCATGTTACGGTTGAATTCAACGCTCCTTTCCTCATCACTCTTTTCATATGTATCCCTATGCTATGAATTTGAAAGATTAAAAAATAAAATTAAGGATATGCTAATTAAGGTGTTTGGAATAACAAACATATCAACTATAATATAAAACATACCAACAAGAGCCGTGTGTAGAAGAGTCTTGATACAGACTCCTTTGACTTGTATTTCTCCTCATAGTTAAGGATTTGAGACCATATAAGTATGAAGTTTATGTGGATGTAATGATCCGGATGCATGCTCTCAAATACGCTTCTAGTCATTACATCTAGAAAGATTTTTTATAGTTCTAAAAGTAATAATTTATTAAAATTAAATGAGTCATTTTCATTTGGTGAAATCCAATACAAGAATGAAAGAAACAATATTTTTAAAAAAACTTCTTTTTTTCTGATAATAATTATTACAAGGCCCAGTTTATTCAACAATTGGATTATTACAAACCTTGGAACGTTAGCTTTGTCACGTATTCTAAAATGTATATCCCTGCACACATGTCGAAAATTATGGAATATATAAAAATTGTTAAATTTGTTTTAGAAGATATGATGTTATTACCATGGTTCCCCACATGCTAGAATACAGAATTAGATACATTATTTTTTAGAGGTGTTTGCTTTTGATCCAAAGAGACAACTCGTTCGAAGTATGGCGAGCAAAGTACTGATGCCAATTTTTTCATCTAATAGGTATGTCTTGGGGTAATTCACTTATACCAACTTTAGCAGCAACACTTTGAGGAGCACTTGTCTCACCAGCAAGTACATACAATCCAACTGCTGTCTCTGGCATTTGGTCATAAATAACTGTATCTGCAACATTCACATCAATTGGCCAACATCTGTATCACCAGCAATTATGGACACACCGACCTCTGTTTGTGGTATTTGGTCATAAGTTGGAACCTCATCTATCTTTCTTTTACCTTTCCCATCATCTTTAGCGCTTTGATGCATATAAGATTCAACAGTTTTATCAATTTCAGATAAAGTACAAGTGAATTCTGGTGTTTGGTCAAACATAGGTAGTTCTGCACCACTGGTATTGTTTTGGTTTGAATGACCAGCTGGTGTCAATTGAGTTGTATTGAAATCAATTTGACTATCGGTTGTAGATGGAACATCAGATGGTGTTTTCAGTTTGGTGTTTGACATTTTTTCTGATAACAAGTTCCACTTTCTTATATGAACATCAACAAGGTCACTATTTGGGTAGTCTGCAATATACCTTCTCAACAAATCAACCAAACGAGAAAAACTACCTTCAAACTCACTAAACAATTAATCCAGCTTCTCAAGTAGTGATGACTGTGTATTTATAAATCCAAAAAAAATAACGATATTTTATAAGTTGTATAAAATAATAAGATTATATTGTGTATTTATAAACAGTACCTCTTCATTATTCACTTCAAATTGACCTTCAGTTGCATCATTTTGAGCTTCATTCCCTTCAACTTGAAGGTAATGTTCTACATGTCTTCCAGTTGAATAACTCTGTGTTTTATAAAATGAATTAGATTTTTTTGTGAAGTATGAATATTATTTTTAAATATAAACACATTCTCATGAGAAAAAAGATAGCTTTTGTCCAGAAAAGTGACATTGAACTTTAGGAACAATGTTAATATCTGAAGTAGTCTCCTCCGAGGAAGCATGGTGTTTATCATCAACTGGATTGAGTTTCTCAAAAGATGTGTTTTGTGAAACATCATATTGGGAAATTACTAGCACCAAAAAAATGATTACCTGATGCTGACACTTCATGTAATTGATTTTCGCTATTGATAATGTCATTACAGATATCCTCATCAGAATCAAACATCAACATGTTTTCTTCAAAAGGTGTAGAGGATCCCCCTGTGTACTCCACAATCTGTAGGTTCTCCAATTGCTAGAGTAGTCTCCTCTGATGAAATCATTTTGTTGTCGGTCTCATTAACAACACTTGTATCCTTTTGCTATTTTCCTTTTGTTTTATCTGATGTAACAATCTTTTGCTTCTTCAACAATTTATCGATATCAGAACCAATCAAGTACTTTTCTAAGTTAAGAAGAGTTTTCTTTGTAAGCCACCGAATAACATGCACGCCAGAGTGTATGTTTTTACTTTTCTGAATATCATTAAGTAGCACAAGCTAAAACAAAAATAATAAGAGAAAAAAATTAATGAACTAAAGAATAGGTAGGGCGTAAAATTAAAAAATGAATGTAAATTAACATGAAAGTATTAGTTATACCACCAAAAGAAGCAAGGGGCCATTATGTCACACCCCAAGCCGACGGGGTTGGATCGAAGTCCCCGTCGGGCGGAAGGTTCTCGGGGCGCGATATCGTGAGTAATAATCGTGATGATTAGATTGTTTTACATAGCATCAATGTTAAGAATAACTGAAGCACAATAGCATCAAACTAGGATTACAAAATTAAATTACATTTGACAATGTTCAGTAATTTAACTAAATAAACCTATCAACAGATTCAAATGTATCTATCTTGTATCTGTACAAGATATCAAAAGTGATTTGCTTCTGTAACAAAATCTGTGCTTTCCAAAAGTCTACTAGGTCCTCTATCTGAGTATCCTAGTATGCATTCCTGAAGTCTGAGCCTATACATGTGCATCACCTGAGAAAGCATGTAAGAAAACAAAATCAACACAATGGTTGGTGAGTTCATGTAGTTTTAGTATTTGTAAAATAGCTTTTGCAAACCTCTTCGGTAAAACCTTAACCTCATTAACACCACCTGTATCATCCAACTCGGTATGCTTATATATAGGGTATACCCCTGAGTCGAGCCTACGACCCGCCCAGACGCCGTCCCACCACATACTAAGTCGCATAGGACATTGTTGTTAATGATAATTAAGCGTCTTACCTACCATCCATTTCGTTTATAGCTTTAGCATTTCGTTAAGTTTAATAAATTAGTGGAAAATGAGGAATCACTGTATGGCAAGCATTGAGAGGCCATCAGTCTACTCCTCAGAATCCTGACTATGTAAAACACCCTTTTTGGCAAGCACTGAGAGGCCAAACGAAATGATCTACAATAGTCATAGATACCAGAACACCCCCTAGCAAGCACTGAGAGGCCAGTTGGTCCATTCTGAACAGCCAATAGCTTTAGCATTAAGTTTAAGTTTATAGCATGAGTGAACATTGAGGAATCACTGTATGGCAAGCACTGAGAGGCCATCAGTCTACTCCTCAAGTCATGACTATGAAGGTCACCCTATGGCAAGCACTGAGAGGCCGACGGTCTGTTCCTTCAAGTCCCAACTATGAAGAACACCCCATGGCAAGCACTGAGAGACCAATTTGGTATGTTCTACCATAGTTGATAGTTTTAGCATTCAAATAGTTTCACAACCAGTAAGGCAAGCACTGAGAGGCCAAACCGTTGTTTTAGCATGGCAAGCATATAAGCATACAAGTGTTTTTAGCATCCGTAGCTTTAGCATATAGTGTTAGCTTTAGCATTTAGTATTAGCAAATAGCATTAACATTTAGCAATTTGCATTAGCATTAGCATTTAGCATTAGCATTGTAGCATAAGCACTTGGCATTCGCATATAGCATTAGCTTATAGTATTAGCTTGTAGCATTAGCATTTAATATTAGCATATAGCATTAGTGTTTAGTATTAGCATTTAGCATTAGCATTAGTGTTTAGTATTAGCATTTAGCATTAGCATTTAGTATTAGCATTTAGCATTAGCATTTAGCGTATAGTATTAGCATTTAGCATTAGCATTTAGTGTTAGTATTTAGCATTAATATTAGCGTATAGTATTAGCTCGTAGCATTAGCGTTTAATATTAGCAAATAGCATTAGCGTTTAGTATTAGCATTTAGCATTAGCATTTAGTGTTAGCATTTAGCATTAGTATTAGCGTTTAGTATTAGAATTTAGCATTAGCATTTAGTATTAGCATTTAGCATTAGTATTAGCGTTTAGTATTAGAATTTAGCATTAGCATTTAGTGTTAGCCTTTAGCATTGCATTAGCGTTTGGTATTAGCATTTAGCATTAGCATTTAGTGTTAGCATTTAGCATTAGCATTGTAGCTTTAGCATTGTAGCATTAGCATTGTAGCATTAGCATTGTAGAATTGGCATTGTAGTATTAGCATTTAGCATTAGCATTGTAGCATTAGCATTTAGCATTAGCATTGTAGCATTAGCATTGTAGCTATGGTTCAAGCATATAGTTTACAGCTTAATCATCAAGAATAAGTGCAAAAGCATTTTATAAATCATTTGTTTAAAATGTATATCCTGCTTCTCAGTCCCGAGGTAAAATCAAAATAGTTAAGAAAAGGGACAAATGAACTCACCTGTGTTGCTAAGTATGGTTTTTCACAGATAATGCGCGCTCTTTGATTGTAGCTTAAGTATCTTCAATACCTGAGTTGTTTTAAGAGGTTCGAGTACGATAAGTCGTTATAATAGACAAAAACTAGGGTTTCGGTCTCGGTGTGCATCTAAGTGTCCTAATTCACTAATGTGTTTTCTAAGACTTCATATAGTTGGTCTAAGGCATTACCCATCGTTAAGAACCCTTGATCCCATAAGAATTTTGATTAATTAATTGCAAAATAATTTATTTCAATTAAATCTTAAGTTATAAATTATTTATTTGATCAAAGAGAGTTTATTATCAATTTCATTTAATAAAGATCATTAAGTATTTTAAGAAAAACATAGATTTGTTTGTTAGGCTTAAGTTAATCCAACTTGATTAACTCTAATACTAAACTTTAGCTTTAGTTTACTTTGTTTCTTAAATCACTTATGTATACCACTTAGATTAGAAGGTTCATGGAAACATCTAACTTGGTTGTATATAGTATATCATTCACTAAGTATCATGCGTTAATGATTAACACAAATACTTAGTTAAGTTTCCTTGATTCTTTGCAAATCATGATTCATGCTCGATTGTGTTAAAAGCCTTTGTTGTAGTCACTTTAGTCTTGTTTACCCACAATCCTACGAGATAGGCAAGATATGAGTTTAGCATTTGGTTAGCAAAATATTAGTGTCTCGACCACGATTAGCTTATAAGTTAATTCAACTTTGTGTAAATTAGGTTAGTTTCTTGTTTAGTAAAACCCTAGTAATTCTCCAGGCACAGACACCCATGCGTGTGCACACACACTTCGACCCCAATCGCATTTGCCTAATTCCTCATCCATCTCCTTAGCCGAATGGATCAAGACCCAAACGAAAGGAGGCCTAAGCGAATGGCTGACCACATGGCCTTTGGCCGAATGTGGTTGGGCCGATCGAATGAGTGATGCCGGATAGGTGGTGGTAGAATGAGGGAGTGGCCGCATGAGACCATGGGCGAATGAGTTCTACCGATTGACCTTGGCCTACTGAACCCAAGCTTCACCAAGCGAATGGTGTTGGTCGAAGGTGGCTACGACGAATGAAGGCCGAATGACCCAATCCCTGGAACCCTTGGCCGAATAAGACCTGGCCCGACCAAATGAGACTTCTAGCGAATGAGGTTAGGGCTGCTTCGCTAGCCTTTCGGCCGAATGGAAGCCCATTCGGTGAGCTGATGCATAACTCATTCGGGAGTTCGAACCTTGGACTAGGTAGTTCCCAAATTCGAAGCTTATGCCCCTGCCATGAAGCCACATAAGTTCTTACTTCATCCTAGTGCATTTCGTGGTGTTTCCCTAGGGTTTTAGGTGGTTAGAACCGGTTAAATGGTGGTTCGAACTAAGGGTTTTGAAAAACCCTAAAATCGTCACTTTTCATGGCTCATTACCTCGATTTTCGGTGGGTGTTTGAATGGATTCTTTGTACTTTCGTGTAGAGAATGATGAGAGCTTCGATTTGGCACAAGAATGAGGTGATTTGGTTGAGTTTTGAGAGAGTTATGGTAGAGAGAAGGTAGAGAGAGAGTGGGTGGCCGGAAATGGTTGCTAGAGAGAGAAAGTGGAGGTGTTGAATGAGGAAGAAGCCTCATTTAGGGTATTTATACCCCAAGCATGTTTGGGTTCGTTTTTGTTGCTCGATTCGCGTCTTCGTTGAGTTTCCGGAATGTAACACTCGTGTTATACGTGCTTTAATTTAAAAGTTCTTTTAAATTCATTTTTGATGAGTTTCAAAATTGTAAAACGTATTTTATTATTTTTCTTTAATTTACTATCGACCGGGTCGTTTTCGTTTTCGTTTCGTCAGAACGCGACACTTACGCGCGTTTTCGTACAGAGCGCTCACTGTACGAACACGATCGTACGTTTCACTTTCTGATTTGTTTTCTACTTTTCAGTCATCATTTCAGATCGTTAAACCTTCAAATTTATTCGTACAGATCGTCACTTATACGAATAGTTCGTCGGTTTAACATTCTATAACAACAACTGTTATGGTTTTGTTCTGTTTATCCGCGCATACGTTTATACATAATAGCATCAATTCAAGCATGTATGTACCTGTTCATTGTTGTCTGATCTGTTTCTGACTGTTTAAACCATGAGGTTTAAGTCAGATTGCAGACAAGCGCATAGTAGTCTAGTGTTAAGCATCAAGTGTAAATAGCATGAACATAGTTTCACGTGGTTTGTGCCTAAGTTACTATGCCAGTTACTGTACAGATTACTGTTCCGGTAACATTTCCGGCACAGATGTTACAGTCTCCCCTTGTTAAAGAAATTTCGTCCTGAAATTTAAAAGTTATTATCGGTAACAACTTCTTTTATAACAAGTGGGAAAGCTTTGTTTGTTGTGGTGTCCCTACGCTCCCAAAATTGAACTCTAGTTCGCGTTCAGGATTCTTATGTATGACCTCAGAGTTTTGCTAATCTTATTGCTCATAGTTGTCTTACGGTTTCTGCTTGCTAAGTCTCGATATGATTCTATCACCTTATTGTTTGAAACAAATTGATGTTATGAGCATTAACTGTTACACAATCTTAGTGGTAGCTATGTTTTCCTATGTATGTTATGCGCATTAACCCAGGATCCTTTCATTGTTTCTATCACGGTAAAATAATTCTTATGTTCCATGAGATTACTTATGTGATTATACTAATAGGAACAAGATAAGTTTCTTGTGCATACTAGTATCAAAATGAAACAAGCACTTATGGGTTAAAGCATATCACATACCAGTATCCATCGTTGGCATATCTTCATCGTATATTTGCAACTGATTCTCCCGGTCTACTTATTTAGTTTAACTATGGTTTTAGAATAGTCTTTACATTCATTCTTTCCTTAACAACCTAGAACCGAAGTACTATGAAATTAAGTAGCTCGAGTTCTATGAGGTCTAGGTGGAAAGTGACAGCTTATACACCAATTTTAGCATTTTGACTTTCTACGGCTTTTAGTGTTCTAACTAGATAAGGTCCGTTTCCTAATTACAGTAGTTAAACTATAATCAAGAATTAACCTATCTTTATTTAATCATTTAAAGCTTATTTGACCTAAGGATTTCTTAGGTTACTATTCCAATTATCTCATTGGCGCTGCGTTTGCTTACAGTTACCTTAGATTTATTGTTTCTAAAATCACAACAGGACATGCGTTTCTAATTAACACATCATTAGATAATTCATAATAACACGATAAAATTTGCATACCTATGGGGTCATCGGACTCCGTGTGTTTCCTAGGAGCTGGTAACGCAAGCAATTCCTCAGTAGTTGCTGGGTCAGCTGGAGGCATCCTCCTAGGGCAGTCCCTCGCGAAATGTCCGAGCATTCCGCATGTGTAGCAGTTGTGGTTACGTTGTGAGGAAGTAGAGGTACTTGCTTTCTGTTCCTGTTTCCTAATGGAAATAAATCGACACCGTTGGATCCAGTGTCCATATTTCCCACAATTCAGATAGTGTCTACAAGGTTTCTTCTCGTCATGATGAAAACCACATCTGGCACATTTAGGAAATGTACCAACATATTGAGGGGAAATAGGAGTCATTGGTGTCCTGCATTGTTGCATCCAGTGACCCGTCTTTCCACAGCGTGTGCATTGCACACATGGGAGTTCAGCTCGATGGTAGTTACGACAAACTGGGCAATGAGGGGTTTTTCCCTCACTTTGAACACTCACTCTTGTAGTCGAACCAGGCAGGATTTGACTAATGGGTGTAGCGTCAGTGTAGTTCACAGTTCTTTTTCGTCTTTTCGCATAACGACGTTTAGGTTTGTTGCTGGTTTCCCCTTTCTCCAGTTTCTTCGTCTCTGTAGAAATTAGTGAGAAGCTCCTAGCAAACTCCTCACTGTTTCTGATCCGGGTGATTATTTTAGGGAGAACCGCCATCAACTCTTCAGTGATCAGAGTTGCGAGTGCATCAACTACTGGGCTCACCTCCTGTGAAGGAGGAGGTGGTGATGGTTGTCTTCTTGGTGACATTCTGCTTCTACCCGAAAGGACATCGGTTAGTATAAAGACTGAATGTAAAAGACACAATGCAAGCTTAGATCCTATGTTCTCTATATGAGGGTCCCTAAGTTATAGTCTAGGACAAACCATTTTAAGTAAATGACCTATTATTCTCTATAACCTTGAGCTCTGATACCAATCTGTCACACCCCGAGCCGGCGGGGTTGGATCAAAGTCCCCGTCGGGCGGAAGGTTCTCGGGGCGTGATATCGTGAGTGATAATCGTGATGATCAGATTGTTTTACATAGCATCAATGTTAAGAATAACTGAAGCACAATAGCATCAAACTAGGATTACAAAATTAAATTACATTTGACAATGTTCAGTAATTTAACTAAATAAACCTATCAACAGATTCAAATGTATCCATCTTGTATCTGTACAAGATATCAAAAGTGATTTGCTTCTGTAACAAAATATGTGCTTTCCAAAAGTCTATTAGGTCCTCTATCTGAGTATCCTAGTATGCATTCCAGAAGTCTGAGCCTATACCTGTGCATCACCTGAGAAAGCATGTAAGAAAACAAAATCAACACAATGGTTGGTGAGTTCATGTAGTTTTAGTATTTGTAAAATAGCTTTTGCAAACCTCTTCGGTAAAACCTTAACCTCATTAACACCATCTGTATCATCCAACTCGGTATGTTTATATATAGGGCATACCCCTGAGTCGAGCCTACAACCCGCCCAGACGCCGTCCCATCACATACTAAGTCGCATAGGACATTGCGGTTAATGATAATTAAGCGTCTTACCTACCATCCATTTCGTTTATAGCTTTAGCATTTCGTTAAGTTTACAACATGAGTGGAAAATGAGGAATCACTGCATGGCAAGCACTGAGAGGCCATCAGTCTACTCCTAAGAATCCCGACTATGTAAAACACCCTTTTTGGCAAGCAGTGAGAGGCCAAACGACATGATCTACAATAGTCATAGCTACCAGAACACCCCCTGGCAAGCACTGAGAGGCCAGTTGGTCCATTCTGAACAGCCAACAGCTTTAGCATTAAGTTTAAGTTTATAGCATGAGTGAACATTGAGGAATCACTTTATGGCAAGCACTGAGAGGCCATCAGTCTACTCCTCAAGTCATGACTATGAAGGTCACCCTATGGCAAGCACTGAGAGGCCGACGGTCTGTTCCTTCAAGTCCCAACTATGAAGAACACCCCAGATCAATTTGGTATGTTCTACCATAGTTGATAGTTTTAGCATTCAAATAGTTTCACAACCGGTAAGGCAAGCACTGAGAGGCCAAACCGTTGTTTTAGCATGGCAATCATATAAGCATACAAGTGTTCATAGCATCCGTAGCTTTAGCATATAGTGTTAGCTTTAGCATTTAGTATTAGCATATAGCATTAACATTTAGCAATTAGCATTAGCATTGTAGTATTAGCATTGTAGCATAAGCACTTGGCATTCACATATAGCATTAGCTTATAGTATTAGCTTGTAGTATTAGCATTTAATATTAGCATACAGCATTAGCATTTAGTATTAGCATTTAGCATTAGCATTAGTGTTTAGTATTAGCATTTAGCATTAGCATTTAGCATTAGCATTTAGCATTAGCATTTAGTATTAGCATTTAGCATTAGCATTTAGCGTATAGTATTAGCATTTTGCATTAGCATTTAGTGTTAGCATTTACCATTAGCATTAGCGTATAGTATTAGCTCGTAGCATTAGCGTTTAATATTAGCATATAGCATTAGCGTTTAGTATTAGCATTTAGCATTAGCATTTAGTGTTAGCATTTAGCATTAGTATTAGCGTTTAGTATTAGAATTTAGCATTAGCATTTAGTATTAGCATTTTCCATTAGTATTAGCGTTTAGTATTAGAATTTAGCATTAGCATTTAGTGTTAGCCTTTAGCATTAGCATTAGCGTTTGGTATTAGCATTTAGCATTAGCATTTAGTGTTAGCATTTAGCATTAGCATTGTAGCATTAGCATTGTAGCATTAGCATTGTAGTATTAGCATTTAGCATTAGCATTGTAGTATTAGCATTTAGCATTAGCATTGTAGCATTAGCATTGTAGCTGTGGTTCAAGCATATAGTTTACAGCTTAATCATCAAGAATAAGTGTAAAAGCATATTATAAATCATTTGTTTAAAATGTATATCATGCTTCTCAGTCCCGAGGTAAAATCAAAATAGTTAAGAAAAGGGACAAATGAACTCACCTGTGTTGCTAAGTATGGTCTTTCACAGATAATGCGCGCTTTTTGATTGTAGCTTAAGTATCTTCAACACCTGAGTTGTTTTAAGAGGTTCGAGTACGATAAGTCGTTATAATAGACGATAACTAGGGTTTCGGTCTCGGTGTGCATCTAAGTGTCCTAATTCACTAATGTGTTTTCTAAGACTTCATATAGTTGGTCTAAGGCATTACCCATCGTTAAGAACCCTTGATCCCATAAGAATTTTGATTAATTAATTGCAAAATAATTTATTTCAATTAAATCTTAAGTTATAAATTATTTATTTGATCAAAGAGAGTTTATTATCAATTTCATTTAATAAAAATCATTAAGTATTTTAAGAAAAACATAGATTTGTTTGTTAGGCTTAAGTTAATCCAACATGATTAACTATAATACTAAACTTTAGCTTTAGTTTTCTTTGTTTCTTAAATCGCTTATGTATACAACTTAGATTAGAAGGTTCACGGAAACATCTAACTTGGTTGTATATAGTATATCATTCACTAAGTATCATGCGTTAATGATTAACACAAATACTTAGTTAAGTTTCCTTGATTCTTTGCAAATCATGATTCATGCTCGATTGTGTTAAAAGCCTTTGTTGTAGTCACTTTAGTCTTGTTTACCCACAATCCTACGAGATAGGCAAGATATGAGTTTAGCATTTGGTTAGCAAAATATTAGTGTCTCGACCACGATTAGCTTATAAGTTTATTCAACTTTGTGTAAATTAGGTTAGTTTCTTGTTTAGTAGAACCCTAGTAAATCTCCATGCACAGACACCCCATGCGTGTGCACACACACTTCGACCGCAATCGCATTTGCCTAATTCCTCATCCATCTCCTTAGCCGAATGGATCAAGACCCAAACGAAAGGAGGCCTAAGCGAATGGCTGACCACATGGCCTTTGGCCGAATGTGGTTAGGCCGATCGAATGAGTGATGCCAGATAGGTGGTGGTCGAATGAGGGAGTGGCCGCATGAGACCATGGGAGAATGAGTTCTACCGATTGACCTTGGCCGACTGAACCCAAGCTTGACCAAGCGAATGGTGTTGGTCGAAGGTGGCTACGACGAATGAAGGCCGAATGACCCAATCCCTGGAACCCTTGGCCGAATAAGACCTGGCCCGACCAAATGAGACTTCTAGCGAATGAGGTTAGGGCTGCTTCGCTACCCTTTCGGCCGAATGGAAGCCCATTCGGTGAGCTGATGCATAACTCATTCGGGAGTTCGAACCTTGGACTAGGTAGTTCCCAAATTCGAAGCTTATGCCCCTGCCATGAAGCCACACAAGTTCTTACTTCATCCTATTGCATTTCGTGGTGTTTCCCTAGGGTTTTAGGTGGTTAGAACCGGTTAGATGGTTGTTTGTAACATTTGTGCATATAGTCATGTAGTTGTAAACAGTGTTAGAACAGTGTCTGTTCAGTTTCAGTTCAATCAATGTGTTTCAGTATGTTCATAATGTGTGCTTGTGTGTTACAGGACCTTAGTAGTCAGAAAACAAGTATTTATTATTTATTACAGTCGATTACACTAGGCAAGAGCAGTAACTGGTTATATCGAAACAGTGGTGGGCAGCGAGAGTGAGCCCTATATATATACTGCGTTCGGTGTAACAGGTTAGTGTTAGTGCGTAGTGTCGAGACGAATATTATGACATTTAATAAATCCAACAAAAATCGTAATCTGTAAGCGAGACTGAGTATAGTTATGGGTGACGATCCATAATGATACGAATGTTGAACTTATGATTATGATTAAACGACTTTAAATATTTTAATACGATCGGAAAACGTACGCGATTGCGGGTATACACGTAATTGTGAATGTTTAACGATCCGACAACACACGAAGAGTAAAAATAATTAAATAATTATTTTATGTTTTTACAATTTTGAAACTCATCATTTTAATGAGTTTAACACTTAATTTTAATTAAAACCGCGTAAAATACGCGTTACGTTCCGGAAACGCGAACCGAGCGACCGAAACGGACCCGAACACTACCCGGACTATAAAAGCCCTAAAGAAGGTCATTTCCTTCATTAAATTCAGCCAACAACCCCTTTTCTCTCTCAAACTCGCGAACCCTCTCTCTAACTAGAAAACCGAACTTCAAACGCGCGTATCTTCTTCGTTTCTCAACGGATTTTGGTGTTCTTGGTGTCCACGCGAAGCTCTCGACGAACTCTACACGAAAGTACAAGAATATTGCAGTTTCATCCAGCCAATCTCGAGGTATGATCCAAGGAAGTTTCGGGAATTTAGGGTTTTGTGTGTGTCTTTGCTTAAACCCGATGGTTAGCTGGTCCTAGCACTCTCCTAGTTAATTTCGCAGCCATAGAAAGCTTTCTGGAGGTTTTATTAGCTTGAATCGTGGTCTAGATCCAGAGGTTGATGATGAAGATGATGTGGGTAACAGGTTCGGCAGCCAAACCCTTCTTCCTTAGTCGGCCGAACCCTTGTTAACACAGCCAACATTGACGAACCCTGCATGGTTCGTGTGGGGTCTGCCAGCCGAACTATATGGGCTATCACGAGCCTCCCTGCCTTCGTCGAACCTTCCTAAGGCCACGAACCCAGATTGGCTCACGAACCCTTGGCCATCCTTAGCCGAAGCCTTCATGCATCCACGCACTCTTTTTGGCCGCGAACCCTTATGCAGTTGTCTAGCTTATGACGAACCCTACATGAAGATCCTTTCACGAACCTTGCATGGTTCGTGGCATGCACAGCGAACCAACATGAGCCGAACCCATGCCAACCAACGAACCTAAGCCTTTGAAACTAAAGGGTTCGCTGCCCAAGTGGCAGCCCATGACTTTTCGGCCCAACCCAATCAAATTCCATTCGGCCCAATTGATTAGTTAGCTTCGGTCCACCTTAGGTTAAGCCCAACAAGACATGAGGCCCAATAATTCATTCATTTGGCCCACGAAATCCACTTTTGGCCCAATACTTAGCAATTGGCCCATTATTGAATTAAGTGGTCATGAACTCGAGTTAAGGACCATTGGGGTTACATGGACTAAGGCCAATTGTTTTGGGTTCGACTTATAATACTTGTGAATTGATCATGAATTGGTTAAGTTATAACTTAATAACAATCATGAAGATAAATTCACAATCACAAGACTTGAAAACAATTGAACATCTTTTCACAACAAATGGTAATCAATGGCTCTCAAATTCTTGAACATTTATCATTTTATGCATAAGAATTATGCATCAAAGAACATTTCACAAGTTTCTTGAACCCATGATCAATCAAGTAATCAAGTTAAACAAGTTCAAGTGAACACAAGTCAATCAATGAATCAAGTTATACAATTATAAATCCTATATCTTATGTATGATTACAATGTTATAGGAGACAATTAGAAGTCCTGTTTGCTACTTGCTATCTGTTTAAGTTCAGAGTCTACTGCAGACAGGTGAGAACTTTAGCCCCTCTTTTACTGTTTTATAACTGTTTTGGGGTGGAACACGTGATCAAAACCGCTATTTCAATATTGTTTCATTGCACAGTTTATGTGCATTCATAAACATTACAGGTTTATCTTATGAATCCAAGTGATTCTTCAACTGTTTAAGGAAATTGTCAACTGTTTTAAAGGAATTATTTACTATTAAACCCTTATTACTAAAAGGATTTTAAAATGTTTTCTTGAAATGTTTTATAACAGCCTTACTCAAATGTTCTTTTAAAGGATTTTACAAACCCTTTTGTTATAAACCTTGTTATTACACAAGGTCATCACATCATGGTATTCAAAACAAGTGGTTCACAACATGGTATCCAAATTCATTGGTTCAAAACATGGTATTCAAATCAAGTGGTTCAAAACATGGTATTCAAATTCATTGGTTCAAAACATGGTATTCAAGTCAAGTTGTTCACATCATGGTATTCAAATCAAGAGATTCATTTCATGTTACATAAACAAAGGATTCAACTCGTGGAGTTAAATCCAGGTTTTCAATAAGACATTAACACATCCGGTTAAAGTAAGATTCAGAAAACATGGTGTCCATTGTTGTAAACAAACTTATAAACCCATCAAGTATCATATTCATTAGCGTTAGTACTGGGTGATCACAACAAGGGAAAGCGGACACATACATTGGGGCAGACCGATTGCTGCAGTTAGTTTTTAAATCTGTTTTATAAACTAACTGCAGATTTCGGTTACATATGGTTTATTCAAAACTGTTGACACATTATCTAACTCCAAACGTGGTTTGGGACTTGATATTATATGTTGACTCATGTGCAAACAGTGATTGGACTGTTTACACTCATTTTCTTACTTGATGTTAGTTTGGGTTGCAGCTCATCCGTGTGAATCTTATGATGCTTTAACTTACCTATGTCTTATATCATATACTCATGTTTACAAATGCTTAAACCTATTGTTCTCACCAACTACGTCTGTAGTTGACAGTTACTTTTCACGTATTTCAGGTAATCAGGTTTAAGACATTCTCAGGGACAACTAAGGAGACCATTCTAAGATAGAACAAGATGAAGAAACATACTAGGATGGAATAGAAACTCACTAAATCCTAATTGTTTGATTGTCTTGTTTGAAGTCTTCTTTTGTAAACTATATTTTGGGTCTGTAGTTGTCTTACCTTTGGTAGATAGTTGTCTGTAACTAAACAATTGTCTTAACATTATGAAACATAGTAATCCATTGTGGTTGTTCTTATTCAATACTTGTGCATGATTCAACTGATCATACGTCACCGCGCCGTGAATTCCGCACGCGGCGCAGGGGTGTGACAGGTTGGTATCAGAGCCAAGGTTGTAGAGAACTAGGAAAAACCCAATGTTTAATGACCTAGACTATAACCTAAGCTACCCAATAGGACTAAGTGCTATAGGCTTGAGGATACTTAGGATCTAAGTAACTTAAGTGAGCATTAAGTCTACAATAAGCTTGAAAGATCTTAGGGACATTTTTCTAAGATTAGACATCGAGTCAAGGAATTTGAATCGGACTTCTATAATTTTAGAAACCGAATTAAATTCTCACACATATGCATTTAAGGATTTCAGAGGCAAGGATCTGTATTCTTAGTATCCTTGATCTGAAATTCTCACACAGAGATCATTATGGAAATTCAGAGGCAAAGATCTGTAGTTTCAGTATCTTTGATATGAATTTCTTGTCATATTCATTATGGGATTTAGAGGCAAAGATCTATTAATTTAGTATCTTTGATCTAAGATCCTTGTCATATTCATTATGGGATTTAGAGGCAAAGATGGTTATCTTTGATCTAAAGTCCTTGTCATATTCACTTATAGGATTCAAAGATCAAGATCTATTAACTTAGAACTTGGATTTGAGATCCTTGTCATATCATTATAGGAATTCAAAGGTTGAGGTCTATTAATTTAGAACTTAGATTTGAAATCCTTGTCATTGTTATCATTATCATGGATTCATTATCATAGGAACTTTATAACTTAGAATCTGTGTAACAGTATTCTTTAGTTGAAGTTCTCACAGGAAATCATTATGCTCAGTACTTTAAAGTATTGGGAAACTAGGTTGATTAACCTAGGACACATATACATAAACCTAAGGTCTTAGTTTCTAGTAAATTAAGGACCATGGTTTACACAATCATAAACAGAATCAAGGAACAAGAGGAAATCATGGGATAATCATAATCAATCAACAGTTGGAATCTTAGCCCCAAATATAGACGACGGATTAACGCTGACGTGTTGAGGTAAGTGGTGGGTCGGTGAGAGCTTACCCTATATATAAGCTTATTTCAGTATGTTAGGGGGAATCCGGCGTTTGTATTTGGAGTGAGGATTCGGGATCAACTGGACACATGGAACATTAGTCAAAACACATGGGATACAATCATTTGGGAAACAATCATTGGTGAGTCAAATCATAATGAAATTCAAACTTGGATGAACCAGACATTATGGTGAATCAACCAAGTTGTGAACATATCATAAATGTAAACCTTAGGTGAAATTCTTAAGTGATTACATCATTAGTACTTACTGGCATAAGTTAACAGGAAAGTGTAGAACACACGTATGACTTAGTTCTACATGTTAACAACTGTTAGTAGTTGCACGCATAACATAATCATAGTTCAATCATGGAATCAATCATAGTTCAAGTTGATCAAAGATCATGGGATTCTTAATCAATGGAAAACACATGGAAATCAGTACAAACGTGTTGCCAAATGCTAGCAAGGGCATGATCGTGGTATACCGAAACGGTGGTGGACAGCGAGAGTGAGCCCTATATATAAGCTATTTTCGGTATATCGGGAAAGTGTCAGTGTGTAGGTTTGGTGGAGAGATCATGAGACATCGTACATATTCGCATGATAAGTATACAAATAAGTTGATAACTTATACGTGTACTGGATCATATCACAATTGAATGATAATACTAGTAGTATGGATATATTACTGACCTTATCATGAAAATTCAATTGTATCCATTTTCATTACTGACCCGCTTGTGGCTTCTATTCGTAGAATGCCTCCTCGACGAGACCCAAATGCTGGGGGTTCGACAAGCGGTAATGATGATGAAATTAACAAGATTGCTCGAGCTATCGCTGTTCACATGAGGGATGTGATCCCGGGTATGGTCACTGACATCACCCAAAATCTTCGGGGGAGTACTGGTGACTCTGCCAACAATTCGAATACCAACAATTCTGGAACTGCTAACTTCACATTTAAGCAGTTCAACGATGCTAAGCCTCCCAAGTACTCTGGTACTGAGGGAGCTACCGGCCTACTGCAATGGCTGGAAAGTATCGAAGACATTCTAGACTTCACAGGATGCCCTGAAAATCTAAAGGTCAAGATGGCCTCGAGTGCATTTCACAAGGGCGCACTCACGTGGTGGAATTCTGAGAAGAACACCAGAGGACGTGAAGTCGCTCTAGCCTTACCATGGAATGGATTCAAGAACTTACTGGTGGAAAAGTTTTGTCCACGTCACGAGCTAAAGAAACTGGAAGTGGAGATGTGGAATCTGGTGCAGGATAGTGGTGAAAACGCGAAGTATACAACTCGGTTCCATGAGTTGTGTATCCTCGTACCTCACTTGGTTACTCCTCTATCCCGCAGGATAGAGAAATACATTGAAGGGTTGCCCTTGGTTGTCAGAGGAACTGTCATGGGTAATAACCCTACTACTCTAGAAGCGGCAATCCAACTTGGTGCTACTCTTACTGAGGAGTATGTGAAATCTGGGGTGCTCACCCGAAAGGGATTCAAAAGGGCACAGATTGAGGAAGGCAAGAAGCCTGAACAGCACCATCATAAGAAGAAGAAACAGAAAACAATCAAGAACTTTGCAGCGTTGACTGCGGCTGCACCTACTCATGCTACTCCCCTAACTGCTATGCCACAACCCGCTAATGTCAGAAAGCAGTACACTGGCTCGTTTCCACTCTGCACCAAATGCCAGTACCATCATCTGCCCAATACTCCATGCAAGAAGTGTCACAAGTGTGGGCGTATGGGACACTTTGCAGCGACTTGTCGATCTGCTCATATGATTGCTGCAACAACTGCTGCCACAACTTCTACTGCTGCAGGTGGAAGAGTCTGCTATAATTGTGGGGCAGAAGGGCACTTCAGAAACCAGTGTCCAAAACTCTATAACAATACTGCTGCTGCTCGTGCTTTTGTGATTGGAACTGCTGAAGCACGTGAAGAGCCGGCAGTCATCACGGGTACATTTCTTATCAATGATCACTATGTTCCTATCATATTTGATACTGGTGCTGATAAAAGTTTTATCTCTGCTCATACTGCTTCTTTGCTTAATATGCAACTATCCACACTTACTGCTCCCTATACTGTAGAAGTAGCGAATGGTAAGACCATAGTTGTAGATTCCATAATTAATGCTTGTGAGCTAAGATTAAATGACCATCTTTTCTCTATCGATCTCATTCCTATGACTCTCGGAAGCTTCGAAGTTGTAGTAGGAATGGATTGGCTATCTAAGAATAATGCTGAAATCGTATGCTCGGAGAAACTTATTCGAATCCCCTTACCGTCCGGCGAAACGATGATAGTCTACGGTGAGAAACCCTGCCGCGAATTGAAGATTGTATCGTGCATCAAGGCGAGGAAGTATCTGAAGAAGAAATATTATGCATTCTTAGCTCACGTGGTAGAAAAGAAACCTGACAAGAAAGCAGTTGGAGACGTACCGGTTATCAAAGACTACCCAGACGTATTTCCAGAAGACTTGCCTGGACTACCACCAGTCCGACAAGTGGAGTTTAGAATTGATCTCGCCCCTGGAGCAAACCCAGTGGCGAAGTCACCATATCGATTAGCACCGTCTGAGATGCAAGAACTGTCTAGTCAGCTTCAAGAACTTTTAGACAAAGGTTTCATAAGACCGAGTTTCTCTCCATGGGGAGCTCCGGTTCTCTTTGTCAAAAAGAAAGACGGTTCATTTCGTATGTGCATAGACTATCGTGAGCTGAACAAGTTGACAATCAAGAATAGATATCCTCTGCCCAGGATCGATGATCTGTTTGATCAATTACAGGGAGCAACTTGCTTCTCTAAGATTGACTTACGATCTGGGTATCATCAGTTAAGAGTAAATGATGAGGATATACCAAAGACGGCATTTAGGACTCGATATGGACACTATGAGTTTGTGGTTATGCCATTTGGGCTGACCAATGCACCCGCAGTGTTCATGGACTTGATGAATCGAGTCTGCAGGCCTTACTTGGATCAGTTTGTTATCGTCTTTATTGATGATATACTGATTTATTCCAAGTCAGAACGAGAACATGAGGATCATTTGAAGAAAGTCTTGGAACTACTAAGAAAGGAACAACTTTATGCTAAATTCTCAAAGTGTGAATTTTGGCTAAAGGAGGTTCACTTCTTAGGACATGTCATAAACAAAGATGGAATTCATGTAGATCCAGCCAAGATTGAGGCGATTAAGAACTGGACTACTCCATCTACTCCCACAGAGATTCGTTCATTTCTGGGTCTGGCAGGTTATTATAGGAGATTTATTGCAAATTTTTCTAAGATTGCCTTGCCACTTACCACATTGACTCAGAAAAGTCAAGCTTTTATATGGGGACAGAAACAAGAAGATGCATTTCAACTTCTTAAACAGGAGTTATGCAATTCTCCTATCCTTAGTCTTCCAGAAGGCAGTGATGATTTCATTGTCTACTGCGATGCTTCAAACCTTGGTCTCGGTTGTGTACTTATGCAACGGGACAAGGTCATTGCTTATGCTTCAAGACAACTTAAGGTTCACGAGAAGAATTACACTACTCATGACCTTGAGTTAGGGGCTGTGGTCTTTGCATTGAAGATTTGGAGACACTACCTGTACGGTACTAAATGTGTCATCTATACAGACCACAAGAGCCTTCAACACATTCTCAATCAGAAAGAACTCAACATGAGACAACGACGTTGGGTTGAGCTTCTAACTGATTACGACTGCGAGATTCGTTACCATCCGGGTAAAGCCAATGTGGTGGCGGATGCTCTTAGTCGCAAGGAACCAGTCAAACCGATTCGTGTAAGAGCCATGGAGATCAACACACAGCCAAACTTGAAAGACTTGATTCGTATTGCACAACAACAAGTAGTAACAGATAATCAACTCAAGACAGACTTGGATTGTGGTATTGAGAAGAAACTAGAACCTCGAACTGATGGGTTGTTATATCTCAACGGCCGCATTTGGATTCCAAAGTCTGAAGAATTGCGCACACTCATCTGTGATGAGGCTCATAAGTCGCGATACTCAGTTCATCCTGGAGCCGACAAGATGTATCAAGACTTGAGGACATCTTACTGGTGGCCGGGAATGAAGAAAGACATAGCACTGTACGTGGGAAAATGTCTTACTTGTTCAAAGGTCAAAGCAGAACATCAAAAGCCTTCGGGATTTCTGCAGCAACCTGAAATTCCTCAATGGAAATGGGAACAAATTTCCATGGATTTCATAACAAAGTTGCCGAGAACTCCGAGAGGTTTCGATTCGATTTGGGTGATCGTTGATCGACTCACCAAATCTGCTCATTTTCTCCCAATCCGAGAGGATTACAAGATGGAGAAGTTATCCACATTGTACATCAACGAAATCATTGCACGTCATGGTACACCAACATCAATCATATCTGATCGTGATAGTCGCTTCACTTCTCGCTTTTGGCAATCATTGCAAAAGGCTTTGGGAACGCGTGTTAATCTTAGCACGGCGTATCATCCCCAAACCGACGGCCAAAGTGAGAGGACTATCCAAACACTTGAGGACATGCTTCGTTCTTGTGTCATTGACTTCGGTGGAAGTTGGGACACTCATCTACCACTCATTGAGTTTTCATATAACAATAGCTACCATACAAGCATTCAATGTGCACCATTCGAGGCTTTATATGGTAGAAAGTGCCGATCACCGGTCTGTTGGACCGAGATTGGTGACTCACAGGTCGTAGGACCAGAACTCATTCAGGAAACATCAGACAAGATCACAATCATTCAGTCACGGCTTAAGGCCGCACGAGATCGGCAGAAGAGTTATGCTGATCGTCGTCGGAAACCGCTTGAGTTTCAAGTTGGTGACCGAGTCTTACTCAAAGTTTCTCCCTGGAAAGGCGTTGTCCGATTCGGGAAGAAAGGGAAACTTGCACCAAGGTACGTTGGACCTTTTGAGATCCTGGAACGGATTGGTCCCGTAGCCTACAAACTCAAACTTCCAGTGGAGCTAAGCAATGTTCATGATACTTTTCACGTATCAAATCTTAAGAAATGCTTAGCGGATCATGATGTTCAGATTCCACTGGAAGACATACAGCTTCAGAACAACATGCAATTCATTGAACGTCCAGTTGAGATCATGGATCATGGGGTCAAGAAACTTAAACGCAGCCGTATCCCGATCGTGAAAGTGCGATGGGAGGGCAAACGCGGTGCTGAGTTCACCTGGGAACGTGAAGACCAGATGAAGCTTAAGTACCCTCATCTTTTTACAGTATCTTCGGCTAGTTAATTTCGGGACGAAATTCCCTTAACTAGGGGAGACTGTAACATTTGTGCATATAGTCATGTAGTTGTAAACAGTGTTAGAACAGTGTCTGTTCAGTTTCAGTTCAATCAATGTGTTTCAGTATGTTCATAATGTGTGCTTGTGTGTTACAAGACCTTAGTAGTCAGAAAACAAGTATTTATTATTTATTACAGTCGATTACACTAGGCAAGAGCAGTAACTGGTTATATCGAAACAGTGGTGGGCAGCGAGAGTGAGCCCTATATATATACTGCGTTCGGTGTAACAGGTTAGTGTTAGTGCGTAGTGTCGAGACGAATATTATGACATTTAATAAATCCAACAAAATCGTAATCTGTAAGCGAGACTGAGTATAGTTATGGGTGACGATCCATAATGATACGAATGTTGAACTTATGATTATGATTAAACGACTTTAAATATTTTAATACGATCGGAAAACGTACGCGATTGCGGGTATACACGTAATTGTGAATGTTTAACGATCCGACAACACACGAAGAGTAAAAATAATTAAATAATTATTTTATGTTTTTACAATTTTGAAACTCATCATTTTAATGAGTTTAACACTTAATTTTAATTAAAACCGCGTAAAATACGCGTTACGTTCCGGAAACGCGAACCGAGCGACCGAAACGGACCCGAACACTACCCGGACTATAAAAGCCCTAAAGAAGGTCATTTCCTTCATTAAATTCAGCCAACAACCCCTTTTCTCTCTCAAACTCGCGAACCCTCTCTCTAACTAGAAAACCGAACTTCAAACGCGCGTATCTTCTTCGTTTCTCAACGGATTTTGGTGTTCTTGGTGTCCACGCGAAGCTCTCGACGAACTCTACACGAAAGTACAAGAATATTGCAGTTTCATCCAGCCAATCTCGAGGTATGATCCAAGGAAGTTTCGGGAATTTAGGGTTTTGTGTGTGTCTTTGCTTAAACCCGATGGTTAGCTGGTCCTAGCACTCTCCTAGTTAATTTCGCAGCCATAGAAAGCTTTCTGGAGGTTTTATTAGCTTGAATCGTGGTCTAGATCCAGAGGTTGATGATGAAGATGATGTGGGTAACAGGTTCGGCAGCCAAACCCTTCTTCCTTAGTCGGCCGAACCCTTGTTAACACAGCCAACATTGACGAACCCTGCATGGTTCGTGTGGGGTCTGCCAGCCGAACTATATGGGCTATCACGAGCCTCCCTGCCTTCGTCGAACCTTCCTAAGGCCACGAACCCAGATTGGCTCACGAACCCTTGGCCATCCTTAGCCGAAGCCTTCATGCATCCACGCACTCTTTTTGGCCGCGAACCCTTATGCAGTTGTCTAGCTTATGACGAACCCTACATGAAGATCCTTTCACGAACCTTGCATGGTTCGTGGCATGCACAGCGAACCAACATGAGCCGAACCCATGCCAACCAACGAACCTAAGCCTTTGAAACTAAAGGGTTCGCTGCCCAAGTGGCAGCCCATGACTTTTCGGCCCAACCCAATCAAATTCCATTCGGCCCAATTGATTAGTTAGCTTCGGTCCACCTTAGGTTAAGCCCAACAAGACATGAGGCCCAATAATTCATTCATTTGGCCCACGAAATCCACTTTTGGCCCAATACTTAGCAATTGGCCCATTATTGAATTAAGTGGTCATGAACTCGAATTAAGGACCATTGGGGTTACATGGACTAAGGCCAATTGTTTTGGGTTCGACTTATAATACTTGTGAATTGATCATGAATTGGTTAAGTTATAACTTAATAACAATCATGAAGATAAATTCACAATCACAAGACTTGAAAACAATTGAACATCTTTTCACAACAAATGGTAATCAATGGCTCTCAAATTCTTGAACATTTATCATTTTATGCATAAGAATTATGCATCAAAGAACATTTCACAAGTTTCTTGAACCCATGATCAATCAAGTAATCAAGTTAAACAAGTTCAAGTGAACACAAGTCAATCAATGAATCAAGTTATACAATTATAAATCCTATATCTTATGTATGATTACAATGTTATAGGAGACAATTAGAAGTCCTGTTTGCTACTTGCTATCTGTTTAAGTTCAGAGTCTACTGCAGACAGGTGAGAACTTTAGCCCCTCTTTTACTGTTTTATAACTGTTTTGGGGTGGAACACGTGATCAAAACCGCTATTTCAATATTGTTTCATTGCACAGTTTATGTGCATTCATAAACATTACAGGTTTATCTTATGAATCCAAGTGATTCTTCAACTGTTTAAGGAAATTGTCAACTGTTTTAAAGGAATTATTTACTATTAAACCCTTATTACTAAAAGGATTTTAAAATGTTTTCTTGAAATGTTTTATAACAGCCTTACTCAAATGTTCTTTTAAAGGATTTTACAAACCCTTTTGTTATAAACCTTGTTATTACACAAGGTCATCACATCATGGTATTCAAAACAAGTGGTTCACAACATGGTATCCAAATTCATTGGTTCAAAACATGGTATTCAAATCAAGTGGTTCAAAACATGGTATTCAAATTCATTGGTTCAAAACATGGTATTCAAGTCAAGTTGTTCACATCATGGTATTCAAATCAAGAGATTCATTTCATGTTACATAAACAAAGGATTCAACTCGTGGAGTTAAATCCAGGTTTTCAATAAGACATTAACACATCCGGTTAAAGTAAGATTCAGAAAACATGGTGTCCATTGTTGTAAACAAACTTATAAACCCATCAAGTATCATATTCATTAGCGTTAGTACTGGGTGATCACAACAAGGGAAAGCGGACACATACATTGGGGCAGACCGATTGCTGCAGTTAGTTTTTAAATCTGTTTTATAAACTAACTGCAGATTTCGGTTACATATGGTTTATTCAAAACTGTTGACACATTATCTAACTCCAAACGTGGTTTGGGACTTGATATTATATGTTGACTCATGTGCAAACAGTGATTGGACTGTTTACACTCATTTTCTTACTTGATGTTAGTTTGGGTTGCAGCTCATCCGTGTGAATCTTATGATGCTTTAACTTACCTATGTCTTATATCATATACTCATGTTTACAAATGCTTAAACCTATTGTTCTCACCAACTACGTCTGTAGTTGACAGTTACTTTTCACGTATTTCAGGTAATCAGGTTTAAGACATTCTCAGGGACAACTAAGGAGACCATTCTAAGATAGAACAAGATGAAGAAACATACTAGGATGGAATAGAAACTCACTAAATCCTAATTGTTTGATTGTCTTGTTTGAAGTCTTCTTTTGTAAACTATATTTTGGGTCTGTAGTTGTCTTACCTTTGGTAGATAGTTGTCTGTAACTAAACAATTGTCTTAACATTATGAAACATAGTAATCCATTGTGGTTGTTCTTATTCAATACTTGTGCATGATTCAACTGATCATACGTCACCGCGCCGTGAATTTCGCACGCGGCGCAGGGGTGTGACATTGTTCAAACTAAGGGTTTTGAAAAACCCTAAAATCGTCACTTTTCATGGCTCATTATCTCGATTTTCAGTGGGTGTTTGAACGGATTCTTTGTACTTTCGTGTAGAGAATGATGAGAGCTTCGATTTGGCACAAGAATGAGGTGATTTGGTTGAGTTTTGAGAGAGTTATGGTAGAGAAAAGGTAGAGAGAGAGAGTGGGTGGCCGGAAATGGTTGCTAGAGAGAGAAAGTGGAGGTGTTGAATGAGGAAGAAGCCTCATTTAGGGTATTTATACCCTGAGCGTGTTCGGGTTCGTTTTTGTTGCTCGGTTCGCGTCTTCATTGCGTTTCCGGAATGTAACACGCGGGTTATACGTGTTTTAATTTAAAAGTTCTTTTAAATTCATTTTTGATGAGTTTCAAAATTGTAAAACAAATTTTATTATTTTTCTTTAATTTATTATCGACCGGGTTGTTTTCGTTTTAGTTTCGTCAGAACGCGACACTTACGCGCATTTTCGTACAGAGTGCTAACTGTACGAACACGATCGTACATTTCACTTTCTGATTTGTTTTCTACTTTTCAGTCATCATTTCAGATCGTTAAACATTCAAATTTATTCGTACAGAACGTCACCTATACGAATAGTCCGTCGGTTTAACATTCTATAACAACAACTGTTATGGTTTTGTTTTGTTTATCCTCGCATACGTTTATACATAATAGCATCAATTCAAGCATGTACGTACATGTTCATTGTTGTCTGATGTGTTTATGACTGTTTAAACCATGAGGTTTAAGTCAGATTGCAGACAAGCGCATAATAGTCTAGTGTTAAGCATCAAGTGTAAATAGCATGAACATAGTTTCACGTGGTTTGTGCCTAAGTTACTGTGCCAGTTACTGTACAGATTACTGTTCCGGTAACATTTCCGGCACAGATGTCACACATTAAAGTGAGGATCTGCTTTCCATGTTGTTTTGTTCCTCTTCAAGAATGTGATAACATAATCACACCAGAAATCTTGGTTAGGTAGACCAGGTTTTACAGATGTTAAAAATCTTTGATTTACGACACTATTTTTATTGGTTTCACCAACAACATTGAAGAATGCAACAAAAAAATTTAAAATGAATTTCCTATTCGCATTGCGCATTTGTGAGACTCTTTTGAAAAACTCCATTACAAAAAGTCTTTTGACCCCAGCAGTGTTTTTGAACTGGCTTCTCCATTCAGCAACTACAACATCTTTATCTGAAGATCGTTTCTATTCAACAGCCTATGGACCATTTGGTATTCTCATAACCTCATTCACTAACTCTGGTGTGATGTGAATAAAACAACCAGGAAGATTAAGTGTACTCGTTTGTTCATTTTAATTTTGAGCCAACCAAAATGCTAAAGAGGTACGGATACAATCTACTTTTAAATCCAACACACTACCAAAAACTATGTTTTCAACTACTTTACTTTGGTGTTCATTGAATGTTGAAAACCAATTAAGTAGGTTTGATGGTGAAAATCTTTGAATTATTTTTCTACCATCGAATTTGTAGTAGGGCTGTTCTGAAGTTTTTGCATGTACAACCGTTTTATCAATTGTTTTGGACTTGGTGGTAGTGGTGTTTATTTTCTATTTTTTTTGGTTGGTTGACCTTTCCTTTGTGGGAACAATAGCCTTCTTTGATATAGTGTTTGCTCATTGTCCGATGAAACAAAATCAGAATCATGTTCTTCCACAACATATTTTCTTTTCATTTTCGAGTCAAATCCTCTAATATCAATGTTTTTGTTTCTAAGATCAATTTCAATTGATGAATCAGTCAAGTCAAATATGATGGGAGTTGATTTGGTGTTAGTGAATCTACTGAAGGATGTCTTTAAAGCTATTCGTTCAGTTTTTGTAATTGATAAATGATTAAAACAAACACCATTTTTAACCAATAAGTAGAATGTTGTAAAAAGCAATAACAACTTTAAACCAAAACACCATAAGGAATATGAAAAAGTGAACATTACAATAACACCAAAACATCAGGAAAAAGTGTTACTAAAACACCATACGAAAGTACAATAACACCAACTTAAGAATATTAAAACAAAAACACCATAATGATCATGAAAACACCATAAGCTATTTTATTAGAACATTGTAAGTATAACATCATGAAACAGTACAAAACCACCAATAACAATATATTTCAAAACCAAAAACACCATAATGATCATGAAAACACCATAAGCTATTTTATTAGAACATTGTAAGTATAACATAATGCAACAACACAAAACCACGAATAACAATATATACAAAACCAAAAACACCATAATGAACATTGAAACACCACAAGTTATTTATCAAAACATTGTAACTAAAACACCCCATCAGTTTTAAACATCATAACATTTTTTTTAAAAAAATAGTGAAAACACCATGCATGACACAATGCTTTACCTCTTCGGTGAGAAAAAAACTTTACTTTGTTTACCACATTCACTGTCGAGTTTGATTTCACTTTCAGTAGAATTGCGACTTCGACTACATGTAATAAAAAACATAGAATGTATAAACGCCAGAGAATTAAACTGAAAATTTCATAAAATTGAAGAACTCACGTTTGTATTTTAAATAGAATCGATCGACGGAATCAATTTTGGGTTTTCGATGGTGTTAAATTCGGAAAATATTTAGGTTTTTCACGTCAATTACGGAAACATACGAATGTTCCGGTGTTTTAGTTCAGTTTTAAAAAACACCAAAAGACGGATTTGCCAATGGTTGGTATTTTGCGCACGTCTGGAACACCAAAAAATTACAAAAATGCCACCGCGAGATCAAAATGTCAAACATCAAAGATCTACGGTCCAAGTTCCTTCCTACATTTTTTAAATTAGGAAAATTAGAGCATTTGTGATTAAAGTTACTATCTTTAAAGGGTCCAAATAGCTTGTATCTCAACTGACACTACAGGATTCTTATAATATTTAGGCTATATCATGTCATAGGTTCAAATCTGGCCAAATCGATCAGTACAGAGTTTTACCACATAGCGGGCTTCCTCCCGAGGAGCATGTGAATTTGCTTGGGTATAACGCTCACTAACGCCTGAACATTTGAATACAATAAGTTGGTAAAAAGCCAGGGCTTTCTTACGAAAAGTAGAAATATGAGCAGATGAGTTTCGTGTAAACGGATACTCTAAGATACAACGAGAAAAATTGAATTTGAGAGACTCTAATCACCGTTTAACATGAACTAGTTTGTTCTTGTATCCAACTTGACCCAACCATTTAATCAGATTTATTAAGCAGTAGGTTAAATCACGTGTGTTACACGTGTTGAATATACAAAATGTAATATACTTTTTAATAAAATAGTTATGTTTATAAAAAAATAAGAATTACACTTAAATTCTTCATAATTATACATATTGTATTTTAGCATTCAAATCATCCTATTAAGTTAAATATTTTAAAATATCTAAAAATAACTCATGGAAAACAATTGCTATCATTATTATTATTGTTGTTGTTGTTGTTGTTATTGTTGTCGTTGTTGTTGTTGAATATTTCAATAAACATACTTTGAAGTTAATGACAGTTGGAGACATAAATAAAAGTTTAGATAAGAAAATAAGTAAAAATATATATCCACTAACATTTAATAATATTACTACACATAAAAGGAAGTAAATTTAATGAATTATAATTATGTCTGTAAAATATATAAATAAGTCCTTAGTTTATGTAACTACATAAAAAATGACAAGATTTAAAAGTTTTATAATGTTTTATAATAGTAAGTTAAAATATAAAAATATATGAATATACATGAAATAATTTAATTTTTTAATATCCACATTATTAATAAAATGATTATATATTTGTATAGTTTACAATTTGTCTTATAATATATATATTTTATTTTGTTTACTTGTTTGCCTTTTTGAATATAGTTTAAACATATTATTAAATTTTTGCGTTGAAAGTGTAACATATTCATAACTTGACTATTTATTTGTATATATAATTTTTTAAATTTAGGAAAATAAGTTAAGATAATAAATTGTCAAATTTATTAATTATCACTATTAATAAATGATTGGTAATAAATGATTTAATACTTCAAATTTTGGGGAAACACAAATAAAACATGCTTCATTGTATGACAAGTGGCACATAAAAACATTTACTTAATGCGTTAACTGATTAATCAAATCTTATTAATTTAAGGCCCACATTAAAGTTGATATAAGCGTGTATGCTTTTTCTTTTTTAATGTAGGCCCAAACTAATATTCACTTTTTTGCATTAATTAAAAAGTAAATCTAATAAGATGTGATTATTCGATTAATGCATTAAGGTATAGTTAACAATTAAACTCTTCCCTATATGTATATATTACGTTGTAGCTTAATATTAGGGCTGACAAAATATGTTTTATGGTGTTTAACATGTTAGAAACGACGCAATTATTGCAACATGGAAATAACTTGCTTAACATTTGTTTTGATTATTTAAGTGTCACAATTCTACATTTTGTGTTGCAAAAAAATAGTGAAGTCTAACTTACTAATTTTTAATATTTTAAAAATGTATAAAATGAAATATAGTAAGTTTTGTTAAACATGTCTGTCTTATTAGTGATTGTTTTGCTAACTCTATGTGTATATTTATTATTTAGTTTATTCATTGACGTAACTAATATTAAATTATTAATACATAATTTTTAAATAAATTCTGTGCAAACAGAATAGTGGCATATAGACATAGTCAAAGTCAAAAGAGCAAAAAAGGGAAACGATGTACGGATGCGTGTAGTTTACGGTGAGCTGCAATGCACCAAAACAAAACCTGAGGAGTAGCTGTCATCCAACCACGTGATGACGTCAATCTAAACAAACTCTTTCCGCGTCTTCAAAGTTCCAACGCACAACAGCTTTCTCCGCCTTATTCGCATCCGTTTCTTTGACCCCACACGAATCCAAATTGTATGCTATAAATAAATATAACTAGTAATTTTACCGTCGCACCTTGCGGCGGCGTCTCATATCTATATTGTCGAATGAAAGTATTATATTTGGTTAAATTGTTTTCAAACAAAATTTAGTTTGAAACTTAAATCAACTGAAAACGTACATAACATGAGTTGTTTCCAAAAAAAGTTTAGTCGATATGTAAATCAATTCGATTTATACCGACACATAAGGGGTAACTTCAAAACTTTAGAAACTCGTGGGGGGTACGAATGACATTTTTGAAAGTCGATAAGTGAAATTGTCAACCTGAAAATCAGAGACTGGGCAAATCCGAAACTACAGAAACTTGAAGGAATGAAAATGATATTTTATAAAGTTTTTAAAAACTTAAGGATTAAAAATGCAAGCTCTAAAAGTTTAGAAAGTTTTAGGATTAGAATTTGTTGTATAGATAGAACTTCTTCCATTCTATATAATATAGGAGATAATTATATATTTTAAAGAACACGCCATGACGATATATCCCCATTCGATTAATTAATAATACTTTTTTGAAACGGGTCGTTACAAGTTCATTGCTTTAGATAAATTCATATTAACGTGTAAAATTTGAACTACGAAATCCGAAAATGAATTTAAAAAAGGTAAAAACACAATGTATGTAAGAAGGTGTTTTTGACCAATATTTTATGCCAAAATGAATAAAAACTAAAAAAATATAAGAGTTAACCCGACCGAAAATATAGACAGACTCGATCCTGATTAATATTTATATCTAGATATAGTTATCAAAATAATGTAGCAACATTAACTTAAAGAGAAAGATTGTAGTAAAAAAGCTAAAAAGAAAAAGAAAGAAAGAAAAGAAAAGAAAAAAAAAAAAGTCGACGAATGTAACATCAGTGCCGGAACTATTACCGGAACAGTGATGTCAACAGTAACATGAACAGTAAATCAGGTACACATTTCAGTTGTTGTTCATATATCGAATTATTTTGTGTTATCATAGAACATATTTAAAATCATTGAAGGAACAAAACCAAGAATCATGGTTCATCAGTCAGATAATTATCTGGCAACACAGAACCATCATGTGATTGTTAGTTAGGATTCTATAATGTATAAACGTATGTGAGGCTTTACAGAACAAAACAACAACGGATGTCGTTATGTGAATGCTAAACTGACGGATTATTCGTATAGGTGACGATCTGTACAAATATATCTGAAAGTTTAACGTTCTGAATGATGTCCAATAATTAGAAAACCATATTGAAAAGTGTAGTTATTGTCGTATTCGTATGGGTGACGATTCGAACGAATACGTGCGACGACGGCACGATTCGATTCAAAACATAAATTAAACGTTTTCAGAAAATTTAAATTAAACGAAAGATATTTAGTTAATTTACTAGGAATTTCCACCTAAAATAAATTTATAAACTTTGCTTTTAAAACCGTAACGTTTCGTTACGAAAATGAAGGAAATCCGACATTTTACGCGAAACCGAGCGAAACCAAATGAACCCAACGTAACCGGGTAATTTGAATCCATTTAATGTGGCATTCAATGCCACAACCACCACCACCAACTATATTTTACCCCATTTTCGTTCACCCCTCTCTCTACTTTCTCTCTCTAGAACCTCACACCAAATCTCTCTCATTTCTCCATGAAATCTTGTGTTTTTGGTGTCAAAACGACCATCACAACTAGTAGATCATAGAAGTACGATGGATCTAAGCTTGGATCCATCAGATTTGAGGTAAAATCGAGTTTTAGGATCGGTTTTTAGGGTTTTTGGAACCCTTAGGATCGGCCACATTTAAAGCCCGTTATGAACCATCCAAACCATAGATTTACACCACATTACCTTAGAATGGTGTAGGAACAAGCCCTACCTCAATACTTAGCTGATTTGTTGAAAAACCATGGCTGCTCCACCTCTGCACTCGACCGGCCGAATAAGGCCATTAGTTGGGCCGAATGTGTGTAGGCCGAATGGCCAACTCCTCCCTGCCGAAGCATCCTTAATTTGCTTAGGCCAGCTCTCAGTCGGTAGCCCATTCCTTCGGTCGGCCCATCCTTCGGTTGGACATGCACCATTCGATCAGCCAGACTTCCATTCGACAGCTCCCATTCGACCATGCCACTTTCGGTTGAACCAAGTCGATCCAAGCCATGCGGCCAGCCCCATACGGCTGAGCCCTTCGGCCATGCTGGTTCGGTAACCTTCTTTCGCCCACAACCCTCATACGGCCCATGATTTTTCGGTCAAGATGATTCGAATTGGGTGTTTATGCATGAGACGTTTACGTAATATATGTATGGGAGTTGGTCGAGTGTGTGTGTGCATGGGAATAATATTAGGGTTTCCTACCTATGCAAATAACCTTGGGTGAGTTAATGATAAAACATAGAGTTATCAATAAAGAAAATCATAAGAATTCGTTATGGTATTGAGAACTAAAGTTCCTTTAAATGACCATGGGGGTCATTTCAAGTGACATGGGTTATCTAATGAAATTATAGTTAGGGTTTTTACAAAAGGGAGTTTTCATGGATCATATTATAATCTATACATGGATGTCAACACCTTTTTAGATCAACGCAATTGGGAATGCATTGAGAAACAAAGAATCCTAGTCTAATGTTATGATGTTGTTCTCACGAGTAACTCCTAACACTTAGACAATTCACAAGAAACATACAACTACATTGGGTCATTCCTTTGAACTACCTAGGATGGGTTGTATAAGTAATCGATCAAGGAATCATGAACAATCAAGATCTAGTAAAGGGCCAAGGTTAATCAATTAAGATTAACCTAAGCCTATCATGTTAACTATAATTTTCTTAACTTAGTTATGTTTTTAATAACAGAAATTAAATTGTAAACGTTATTAAATTAAATTAAATGATTTTTAACTAAATATTTAACTTAAAATAAATTGTCTTAAAAAGGGTTTAATTAGAGACTTGTGATGTAATTAAAATAAACCCTACTCATCTAGGGTTTAGGAGTGAATAATATTGGGACATGGGTTATTTACGGGTAATACGTGTAGACTAGTTAGATGAAAATTCTAGAAATACATTAGTAACATAGGACACTTAGTTGCACACCTAGACCAAAACCCTAGATGCGTCTATTGTAAATACTTATCGTACTCGAATCCTCTTAATACAACTCAGGTACTCAAGATACATAAACCACAAGTAACGAGCGCGCATTTTGTGATAATTCATTTGCACAGCAACACAGGTGAGTTCATTGCCACTTTTTTTAAACATTTTTGTTTTCAAATGCGGGGCTGAGAAGCATGCGTAAACCTTTTTAATTAAATATGTTTTACGTAAATGCTTTTATTTATTGTATGTTTTATATATACATGTTTATACTCCTAGACTCCTGTCTAGGTGTTTGTTATGCAGAATTAACTAACGAATAAATTAATTACTCTTAAGAGTAATAGCTCAATTCTAAAACTCTAAAACAAACTATTAGTCCGTCAAATTCAATTCAAAGAATCTAAACTCAAAGTGTAACCAAGAGAACTAAAGTTAAAGATCAAATTCAAGGGAATCTAATTCAGTTGTGATCAGAAAAACTAAGGATCCTATTCAAAAATCTATAATCATCGTGGAAATCATGGAATTCTAAAGATCAGAATCAAGAGAATCAAGAGAATTAAGGAAATCATAACCATGTGTGAATCATTGAAATAATGAAATCATTAAGATCTAATGAAATCATTAATGCTTAAGTTAAGGTGGATGTCAGTTGTATGTAAATCAAGACCACGTGTAACACACGGAAAGTCCCGGCACAAATAGTAGACTCTTGTAGTCAAGCTATATCGGCATAACTAAAACGATCAAACGAAATTAAGAGAACAAAGACGATCAAAAATCAAAGGATATCCTAAATTCCCGACATGTACAGTAGGCCAGAGGGTCAAGCTGATATGGGCACATCATGAAAGTCCCGACGTATACAGGTAGACTCATTTGGGTCAGGCCTGATATGGGCCACGTGTGAGAGGGTACAACTTGGACACCACCAACTAAGTCTAATTGATTGAGTCAAATAAGGCCCAATCATCATGTCTTAGTTATATTTAAATGACTAATTATTTATTTAATTAACTATTTAATATTATAATTCTACAGGTGCTTTGGGGTAATCACGAATACATGGTGAACTAAAGAAATCAGTGGTATTTCAATTTGTGGAAATCAAAATATAATATGAGGGTGAATGCAATGAAACGCTTAATTATCATTAACAACAATATGGTAAGCAGTCTGGTATGTGGTGGGACGGTGGCTGGGGCTTGTCCCCTACATATGCCCTATATATAAGCATACTTGATTGGATAGGTTAAGGTTGTCATTTCGGGGGATCAAGGTAAACATTTTTAGGGTAATCAAATGCTATGAATCAAAGGTATGGGATGCAATGCTTAATTATCACCAGGAACAATATATCATGTGGTTTGGTATGTGGTGGGACGGTGGCTGGGGCTTGTCCCCTACATATGCCCTATATATAAGCATATTGAACTGGATGGTATAGGTGGTTAATGGTGAGGTTAAGGTTGTCATCCAAGTGGTTATTGAAACTCATTTTTAAATAAAACTACATGAACACACCAACCATGTGTTGACTTGATCTTTTTGCATGACTTCTCAGGTGACGAATATATCAATTAAGAAGTTATTGCTTTTGGACTAGGATGCCAGATAGAGGACCTAGTGTTTTTGGACCTGCATATTTTTGAAAGATCATTTTACAGATTCATTTGTATATCTTGTGTAGATACAAGATAGAAAATCATGATGTTGATAGTAGATTTACATTGTTAAATTATGAACTAAACTGATGTAATTTAACTTTGTAATTCTATTTTGATTTAGCATTTTCTCATTATATATCATGTGCAATGTAAACAATCTGATCATCATGATTATCATTCCTGATATCGCGCCCGGGGAACCTTCCGCCAGACGGAGAAGTTGTCACACCCCGAGCCGGCGGGACGGATCGACTTCCCTGCCGGGCGGAAGGTTCCCGGGGCATGATATCGTAGGTGATAATCGTGATGATCAGATTGTTTACATAGCATCAACATTGAGAATAACTAAATCACAATATAGCATCAAACTAGGATTACAAAGTTAAATTACAACTGGTAATGTTTGATAATTTAACTAAGTAAACCTATCGAAAGAATCAAATGTTTCCTATCTTGTATCTGTACAAGATATCAAAAGTGATTCACAACGTTCATCAAAACATGTGCTTTTCAACATCTACTAGGTCCTCTAACTGGTCATCATAGCATGCATTCCTTAGCCTTATCTTAATCCTGTACGTTACCTGAGAAAGCATGTAAGAAAACAAAGTCAACACAATGGTTGGTGAGTTCATATAGTTTAATAGTTAAAAATAGCTTTAGCAAACCTCTTTCGGTAACAACCTTAACCTCATTAACATCACCTGTAATATCCAATTCGGTATGCTTATATATAGGGCATATGTAGGGTCGAACTTACCGCCCGCCCAGCCACCGTCCCACCACATACTAAATCACATATGACATTAATGATAATTAAGTGTTTTACCTACAACCCAATCCCGTCTTCATCATAGCTTTAGCATATTGTTTAAAAGTTTACAAGTTTATAGCATTCACATAGCTTGACCTTTAAGTAAACTGTACACGGATAATAGCTTCACAGAATCGTAGTTTAGCATTCACGAATCTCATGCATGGTTACAAGATTTGCTCTAGCATAGTTTAGCATTCATGTAGCCCATGATCAGATACAAGCTTTGCTCTAGCATAGTTTAGCCATTACGTATCTCATGAATTGATTATTTCTTTGCATTCGCATAGTATAGCATTCACGTATCTCATATATGTAGATACAAGCCTTGCTCTAGCATAGATTAGCATTTACGTATCTCATATATAGACACAAGCTTTGCATTCGCATAGTTTAGCATTCACGTATCTCATGCATAGATACCAGCTTTGCATTTGCATAGTTTGGCATTCACGTATCTCATGCATAGATACAAGCTTTGCATTCGCATAGTTTAGCCTTCACGTATCTCATGCATAGAAACCAGCTTTGCATTAGCATAGTTTGACATTCACGTATCTCAAGCATAGATACAAGCTTTGCATTTAGCATATAATCATAGCTTCTAGCATTTAGCATCTAGTATTAGCATATAGTTGAGCATATAGTTCATAGCATTCGCATTAGCATATAGTTTAGCATGTAGCTTGTAGTATTAGCATTAGCATTAGCATATAGTTTAGCATGTAGCTTGTAGCATTAGCATTAGCATATAGTTTAGCATGTAGCTTGTAGCATTAGCATTAGCATCGAGTTGTAGCATGTAGTTCATAACATTAGCATTAGTGTAACATCTGTGCCAGAATCGTTACCGGAACAGTAATTTGCACAGGAAAGTGCACAGGAACTCAAGTACAAACTACGTGAATTAGGTAGATACTATTGACACATGATGCTTAACACTAAACTATTTTGCGATTGTCTGAAATCTGATTTAAACCTTATGGTTTAACAGTCAGAAACACATCAGACAACACTGAACAGGTATACACATGCTTGATTTGATACTATTAGGTTTAAACGTATGTGAGGATAAACAGAACAAAACCATAACAGTTGTTGTTACGGAATGCAAAACCGACGAATTATTCGTATAGGTGACGATCTGTACGAATAGATCTGAAAGTTTAACGATCTGAAATAATGACTGAAGAGTAGAAAACAAAATCAGAAAGTGAAACGTACGATCGTGTTCGTACAGTTAGCGCTCTATACAAGGACGCGCGTAAGTGACGTTTTCTGACGAAACGAAAACGAAGACGATACGAACGATAATAAATTTAAGGAAATATAATATTTCCTGTTTTACAATTTTGAAACTCATCAGAAATAAATTAAAAGGAAACTATTTTAATTAAAATACGTAAAATTCGCGAAAGTAATAACGAAACGCGTAAAAATAATAAATTTCGATAAATAAGTCAAGAACAATGATATTAAAATATTTACTAGAAATAACCACCTTCCAAACAATTAAAAATAAACTCTTTTTATTTTATTTACTACAACGCGCGTAACGTGCCGGAAACGCAATGAAAATGAAAACCGAGCTACCGAAACGAACCCGGATACCCTCGGGGTATTTAAACCTTAAGTGAGGGCATTTTCTTCATTTTTCCACAATCCCTCTCTCTCTCTCTCTACCTTCTTTGGCCGTCACCCTCTCTCTCATTACAATTCCAAGACTTCAAACCTCCATAACTTGAGCAAATCTTGATGAAATCGCGTGTTTTTAGTGCCCACTCGAAGCTCTTGAAGTTCTCTACCTAGAAGTACAGCAGATCTACGAAGTTACCCAGCCGTTTTCGAGGTATGAAGCCACAAAGTTTCTGAAAATTAGGGTTTTCTTTAACTTAGCTCGACCACACCTCTAACCGGCTTCAAACCAAGACCTAACCGATCTTAAGCTTACACACTAGCACTACACAGCTTGGTAAGACCCAGGAGAAGGGTGAGGAACCTGATAAACCCGTTGATGAGGATGCTGATAACACACAGGTTCATGGGGCGATGCTGTGGCCGAACCTTATTGTTCATAGTGGCTGAACCTTATTGTCCATGGTGGTTGAACCTTCAGGCCAGCCATCCTTTTGTGGCCGAACCCTTTTTATTGAAACATCCACACCGAACCTGTGTGCAGCAATACATCCACCGAACCTAGCAACTCACGAACCTCTCACCTTGATCATGGAACCTAGCTGCCACGAACCCCACAGGCCGAACCATCTAACAGCCACAAACCGTTGGCTAGACCCCTTCCGCCGAACCTTTAGTCTCAGGCGAACCCATATCCAGGCAAACCTTCTTGTTCATGAACCAAGAGGGAGGAACGAACCTAGGGTGGTTGGGATGTAGCCGAACCTCACGCCTCGTGAACCCTGCATGGGTGCTACTGCTTGCGAACCTTACTGCTTTTGATATGGCCGAACCTATGCTCAACCAACCCTCTTGTCGAACCTTGACCTCCCCTCTTGCCGAACCTTGGCTCAATCGAAAGAAAGGGTTCGCTGGAATCATTATCCAGCCATTTTTCTTGAATGGCCCAACACATTACTTGGGCCTACAATATTTGATCAGCCCTCATATAATTCGGCTCATCTAAATTCCTCGGCCCAAGGATATATATCCGGCCCATGAGACTTTAGTTTGGCCCAAGGCCACTATTTCGGCCCACATTAATTGTATTTGGTCCAACATTATCAAGTTTCGGCCCATTATGATTTAGGTGGCCCAAGGATGTATTGGATCGGCCCAATATAGATACACAACTCATTAGGATCACCTGGGCCCAAGACTCAACCCACATTCGGCCCATATGATTAAGGATGTAAACTAATACTTAAACTAAATGATGTTAAATGACATGCAAGGAAACTTACGGTGATTACTATAAAGATGGTGAAAGAATTAAGAAACATTACTTGAAACTCTAACTTCTACAACTATGATGCCACAAACCATTTCGAATCTAATGGTGACAACTAGTGCAATAAACATATAATATGAAGACATGTCATATTAACATTAAGTAATAACAAGTAAACAAGGGCCGAATGAAACCGTGACTCACTAGTGTTAGCCAACTTTAGGGCTAACACTAACACTTACACGCACATACATCAAAGTTTAGAGATAATTAACTGCCTGGATTCGATGTTTCAGAGACATATTAAAGATTTTTGGTTGAGAAATGTCTAAATAATCATGAAATTGGTCCCTTTTTACCATAAAAAAGTCAAAAAAAGTCAAAAAAGTGAAAAAAAATAAAAATCTGATTGGGCCGCCTAGGCCGCCTAGGCCAAAAATTAGACAGTAGATGGGTGCCTAGCGCCTAGGCGGCCGCTTAGGTCGATTTTTACAACATTGACTACAACATGTACTTATAGGTTGCACACAACGCGAAATCAATACAGGATCGTGAATACAACAACGAACACAACAACGAGCGCGTGCATTCTTGTTTTAGACTTAGTCAACCACTTCAAACACAAGGTGAGTTCATTTGTCCCTTTTCAAACATATTTGTTTTTACCTTGGGACTGAGAAGCATGTTACACATTTTAAATAATTATTGAAATGTTTAATAAATGTTTTTACACTTATTCATTATGCTATAAACTTTATGTTTAAACTTTATGCTCGATGCTTATGCTATAAACTTCATGCTTAAACTTTATGCTTGACGCTTATGCTACAAAATCGATGCTTAAACTGTATGCTTGATGCTTATGCTATAAACTCTAGGCTTAAACTATATTCTCGATGCTTATACTATAAACTCTATGCTTAAACTACATGTTCGATGCTAAGGCTTTGAAACGCCTACGCTAAATGCTAACACTTTATACACTTGTTCTGAAAGCTAATACTATATATATATGCATATTCTAAATACTAGTATTTTATACAAACTTTTTTTTAAAGTTAATAACTTACACTCTTAATCTAAGTGTAAATTCAGTTACACTAATACTTAATTGTTTAAATCTCGCGAAACTTTTAAATGCATAATAAAGACAAACACTAAAACTAGGAACGCTTTTGAAAACCATACTTAAGAAATCTTGGAAACTTAAACTTAGAAAGACTCATTTGCTTAAATGGCTATAAAGACTTATACGCGTGAAATGCTTGAAACACTTGAATACTCGATATGCTTGGAATGCTTGAAACACTTGAATGCTTGATATACTTGGAATGCTCAGACATAGACTGATTGACCAACGCGTGTTGACCTATGTGTCAACTCCTACTAGTCATCAGTAAGACTTTGTGAATGCTCTAAACTTGTATGCTTAAGCTATTGGACATCGTAAGACAGACTGATTGGTCGACGCGTCTTGACATTGGTCAAGCCCTACTAGTCATCAGTGCTCTTCTTTGTCAGGATCATGTAAGAAAAACTGATTGGCCGACGCGTCTTCACAGTGGTCAAGCCCTACTAGTCATTCAGTGTTCTTTTTGATTCAACCATGGTTATGATAAGTGACTAGAATGATTTTGGGTTCTTCTAGATGACTTTGTGTCAGCTTGAGGATTTCTATATCATAACACGTCGCGAGTCATATTTAGTACCACTATGGATGGATGCTGAATTCCCTAGGGTGTTCAGCTGTCCATAACAGTGACTCTCAAAACTTGATGCTCAAATGCTAATGGGTGCGTGTTGAAACTTAAAATCAGAACACTTAAAGCTATGAGGGGAATGATGGTAGGTAAGACGCTTAATTATCATTAACAACAACGTTCTATGCGGCTTAGTATGTGGTGGGATGGCGTCTGGGCGGGTTGTAGGCTCGACTCAGGGTATGCCCTATATATAAGCATACCTAGTTGGATGATACAGGTGGTGTTAATGAGATTAAGGTTGTTACCGAGGGGATTCGTGAAAGCTATTAGGTGGATACCATAAACTTTTAAACAGGATACTTGAAACTATGATGGAATTGAATGGTAGGTAAAATGCTTAATTATCATTAACAGCAATGTCCTCTGTGGCTTAGTGTGTGGTGGGACGGCGTCTGGGTAGGTTGTAGGCTCGACTCAGGGGTATGCCCTATATATAAGCATACCGAGTTGGATGATACAGGTGGTGTTAATGAGGTTAAGGTTTTACTGAGAAGGTTTGCAAAACTATTTTTCAAATACTAAAACTCTATGAACTCACCAACCATTGTGTTGACTTTGTTTTCTTACATGTTTTCTCAGGTGATGCACAGGAAAAGGCTCAGGTTTTCAGGATTGCATACTAGGATGCTTAGATAGAGGACCTGGTAGACTTTTGGAAAGCACATATTTTTATTGATGCTACGAGTCACTTTTGATATCTTGTACAGATACAAGATAGATACATTTGATTCTTTTGATAGGTTTACTTAGTTAAATTACTAAACATTGATTATTGTAATTTAACTTTGTAATCCTAGTTTAATGATATTGTGCTTTAGTTATTCTTAACATTGATGCTATGTAAACAATCTGATCATCACGATTATCACTCATAATATCACGCCCCGAGAACCTTCCGCCCGACGGGAAAGTTGATCCATCCTGCTGGCTCGGGGTGTGACAGATTGGTATCAGAGCTCAAGGTTATAGAGAATAATAGGTCATTTACTTAAAACGGTTTGGCCTTGACTATAATTTTGGGACCCTCATGTAGAGAAACATAGGATCTAAGTTTGCTTGTGTCTTCTGCATTCGATCATTGCACTAACCAATATCCTTTTGGTTATGATCAGAATTCCGCCTAGAAGACAACCACCTCTACTACCACCACCGCACGACTCAGCACCTCACTCATCGACACCCACACCACCTGATTCACCACTGCCTCCTCCTCCTCCACTAAACCCTCCTCCTAACCCGAATGCAACTCTAGTTCTGGATCCTGCTACTGTTGCCTTGGCAAAATTATTGAGTAGTCAGCTGACAAACCAACTGAAGGATATTCTTCTGGAGATGATCAACAGAATTCAAGGCCACGGTAACAACTCTGGGCATACTACGGGGGAAGCTAGTGGAAACATTGGTATGACTTCAGACTGTTCCTACAAGTCATTCGTAGGATGCAAACCGCCAAGCTTTAGTGGTGTTGAAGGAGCTGTTGGACTGATCCAATGGCTAGAGAAGATGGAAAATACACTGGACATCAGTGGTTGTCCAGAACATCATAAGATTCGCTATGCTGCTGGATCTTTCAGTAAGCGTGCCTTAACATGGTGGAACTCTCAGATAAACGCTCGAGGCAGAGAAGCACTAGCGATGCCATGGGCAGACTTCAAATTCTGTTAAGGAATGAATTATGTCCCAAACACGAACTTCAGAAGCTAGAGATGGAACTGTCAAATCATGTGATGAAAGGAGCAGATCACATGACATTCACTACTCGCTATCACGAACTGGTAGCCTTGGTGCTTGAGATGGTGCCAACTTTGGAAAAGCGAATTGACCGATACGTAGGAGGATTGCCATCTTGCATTTAGGGCATTGTACTTGCTGCAAACCCTGCTACTTTAGAGTCAGCCATTTCTCTATCCGCTAAACTCACTGACGTGATGGTAAAGTCAGGAGTTTTGAAGGAAGACTCGGGCAAGGCTAAAGAGGAACAACCGAAGAAGAAACAGAAGGTGACTCAAGATTACACAATGCCCATACCTCTCCATCAAGTTGCTACAGTACCTACTAAAACTGCCCCCAAACCTTACACGGGCATACATCCTCAATGCGCACATTGCCAGTTTCATCATGCCGCCACAATGCCGTGTAGGCAGTGTACTAACTGTGGCCGAAAAGGCCATTTGGTTCAACACTGCCGAACTCCACCGGCACCGGCCGTAAACAATGCTGCTATGGCAATACCACCACCGCCAAACCCTGGAAACTACAACAACAACAATCGGGGATGCTATAACTGTGGAGAACTAGGTCATTTCTCCAGGGACTGTCCGAAGAGAGTGCAACCAGGAGCTTAAGCGCCTCGTGGGAGAGCATTTATGATTGGAGCCGCTGTAGCACACCAAGACCCGGAGATGGGTACTGGTATGTAGTATCTCTTTACTCAAAAGACTTTATTTTCTTTTGATACTAGTATGAATAAGAATTTATCTTATTCGCATTAGTATAGCTACATAAGTATTCCATGAAAACATAGGAATTCTTTTATTGCGTAGAAACAATGAAGGAATCCTTAGTTGATGCATAGAACATACACAGGAAACCACAACTAACACTAAGGTTGTGCAACAATTGATGCTCATAGCATCAGTTCGTTTTGAACACTAAGGTGTTAGAGTTGCGCAAAGAACAAGCAAGGCATAGAAATAAGACAACTATAAGCAATGAGGCGAACAAAACTATGAGGTCATACAAGCAAGGGCAATTCAATGGCTTTAAGGGAGAATCCTTAGACTTTATGCGTAGGCAGGCCCAGCGGTAGGAGGAATCCCAAACGTGACCCAGACTTTATTTGGGAGCGTGGGATCATCACACCAAACAAAAGTCTCTCCACTGTTTACAAACAAAGTTGTACCGATAATAACTTTTAAATTTCGGGACGAAATTTCTTTAACAAGGGAGACTGTAACATCTGTGCCGGTATCGTTACCAGAACAGTAATTTGCACATGAAAGTGCACAGGAACTCAACTACAAACTACGTGAATTAGGTAGATACTATTGACACATGATGCTTAACACTAAACTATTTTGCGATTGTCTAAAATCTGATTTAAACCTTATGGTTTAACAGTCAGAAACACATCAGACAACACTGAACAGGTATACACATGCTTGATTTGATACTATTAGGTTTAAACGTATGTGAGGATAAACAGAACAAAACCATAACAGTTGTTGTTACAGAATGCAAAACCGACGAATTATTCATATAGGTGACGATCTGTACGAATAGATCTGAAAGTTTAACGATCTGAAATAATGACTGAAGAGTAGAAAACAAAATCAGAATGTGAAACGTACGATCGTGTTCGTACAGTTAGCGCTCTGTACGAGGACGCGCGCAAGTGACGTTTTCTGACGAAACGAAAACGAAAACGATACGAACGATAATAAATTTAAGGAAATATAATATTTCCTGTTTTACAATTTTAAAACTCATCAGAAATAAATTAAAAGGAAACTATTTTAATTAAAATACGTAAAATTCGCTAAAGTAATAACGAAACGCGTAAAAATAATAAATTTTGATAAATAATTCAAGAACAATGATATTAAAATATTTACTAGAAATAGCCACCTTCCAAACAATTAAAAATAAACTCTTTTTATTTAATTTACTACAAACGCGCGTAACGTGCCGGAAACGCAACGAAAATGAAAACCGAGCTACCGAAACGAACCCGGATACCTTCGGGGTATTTAAACCTTAAGTGAGGGCATTTTCCTCATTTTTCCACATTCCCTCTCTCTACCCTCTTTGGCCGTCACCCTCTCTCTCACTACAATTCCAAGACTTCAAACCTCCATAACTTGAGCAAATCTTGATGAAATCGCGTGTTTTTGGTGCCCACTCGAAGCTCTTGAAGTTCTCTACCTAGAAGTATAGCAGATCTACAAAGTTACCCAGCCATTATCGAGGTATGAAGCCACGAAGTTTCTGAAAATTAGGGTTTTCTCTAACTTAGCTCGACCACACCTCTAACCGGCTTCAAACCAAGACCTAACCGATCTTAAGCTTACACACTAGCACTACACAGCTTGGTAAGACCCAGGAGAAGGGTGAGGAACCTAATAAACCCGTTGATGAGGATGCTGATAACACACAGGTTCGTGGGGCACTGCTGTGGCCGAACCTTATTGTTCATGGTGGCCGAACCTTATTGTCCATGGTGGTCGAACCTTCAGGCCAGCCATCCTTTTGTGGATGAACCCTTTTTATTGAAACATCCACACCGAACCTATGTGCAGCAGTACATCCACCGAACCTATCAACTCACGAACCTCTCACCTTGATCATGGAACCTAGCTGCCACGAACCCCACAGGCCGAACCATCTAACAGCCACGAACCCTTGGCTAGACCCCTTCCGCCGAACCTTTAGTCTCAGGCGAATCCATATCCACGCAAACCTTCCTGTTCATGAACCAAGAGGGAAGAACGAACCTAGGGTGGTTGGGATGTAGCCGAACCTCACCCCTCGTGAACCCTGCATGGGTGCTACTGCTCGCGAACCTTACTGCTTTTGATCTGGCCGAACCTATGCTCAACCAACCCACTTGTCGAACCTTGACCTCCCCTCTTGCTGAACCTTGGCTCAATCGAAAGAAAGGGTTCGCTGGAATCATTATCCAGCCATTTTTCTTGAATAGCCCAACACATTACTTGGGCCTTCAATATTTGATCAGCCCTCATATAATTCGGCTCATCTAAATTCCTCGGCCCAAGGATATATACGGCCCATGAGACTTTAGTTTGGCCCATGGCCACTATTTCGGCCCACATTAATTGTATTTGGTCCAACATTATCAAGTTTCGGCCCATTATGATTTAGGTGGCCCAAGGATGTATTGGATCGGCCCAATATAGATACACAACTCATTAGGATCATCTCGGCCGAAGACTCAACCCACATTCGGCCCATATGATTAAGGATGTAAACTAATACTTAAACTAAATGATGTTAAATGACATGCAAGGAAACTTACGGTGATTACTATAAAGATGGTGAAAGAATTAAGAAACATTACTTGAAACTCTAACTTCTACAACTATGATGCCACAAACCATTTCGAATCTAATGGTGACAACTAGTGCAATAAACATATAATATGAAGACATGTCATATTAACATTAAGTAATAACAAGTAAACAAGGGCCGAATGAAACCGTGACTCACTAGTGTTAGCCAACTTTAGGGCTAACACTAACACTTACACGCACATACATCAAAGTTTAGAGATAATTAACTGCCTGGATTCGATGTTTCAGAGACATATTAAAGATTTTTGGTTGAGAAATGTCTAAATAATCATGAAATTGGTCCCTTTTTACCATAAAAAAGTCAAAAAAAGTCAAAAAAGTGAAAAAAAATAAAAATCTGATTGGGCCGCCTAGGCCGCCTAGGCCAAAAATTAGACAGTAGATGGGTGCCTAGCGCCTAGGCGGCCGCCTAGGCCGATTTTTACAACATTGAGTACAACATGTACTTATAGGTTACACACAACGCGAAATCAATACAGGATCGTGAATACAACAACGAACACAACAACGAGCGCGTGCATTCTTGTTTTAGACTTAGTCAACCACTTCAAACACAAGGTGAGTTCATTTGTCCCTTTTCAAACATATTTGTTTTTACCTTGGGACTGAGAAGCATGTTACACATTTTAAATAATTATTGAAATGTTTAATAAATGTTTTTACACTTATTCATTATGCTATAAACTTTATGTTTAAACTTTATGCTCGATGCTTATGCTATAAACTTCATGCTTAAACTTTATGCTTGACGCTTACGCTACAAACTCGATGCTTAAACTGTATGCTTGATGCTTATGCTATAAACTCTAGGCTTAAACTATATTCTCGATGCTTATACTATAAACTCTATGCTTAAACTACATGTTCGATGCTAAGGCTTTGAAACGCCTACGCTAAATGCTAACACTTTATACACTTGTTCTGAAAGCTAATACTATATATATGCATATTCTAAATACTAGTATTTTATACAAGCTTTTTTTTTTAAAGTTAATAACTTACACTCTTAATCTAAGTGTATATTCAGTTACACTTATACTTAATTGTTTAAAACTCGCGAAACTTTTAAATGCATAATAAAGACAAACATTAAAACTAGGAACGCTTTTGAAAACCATACTTAAGAAATCTTGGAAACTTAAACTTTGAAAGACTCATTTGCTTAAATGGCTATAAAGACATATACGCGTGAAATGCTTGAAACACTTGAATACTCGATATGCTTGGAATGCTTGAAGCACTTGAATGCTTGATATACTTGGAATGCTCAGACAACACACTGATTGACCAACGTGTGTTGACGTATGTGTCAACCCCTACTAGTCATCAGTAAGACTTTGTGAATGCTCTAAACTTGTATGCTTAAGCTATTGGACATCGTAAGACAGACTGATTGGCCGACGCGTCTTGACATTGGTCAAGCCCTACTAGTCATCAGTGCTTTTCTTTGTCAGGATCATGTAAGGCAGACTGATTGGCCAACGCGTCTTCTCAGTGGTCAAGCCCTACTAGTCATTCAGTGTTCTTTTTGATTCAACCATGGTTATGATAAGTGACTAGAATGATTTTGGGTTCTTCTTGCTGACTTTGTGTCAGCTTGAGGATTTCTATATCATAACACGTCGCGAGTCATATTTAGTACCGCTATGGATGGATGCTGAATTCCCTAGGGTGTTCAGCTGTCCATAACGGTGACTCTCAAAACTTGATGCTCAAATGCTAATGGTTGCATGTTGAAACTTATAATCAGAACACTTAAAGCTATGACGGGAATGATGGTAGGTAATACGCTTAATTATCATTAACAACAATGTCCTATGCGGCTTAGTATGTGGTGGGATGGCGTCTGGGTGGGTTGTAGGCTCGACTCAGGGGTATGCCCTATATATAAGCATACCGAGTTGGATGATACAGGTGGTGTTAATGAGATTAAGGTTGTTACTGAGGGGATTCGTGAATGCTATTGGGTGGATACCATAAACTTTTAAACAGGATACTTGAAACTATGACCGAATTGAATGGTAGGTAAAATGCTTAATTATCATTAACAGTAATGTCCTATGTGGCTTAGTATGTGGTGGGAGGCGTCTGGGCGGGTTGTAGGCTCGACTCAGGGGTATACCCTATATATAAGCATACCGAGTTGGATGATACAGGTGGTGTTAATGAGGTTAAGGTTTTACTAAGAAGGTTTGCAAAACTATTTTTCAAATACTAAAACTCTATGAACTCACCAACCATTGTGTTGACTTTGTTTTCTTACATGTTTTCTCAGGTGATGCACAGGAATAGGCTCAGGCTTTCTGGACTGCATACTAGGATGCTCAGATAGAGGACCTAGTAGAATTTTGGAAAGCACATATTTTGATTGATGCTACGAGTCACTTTTGATATCTTGTACAGATACAAGATAGATACATTTGATTCTTTTGATAGGTTTACTTAGTTAAATTACTAAACATTGATTATTGTAATTTAACTTTGTAATCCTAGTTTAATGATATTGTGCTTTAGTTATTCTTAACATTGATGCTATGTAAACAATCTGATCATCACGATTACCACTCACGATATCGCGCCCCGAGAACCTTCCGCCGGACAGGAAATTCGATCCGGCCCGCTGGCTTAGGGTGTGAATTAGCATTTAGTTTGAGCCTATTGCATATAGCATTAGTATTAGCATTATCATGTAGCATTAGCACTTAGGTTAAAGTCTTAGCTTTTAGCTTTCAGGATAAGTGTAACAAGCATAAGCATTAGTATTAGCATTATGAATAAGTGTAAAAGTATTTATAAAATATTTCAATACTTGATAAAATGTATAACATGCTTCTCAGTCCCGAGGTAAAACAAATTAGTTTGAAAAGGGACAAATGAACTCACCTTGCTGTTGATGTGGTTGACTAAGTATAAACAATAATGCACGTGTTCGTTGTTGTACTTTTGGTTGTTTTTAAGATCCTGTATTGATTTCACGTCGTATGTAAGCTATAAGTATAAGTGGTAGTGCTTTGTGTACGTGTATATGTTAGCCCTATAGTTGGCTAACATTTAGTGGTGTTGGTCATCATTCGGCCTCGTTTGCTAGTTAAGGATTATACTCCCACTTAACCACTTAAGTTGTTATTATAACAAGCCTTTATGTTATATGTTTAGCTTTAAATCATTATTGAAATCTCAAAACTTTGTCATTGTGTGCTATTTGTTTTGATATGAGACTTAGTATGTAAACCCAATCATTCCCACCACCTTTGTAGTTTTCCTTTGTATATCCCATGCATGTTATTTATTTAATTGATTTCAACTTTTCAAGTGTTTGTTTCAACTTAACCCAAAGTGGGCCGAATGACATGTGCATGGGCCGAAATAATGAACTGTGTAGGTTTCAAAACGGATCAAGAACCAAACTTTATCTTCATAATCATCATCACTGATCTCTAACAAGTGCGGAATCCAAGTTAGAATCAAGAAAGCAAGTAGAAAAATGCAAACTTTTATAAACACTGAAAATTTCGAGTACAAGTGCCTCAATACGTCTAGAGAGAAAATGCCTCGGGATTCCAACCTAAACCTGTACAAAATATGTCTATTTATACTAGGCCTAGGTGTACACGAAATCTAAAACAAAACTTCGAGTACACGAACACATGGTGTACTCGAAGTGACTGTACTCGAAATTAGTAAAAATCTGAGCGTTGACTCTTCCGGGTTGACTTTGTCAGTCTTCAACGTGTAGTGGGCTCTACAAACTCCCCCTAGACTGGCGAAGTTATCCGATCGGAAGAGTGACGTTATGCGGCCCAGCACCTGCATAAAGTTTCAGCTCGATAGCATAAGCAACTACTCGAGTGAATGGCTTAGCCTCTTCATCATTCCCAGAGTATACTCGTATAGGAGACTCGTGTAACTTCATCATGTCGTCCTTACCATACTTCAAGAGATCCATTGGATCAAGAATGATATCAATATCATTAACATTGTCTTTGTTCTTGATGATGACTGCTGTGAGGCTTAGATCGTCATAGTACCAGGATAAGAAGTTGGCCAATGAATTTTCTGGAACTCTAGAAGATACGGTCACTGCTTGCTCAACACGAGGTGGAGGGTACTTGTAGTATATCCAAGGCCTCTTTGTCTTTGGATTGATAATGCAGGTAGAAACAAAATGCTTTCCCTTGGCAGTTCGCATCACTGGGAAGTCCTTATCACACTGATCTTTAATGAACTTGGCAAATAAATCGGCCTGTGAGTCCTTGGAGGGGTTGAGAAACATTGCTTTGTCTATGCTATGTATATCAACCTTGGGTAGTGAGCAAAAATCTTGCGGTTTCTTGAGGAACTCGACCTTTCCATTTCTTCTATTGACTAGGTAAATATCTCTTTCTTTATCATACATCCAGCAGCACACTTCTGATCGGTCATTGCGAACAGCGAACAGGTTTCTGTCATCTGAAATAAACGTATGCTCTGGATGTTTGTCACTCATCTCCTTGAACCATGCAGCTTTATCCACAGGAGGAGAAGGCGTCCAATCCTTCTTCTTGTTAAACCAGCTGTTAATCACTTCATGAAGAGAGGTGACCTTCTGTCCCAATGCATCAATGTATATGTAGGCATACAAATAATTGATATAAGGATCGGATGAGACATTGCCAAGTATGATGTTTTCTGGTTCTTCCTCTACAGATGCCCCTGCAGAAGGTTCAGCTCCTTCCTTAGTCTTTTCACCAGACCACTCAAAGTCAAAATCCTCTGGTAAGTCATCAATACCAGCTATCAAGGCCAGCTCCAGATGTTTCATTAGGCTGAACACAGTCGCCAAACAAGATATCGTCAGGAATATCTCCAAAAACATCATCATAAAGACCAGTGGACTTTCCTGACGAGGATGTATTTCCAGTGGCTCCTCCCTGATCCTTGTCATCTGGGGGTCCCTGATCCCTTTTGTCAGATGGATCATCTTCGTTCTTGTCTTTATCATCCTTACCATCTTTGTCATCCTCCTTTTCAGGCGAATCCTTCTTATTCTGATCATCACCATCATCATTATCATCACTATCATCATTATCCTCATCATCAGACTCTGGGACTTCTTCTCCTTTCAGTCTTTTGATTTCTTTGCTCATGTTGTAGTTTTCTATAGAAAGGAATTTGATGACCTTTTGGTGTGCCTTGATCTGCCCCTGAAACTCCTCCAGTTTGTTGGTTATCTTTATCATTTCTTCTTTCATGATTCGGATATCGTCATTCTTTTCTTCAGCTTCTCTTTCAAGTATGAAGACTCTGTCTAGCAAACCAATGAGATCGACAGGCATTTCTTTAGGTTCATAAGGTGATTCTGTGTGCAAGGGAGATTTACCCTTGTCATTTTGTACACGAGGTGGAGATTGAGGAGTTTTGGTGTGAGAGATGGGGTTATTAGAAGATGGAGTTGGGGATCTGGCAAGAAGTTTAATGACTAGGTTTGGTTTTGCTGGTTGTGAAGTTGACTTTGGTTTTGAAGGTGGTTTGGGCTTTGTGGGTGGCTTGGGCTGTGCGGGTGGCTTTGGTTGTGAAGGTGGCTTGGGTTTTGAAGGTGGAGGTGACTGTGTAAGTGAAGGTGGTTGTGTAGGTGGATGTGGTTGTGTAGGTAGATGTGGTTGTGTAGGTGGAGGTGATAGAATCAATGCAACTGATGAGAAGGATAATCCAGAGAACATATGCTGTAACCTGGGATCTCTTGTTCTCCTGGCCATTGTCTTTTGCCTTTTCTTCTTTGGTGATGACTCAGGAGTTGGAGTGTAGTCCAAGTCTTGTGCTTCGTCTCGTTCCTGTCTAGTAAGAGGTGGCTTTTCAGCAACAAAATCTTCGCTTGATGAAGAGGAAGGCTCATGAGTAGTATCCTCTGCTGCTTTATCAACTTTTGTACTTGTACTTGTAGCTTGGACATCATGCTCTTCGGACACAAAGGCAACAGGAGTACCTTGATCCTCTACAACATTGTCATCTCCCACAAAGCGTCCAAACTTTATCAGTGGCCTCTCACCAATGTACTCCTTTTTCCCACGCTTGTTCATCTTCATGTATCCAAAGATGTCATCTCTCATTCTCTTGATTTCCAGTGTACCAAGTGTGGGAGACAGAGATGGATATTTCTTTTTCATGATAATCTGAAGAAATCTTGGGAAAGCTAGAAAACGCACCTTCCGTCTTCCTTTGATGTTCGCGTGTATATCAAGAAAAACCATCTTCGAGAAGTTAAACTCCACTCCAAGTGCTAAAGCCACCAGACAGGAGCTAAGAGTTTGCTTCAGGACATCGTATCCTCCTTTTTCTTCCTGAGAGGCACTGAGTAACTACATGAGCCAGATATCTCCAATACGGATGCAGTAACTTCTTCTCAGTGGGTGGATAGGCGCCTTCATGTCCCATTTGATAGACGGTTCTGTTAACCAAATCTTGATCTAACTCTACAGGATCATCTGCTTTATCTCCAAACTGTAAACATTCCCGCACAATTTGCTCTGTAATAAAATCAGTTGATTATGAATCTTTCCAATGATGCTAACGTTCCCATTTGCATCGATACTTTCTTCTACTGTACTCCAGAAACTCCTGAAAAAATCAGTCACAATAGGCGGATACTCCATGATGGCATAGTTGATAGGCGATAAGGTCAGTCCTTCTACCATACTCTTGAACTCTGAGTGTTTCGCTGGAGGTTCCCCAAGGAATGCTATCATGTTGTGATCGTGCACGAATCGTAAGTCTGCCATCTGAAACACAACAGATTAAGTTAGTTTAAGTTCAATAAAACTGGATTTTCTGAAAATTTTCTAAGTCTAGTGTCTTCTGTTCTCGAACTAACATTTTCACTCGAGACACAAACTGTACACGAAGATCAAGATGTATATGAAGTACAGATTGTACACGAAGTACATCCTGTACACGAAGTGCATTCTGTACACTAAGTGAATCCTGTACACGAAATACATCATGTACACGAAGTACATCCTGTACACGAAGTTCATGCTGTACACGAAAAATGTCTGTATTCGAAATGTTTCATTTTGAGAACACAAAAATTTCATAATTCCATAAATTTTGCTTCTTAGAACTTCTAGTCATGTTCAATATACTCGGAATTGAGAGGCGACTAACATATTTACGACTTGCCTTTCAATTTTAACTATTTCGTGGTCAATTTGACCAAAAACTTTGTGTACACGAAAATCGCATACTCGAAATCTTATTTTGACCATAACTTTCGATTTCACGGTCAAACCTTGACGAAAATTCTTACATAGGGTCGCCTATAGATGATCTAAAAGATAGCCGGAGTAGAATTTTTAGATTGGGTCTAGAAATCGGGATCGCCTCGGAGAAAGAAAATCTGTACTCGAAGTGAGAAAACGTGTACTCGAAATAGTGGTATTCGAAATTTAATACGGTTGGACTATTTATAGGGTCATTTCGAATACGCTATTTCGTGTACTCAATTTCGAGTACACATTTGGTTTATGTCGATTTAAAAATTCTAACTTAGATAAAATAAAATAAAATAAAATAAAATAAAATAAAATAAAATTTGAACAAGTTTAAGTTTAGTCGATTCAAATTTGTGGGATCAAATCTGTTATCAAAATTTTACCAGCTTAGTTAATTTCTTAACGAAGCACAACCTTTAAATAGCTATTCCCTACCAATGATTTCCACTTGTTATTCCATCTCTTAAAAATCAGTTATATGATCAAGTTTTTCTGAAAATATCTTATGGGAAATTTGTGAACAATTAGATTGTAAGACTAGATTGATATGCAACCTATCAATCTTGTTAAATTCTTTGTTTCAATCTTTGATTGTGTTTCAATGAACTTAAAATTATTTTGACAGAGTTTTTAAGGTGAGAAAAGAAAAGAACAGATCTATTAGTTTTGAATCAAGAACAAGAAGGGGTTCTATCATCTTGTGCTCATTGGCATCTTTTATTTTCTGATCTGCAGACACATTGGCCTTAACGTCACACATCCATGTCTTTGCTTGAGCAAAACATAGGATGCTTCAGTAGGTATTTCCCGCTCTTTGTTTGCACAAAACATAGGAAATACCTGTAACATCCGTGAAAAATCCAGGTAAAATCCATATTAAGATCTTAATTATTTAGTCATTAACGGACAAAAACCAAGTTAATACGTATGTTGAGTCGATGGTATTTAAACAACTAAGAAAAACATGATCAGTCATGGGTTTTCAGATATCGTAATGCGTATGAAAATAAACAAGGATTAACGGAATAACTATGAGAATTTGGAAATATTTAATAACGCAAATTATATTATAAACTACTTATAAATATCCCAAATATTAGAAATAAATTTTATGAAAATTTTGAGTACATTAATAAATATAAATTCATAACTATTTTAATATTTAAATCAATGTTTAAATAATTATAAAATTTATCAAACAAGTTCAAAGTTGTTCATAATGTAAAATAAATATTTAATAAGTTCTTTTAAATAAATATGAATCAATAAACATTTTCAAGAAATTTTATAAATTTTAGAAATATTTTAGTACTAAGTTCTTTTAAAGTTCTTTATTTTATAAATATTATTACCCATTTTTTTTATAAAAATTCAAAGAACTCTTTCCCTAATTAAAATTTAATCAAAATTCCTAATTAAACATAATCATTTAACTTTTTAACCTATTAACCTACACCCCAACATCCTTGTCTCCCCCAACATCTTTGTCACACTCACACACCCTCTCCCCTCTCCCTTCCTCAACTATAAATACCCCATTACATCCTTCCTAAATCCTTTGCACCAAATCCATTCTTCTTTGGATTTCTAATTCTATCTCCCTAAACCACCTCTCTTGGGATCTTTCAAGATCTCCAAGGTAATAAACACTTAAACTAAATGCTCTTACATTACTTATGTTCTTCATCTTCTTCTTCTAATCCTCCAAATTTTAAGTTGTTACCATGCTTGATAACACAAAGGTTTGTGTGCTGTAAGGTTTCCTAATAACTTGTCTTATGACAAGTAACCTATGATCAACCCATACACAAACATACTTTCAAGTCATGGATTCTTGCAATATTGATAACAAAAAGGTTTGTATGTTTGTTCTTTACCAAACATCCAAGCATACCTTCAATATTTGCCTTATTATTTTGAATGTTGATAACACAAAGGTTTGGTATAATTATGGGTCTTTAATCAAAGATCAACAACTATACAAAACATACTTTCAACATTTGCCTACTTATACATATATTTGAAGAAACTATAAATCAAAACCATGCACTTGTTTATATTCAATTATAATAATTGAATGATATTAAAATATTTTGAAATTTACTTTAAAACCCTCATTCACTAATATTACTTCAAAGTAATACCCTAAAATATCTAATACTATTAAAACTTGATTATACGCATTACAAACTTTATTATTATTAAACCATCCGTGGTGTCATTATCATTAAACCATCCGTGGTTTCATTCGTAATTTGGTACGACTCAAAATAAAGAGTCGATTAAAATGCCAAATTAAAAAGCGAACTGTGTTATGGCTTAGTATCATTATTAAGTTGGAAGATGACAAGTTCGAGTAACGTATTATCATTTCTTTTATGACTTAAGGAAAGTCATTACTTTGCAATAACCCCAATCTATTAATCGGGTTAACGCATCTCTTATATATATACTAAATATTAAATCCATCGTAAAACTCAACAAATGTATACTTTCCTTATTTTAGGGGTTTGAAGTTCGTGACAAGGAGCAAGATCTTAATATTATCTATCTTCTAGCATCCTACTACTTGTGAGTTTCATAGCCCCTCTTTCACTTAATACTTTGGGGTGGAATACATGCTAGATACTTACATCCATATGTGTTTAATTAAAATAGGCATTTTAGGGATTACTTGAGTATACGTGTTACTATCGTTTAAACTTCTTTAATATTCATGATGTACATTAATAATATTTTGAGTGAAGTATACGTTTGACATCGTTTAAACTCATAATCATAAAATGCATGCTTTATTGTTAAACATTATGGGATGTATGTTACTATAAACTTCTTTTTTTGTAATCATGCTTTATCGAGTCATAAACCTATGGACTCACCAACTATTTTTAGTTGATACTTGAGCATGTATTTCAGGAAATTAGCTACATGGATTATATTACAACAAGAAGATTTTGAAGATATTGTTTAATTTAAATTAGACTATATGGAGAAATCTTATATTGTTGTATCATTTTGAATCATATCATTTTGTAAAACTATTATCGATATGTTATTTGAATCTTTGTAAATCTCTTATGTATGTTATTTGGATTATGAATGCAATTTAGTAAGTTTCTTTATAAACAATGTATTTGTAATCCGATTTCGTCTCGCCCTCGTGATTCCGCTTTAGCGGGGGTGTGACAGATTGGTATCAGAGCCATTGGTTATAGAGAATTAGGTTGCATGAAACCTAGACTATAACTTATAGCTCATCCTAGGACTTACATGGACTTTATGTGCTACCTTACTTGAACTACTTGTTATCACCATACGTGCTTACTTGCTTGTTTGATAGAAATAAGATTTCCTTAGAATTTAAGTATTCCATTAAGAATGCCTTAGATTATAAAAACCTTAGTTAAATCCTACGACCTTTACTTTTCCTATTATATAAAAATTTAAAACACATAATATGTATGTATGACAAAAATATGTTTGACACTCTCACACTCAAAAATTTTTATTCTGTTCTCGTTAGAGCTAAGTTTGTATAAACGGACATGTATTAACTGGAAGGGCGAATGCCGGTAGTTGGGACTCCTGTCTAGGAAAGCGATTCGCATAAATCCCCGACATACTGCGGGACCAGTCTAGCTTTCCTGGGGATTTCCGATGAGAGTATTCTAACCTATAGGCCAAAGCATGTTATACCAAACGTTGTACGAACTATACGGCTCTAATAAGTCAACGGCAATCCCTTTGGATTGCCATTCCGCTTCACTTTGAAGCCAACTTCATTGATTTATATAATTTTCAAGATGATTATTTTCATACTCGTATTCGTATGTCAACCTAAAATAGCAAGAACCAAAATAATCATGCAAGTCAAACTACCATTACGAGTGCACACGTAATCGCCATTTGAAATGCATGAGAGTTTTGGCAAATTCTATTTTAAGTTAACAAATAACACGGGTTCCTAACCTCAAGGTTTCAAAACATTGGTTATGTCCAACGGGATAAACCCGTTTGATAAAAGTAGGGTCCATACTTTTGCACACACGAAAACTCAAATCAAGTATATATTGAATAAATTACTACATTAAATGAAATACTAAACCATTTCCTTTTAACTTCATAGCTAATGGCTCCAACAAAAAGAGCGCGAAAACCAAAGGATAAGGGACCAGTTGACAATACAGATACTACTATTCCAATGACACCCAACGACATCGAAAAACTAGTGGAAGCTCGAATAGCCGCAGCCATACCCGGCATACTTGCTCGAGCAAACTCGAACTCAGGAAACAACAATAACAACCACAACACCAATAATAGCAATACCACCAACCCCGAAACCAGTAATGCAAGAAAGGGTTGTACATACAAACATTTCATGTCCTGTAAACCGAAGGATTACTATGGCAACGACGGAGCCATAGGACTGCTAAAACGGATAGATAAGATCCAAGCAGTTTTCCGTATTTCTGAATGCCTTGAAACCCACAAGGTTCGTTATGCTGCAAACTCCTTCCAAGGGAAGGCCTTGAACTGGTGGAACAACCAAATACAGGCTCGGGGTGTTGAAGAGGCAGAATCAATGGGCTGGGAAGAATTCAAGGCCCTATTACTAGAAGAATACTGCCCCATCAACGAATTGCAAAAACTGGAGAATGAATTCTGGCACCTTACCATGAAGGGTGCTGAACTGATGGCCTATAACGACCGCTTTCACGAACTCTCGAGCTTACTACCACACATGGTGAACTCGGAAGATCGAAAAATCGAGCGTTACATCTGGGGACTTGCACCCCAAATTGGAAGCATGGTCACCGCTTCTAAACCAACCACGCTCAAAGGTGCCATCCTCTTGGCTGGTCAACTTAGGGATCACCTGGTTAGAAACAATGCTTTCGAGAACAAAAACTCGGGAGAAAAGAGGAAGATTGATAACCCCACATCCTCCAACCACACCAACCAATCCAACCAGTCCAACCACTCCAAAAGACACAACAACAACAAGAAACCCACAACTGCCCGTAACTATGGGGCAGTTAACCAAGACAAGAGGAATCAACATGCACCTGAGTGTGCCAAATGCAACTACTTCCATTTTGGAGCATGCCTTGTCTGCTCCAAGTGTGGGAAACCGGGGCACCAAGCCAATAACTGTCGAAGCAACCCCACTCCACGTGCTTATATGGATGTGGAAGCCCCGACCACATGCTCAATGTCTGTCCCAAAAGACCCCAAGGATCTGGAACTGTCAACAACCCACCTCGGGGAAGAGCTTTCGTCATGGGAGCTCAAGAAGCCCGTGAGGACAACAACGTCGTTACTGGTATGTTTCTTGTAAACAATCACTTTGCATCTATTCTATTTGACACGGGTGCTGATAAAAGTTTCATATCAACTAAGTTTGAGCATGTAGTAAACCAAAAATCTACCCCTTTAACTGAAATCTACACCATAGAATTAGCCAACGGAAAACTATTAACTGCACGAAAAATCCTCAAGGGCTGTGTCCTTAGTTATGACGGCCACTCATTCTATCTAGACCTCATTCCCATCCAACTTGGAAGCTTCGATGTAGTCATCGGAATGGACTGGTTGTCCAAACATCAAGCTGAAATCCAATGTCACCTCAAAATTGTTCGGGTTCCATTACCAAACGGCGGAGCACTAGAAATTCAAGGAGAAATAGCAAGTAGGAAACTACACCTCATTTCTGCTATGAAGGCACGTAAGTATCTGAAGAAGGAATGTCAAGCCTTCCTTGCCCATATCAAAGTCAAAGACCAAGAAGAGAAGAAGATCGGAGACATACCAATAGTCCGCGACTTTCCCGAAGTATTCCCCGATGAGCTACCTGGATTACCACCCGTTCGACAAGTGGAATTTCGTATCGACCTGATTCCAGGAGCGGCACCGATAGCAAAGACACCCTACCGTCTCGCACCATCCGAGATGCAAGAGTTATCAAGCCAATTACAAGAACTCTTGGATCAAGGATTCATCCGACCGAGTTTCTCACCATGGGGAGCACCCATTCTATTTGTCAAAAAGAAGGATGGATCTTTTCGAATGTGCATCGACTATAGGGAGCTCAACAAAGTAACCATCAAAAATCGCTATCCCCTTCCTCGGATTGATGACTTGTTCGACCAATTACAAGGGTCTAGGCACTTCTCAAAGATAGACCTTCGGTCAGGTTATCATCAATTAAGAATCCACGAAGACGACATCCCAAAAACCGCATTCAGAACAAGATACGGGCACTACGAATTCTTAGTAATGCCTTTTGGACTCACCAATGCCCCTGCGGTATTTATGGACCTAATGAACCGTGTATGCAAGCCTTACCTCGATAAGTTCGTGATCGTGTTCATCGACGATATCCTTATATACTCACAAAACGAAGAGGATCATAAGCAACACATAAAGCTAGTACTCCAACTCTTGGCAAAGGAGAAACTATATGCCAAGTTTTCCAAATGCGAGTTCTGGTTAAAGGAGGTTCACTTCCTTGGTCATGTGGTTAATGATAAGGGTATTCAAGTCGACCCAAGCAAGATTGAGGCGGTAGAGAAATGGGAAGCACCGACAACCCCGACAGAAATCTGACAATTCTTAGGGTTGGCCGGATACTATCGTAGATTCATTGAAAACTTCTCAAAAATAGCCAAACCATTAACCATGCTCACCCAAAAGGAGCAAAAGTACAATTGGGGAAGAGAACAAGAAGAGGCTTTCCAATTACTGAAACACAAATTATGCCAAGCCCCGATCCTATCACTCCCCGACGGCACTGATAACTTTGTCGTATACTGTGATGCATCGCACCAAGGTCTCGGTTGCGTGTTGATGCAAAAAGACAAAGTTATTGCATATGCATCCCGACAACTCAAAGTGCATGAAAAGAACTACACCACTCATGACTTGGAGTTAGGAGCCGTTATCTTTGCTTTAAAAATCTGGAGACACTACCTCTACGGTACCAAGTGTATTATATACACCGATCACAAAAGCCTCCAACACATCCTTGATCAAAAAATGTTGAATATGCGTCAAAGAAGATGGGTTGAATTACTCAACGACTACGATTGTGACATACGCTACCATCCCGGTAAAGCAAACGTGGTGGCTGATGCACTAAGTAGAAAAGAGAGGATCAAACCCGTTCGCGTACGCGCCTTGGGTATGACAATACAAACCTCTCTCAAAACCCAAATTCTTGAAGCACAAAAGGAAGCTCTAAAGGCAAAGGAACTCAAAGAAGAACTGCTATGCGGGGCGGAGAAGAGACTAGAACTAAAGGAAGATGATGTGTTGTATTTCCAAGAAAGAATGTGGGTTCCCGAGCTGAACAACATCCGAGAGCTCATTTTTCATGAAGCCCACAAATCCAAATACTCCGTTCATCCGGGCGCCGACAAAATGTATAAAGATCTCAAGGAATACTATTGGTGGCCCGGAATGAAGAAAGACATCGCTCTATATGTCGGAAAGTGCCTAACCTGTTCTAAGGTTAAGGCCGAACATCAAAAACCATCGGGTATGCTACAACAACCCGAGATTCCACAATGGAAATGAGAGCAAATTTCCATGGATTTCATCACCAAACTACCACGTACCTCTAGTGGTTATGATTCGATATGGGTCATCGTTGATCGATTGACAAAATCTGCTCATTTCTTACCCATTAGAGAGGATTTTAAGATGGAGAAGCTTGCTAAACTATACATTACCGAAATCATCACTAGGCACGGGGTGCCCATGTCAATCATCTCCGACAGAGATAGCCGATTTACCTCCCGATTCTGGCAATCCATGCAAAAGGCACTCGGAACTCGTCTTGACCTTAGCACCGCGTATCATCCACAAACTGATGGGCAGACTGAAAGAACAATCCAAACCTTGGAAGATATGCTTAGGTGTTGTGTGGTAGATTTTGGTGGAAGTTGGGATAACCATCTCCCACTAATTGAATTCTCTTATAACAACAGTTACCACACAAGCATCAAGTGTGCACCATTTGAAGCCTTATACGGACGAAAATGTCGATCTCCAGTATGTTGGGCAGAAATCGGGGAAAGTCAAATAACTGGCCCCGAGATCATTCAAGAAACGACGGATAAAATTGCACGAATCAAAGACCGAATCAAAGCCGCCAGGGATCGTCAGAAAAGCTATGCCGATAACCGAAGAAAACCATTGGAATTTGCAATTGGCGATAAGGTAATGCTAAAGGTATCACCATGGAAGGGCGTGGTGCGGTTCGGGAAGAAGGGCAAGCTAGCTCCAAGGTACGTTGGACCTTTTGAAATTCTCGATAGAATTGGTCCCGTAGCCTACAAGCTCCAACTACCGCAAGAACTTAGTGGAGTTCATGATACGTTCCATGTATCGAATCTGAAGAAATGTTTATCAGACGAAACAATGATAATTCCATTGAATGAGGTCCGACTCGACGACAAACTCCACTTCATCGAAGAACCGATTGAGGTCATGGACCGAGAAATGAAGACGTTAAAGCGAAGCCGCATTCCAATTGTTAAAGTTAGATGGAACTCTAAGCGAGGACCTGAATTCACCTGGGAAAGAGAGGATCATATGAAGAAAGAGTATCCTCAGTTATTCACGAACGACCCTACCTTGGTAAATAAAGACTGAATTTCGGGACGAAATTCTTTTAACCGGGGGAGACTGTAACATCCGTGAAAAATCCAGGTAAAATCCATATTAAGATCTTAATTATTTAGTCATTAACGGACAAAAACCAAGTTAATACGTATGTTGAGTCGATGGTATTTAAACAACTAAGAAAAACATGATCAGTCATGGGTTTTCAGATATCGTAATGCGTATGAAAATAATCAAGGATTAACGGAATAACTATGAGAATTTGAAAATATTTAATAACGCAAATTATATTATAAACTACTTATAAATATCCCAAATATTAGAATAAATTTTATGAAAATTTTGAGTATATTAATAAATATAAATTCATAACTATTTTAATATTTAAATCAATGTTTAAATAATTATAAAATTTATCAAACAAGTTCAAAGTTGTTCATAATGTAAAATAAATATTTAATAAGTTCTTTTAAATAAATATGAATCAATAAACATTTTCAAGAAATTTTATAAATTTTAGAAATATTTTAGTACTAAGTTCTTTATTTTATAAATATTATTACCCATTTTTTTTATAAAAATTCAAAGAACTCTTTCCCTAATTAAAATTTAATCAAAATTCCTAATTAAACATAATCATTTAACTTTTTAACCTATTAACCTACACCCCAACATCCTTGTCTCCCCCAACATCTTTGTCACACTCACACACCCTCTCCCCTCTCCCTTCCTCAACTATAAATACCCCATTACATCCTTCCTAAATCCTTTGCACCAAATCCATTCTTCTTTGGATTTCTAATTCTATCTCCCTAAACCACCTCTCTTGGGATCTTTCAAGATCTCCAAGGTAATAAACACTTAAACTAAATGCTCTTACATTACTTATGTTCTTCATCTTCTTCTAATCCTCCAAATTTTAAGTTGTTACCATGCTTGATAACACAAAGGTTTGTGTGCTGTAAGGTTTCCTAATAACTTGTCTTATGACAAGTAACCTATGATCAACCCATACACAAACATACTTTCAAGTCATGGATTCTTGCAATATTGATAACAAAAAGGTTTGTATGTTTGTTCTTTACCAAACATCCAAGCATACCTTCAATATTTGCCTTATTATTTTGAATGTTGATAACACAAAGGTTTGGTATAATTATGGGTCTTTAATCAAAGATCAACAACTATACAAAACATACTTTCAACATTTGCCTACTTATACATATATTTGAAGAAACTATAAATCAAAACCATGCACTTGTTTATATTCAATTATAATAATTGAATGATATTAAAATATTTTGAAATTTACTTTAAAACCCTCATTCACTAATATTACTTCAAAGTAATACCCTAAAATATCTAATACTATTAAAACTTGATTATACGCATTACAAACTTTATTATTATTAAACCATCCGTGGTGTCATTATCATTAAACCATCCGTGGTTTCATTCGTAATTTGGTACGACTCAAAATAAAGAGTCGATTAAAATGCCAAATTAAAAAGCGAACTGTGTTATGGCTTAGTATCATTATTAAGTTGGAAGATGACAAGTTCGAGTAACGTATTATCATTTCTTTTATGACTTAAGGAAAGTCATTACTTTGCAATAACCCCAATCTATTAATCGGGTTAACGCATCTCTTATATATATACTAAATATTAAATCCATCGTAAAACTCAACAAATGTATACTTTCCTTATTTTAGGGGTTTGAAGTTCGTGACAAGGAGCAAGATCTTAATATTATCTATCTTCTAGCATCCTACTACTTGTGAGTTTCATAGCCCCTCTTTCACTTAATACTTTGGGGTGGAATACATGCTAGATACTTACATCCATATGTGTTTAATTAAAATAGGCATTTTAGGGATTACTTGAGTATACGTGTTACTATCGTTTAAACTTCTTTAATATTCATGATGTACATTAATAATATTTTGAGTGAAGTATACGTTTGACATCGTTTAAACTCATAATCATAAAATGCATGCTTTATTGTTAAACATTATGGGATGTATGTTACTATAAACTTCTTTTTTTGTAATCATGCTTTATCGAGTCATAAACCTATGGACTCACCAACTATTTTTAGTTGATACTTGAGCATGTATTTCAGGAAATTAGCTACATGGATTATATTACAACAAGAAGATTTTGAAGATATTGTTTAATTTAAATTAGACTATATGGAGAAATCTTATATTGTTGTATCATTTTGAATCATATCATTTTGTAAAACTATTATCGATATGTTATTTGAATCTTTGTAAATCTCTTATGTATGTTATTTGGATTATGAATGCAATTTAGTAAGTTTCTTTATAAACAATGTATTTGTAATCCGATTTCGTCTCGCCCTCGTGATTCCGCTTTAGCGGGGGTGTGACAATACCCGAGTTTTTCAAACACAATTTCAAGTCTATTTAAACACAATCTAGTTTTGACTCAAGGATCTAAACAAGAAGTCAAATAGTTGTCACACATTTCTAGTTATCTAATGATCACAATTTCACACTTATTTATTTATTTATTTATATTTAAATTTGATCAAGTCTGATTATTTAAGTTTTGAAAAACTTATTTCAACTTCCTAGTGTAGAATAGATATTCAAAGTTGTTATTCTTTTAGAAATCTTATTAAGATAGTGAAATTTTGACCCTTAGAGATTATTTCACTTCCCAATTTGATCGATTCACTTTGCTTTTCCAAGTAAACTCTTTTTGTGTTTTCTTAAACTTTGAAAAGATAAAATCTTTTGTAATTTTCTTTGAATAACAGGAGACAAGACTTCCTTTTCTTAGGTTTTCAAAAAGCCTAACTACCCCTAAACTCGTAGATCATCTTAGACTAACTCAAGGACCGAAAATCTTTTTGTATTTTAAAAAAAAAACTTTAACTTAAAAGGACCAAAATCTTTTGTTGTTTTTGTATATTTTGACTCAAAGAAGGAAAAATTTTTTGTTGTTTTGTAAATTTTCTCTCACTAGATTTGTGAACAGACTAGGACACTAATTTTAATGTATTTACAAAATTGCTTTTAATTAAAGCTTATTAGTTTGAGAGAGGCAAGCAAATGATGAAAGCGTGCTGTGTCGAACGGTTTTGTGAAAAGGTCCGCTAGATTGTCATATGTGTGGACCTTTTCAAGATGAATTAGTTTCCGTTCGAAGCAGTCACGGATGAAGTGAATCCGGATGTCTATATGTTTAGTTTTGGAGTGTTGTACCGGATTCTTGATGATTTGAAAGGCGGCTTCATTGTCACAATAAATAGGAGAGTCAAGAAAATTCAAACCGTAGTCGAGGAGTTGTTGTTGCATCCAGATAACCTGAGAACAGCAACTGGAAGCAGCAACGTATTCGGCTTCCGCAGTAGATGTGGATACGGTCGTTTGTTTCTTGCATTGCCACGAGACAAGGCGATCTCCCAGGTACTGACACCCACCGGTGGTTGACTTCCTGTCCAGGTTACATCCACCAAAGTCACAGTTTGAGTATGCAAATAGACGAAACTTAGAGTTCTTTGGGTACCAAAGGCCAAGACGAGGCTTCCCGACAAGATACCGAAAGATTCTCTTGACAGCTATAAGATGAGATGCCTTCGGATTCGCCTGATATCTGGCACACTGACAGACTGAAAACATGATGTCTGGACGACTTGCAGTCAGATACATCAGGGAACCAGTCATCGAGCGTTAGAGGTGTTGATCAACGTCTTCACCATTCATAGTTAAGACAGGACGAGCAGCCATGGGAGTGGATGCTGGTTTTGATTCCATCATTTTGAACTTGGTCAAAATATCCGTGACATACTTTCCTTGGTGAATCAGCACACCCTTTGAATCTTGCTTCACTTGCAAACCTAGAAAGAAAGTCATTTCTCCCATTGCGCTCATCTCAAACTTCTTTTTCATCACCCCTTCAAATTCCTTGCACAATGTTGAGCTTGTGGAGCCAAAGATAATGTCATCCACATAGATTTGGACGAGAATTAAATCATCCTTATCCTTGCGAACAAATAAAGTCTGATCGATAGCTCCACGGGTATATCCATTTGCAAGCAGGTGATCAGTAAGCGTAGCATACCATGCTCGCGGTGCTTGATGAAGACCATAAAGAGCTTTGTCTAACTTTTAGACATGCTCTGGATACTGAGAATCTTCAAAACCAGGGGGTTGGCACACATAGATTTCTTCCTTTACCTTTCCGTACAAGAAAGCTGTCTTCACATCCATCTGATATACCGTGAAGTTCATGTAGGAGGCGTAGGCCAAGAAAATTCGGATGGCTTCAAGTCGTGCAACTGGCGCAAAGACTTCCTCATAATCTATCCCCTCCTGTTGATAAAAGCCTTGAACCACCAACCTTGCTTTGTTTCTGATAATGACTCCTGAGTCATCCCTTCTATTTCTGAAAACCCATCTGGTTCCTATAGGCAGTTTTCCTTTGGGCAGGGGAACCAGATTCCATACTTTAAGTTTCTGAAACTGCATCAGCTCTTCCTGCATTGCCTCAACCCAGCTGGACTCTTTGAGAGCCATTTTAACATTCTTGGGCTCAACCTGCGAGATAAAACAAGAATATAAACAAGAATTAATTGGACCTGATTGACTTCTGGTAGTTGTCTCTTCAGGCAAGAGGTTCTGAGCTGTAATGGATCTGCTTCGAGTGAGAACGCCTTTCGAGAGAGGTCCAATAATATTTTCAACTGGATGATTCTTGTTTACACTGAGTGTTGACACTTCTTCCAAAGCTAGATTGTCTAGCAAGTTGCTGATGTTATTCACTTGATCTACACTTGAGGAAGAGATGTTGTCGATAGGAGCATTTTCACTTGAATCAGTTCCTTGATCCACGCAATGTTCCTCAGGAATGCTATCTGAGAACAATGGATTATCAAAGGTCTGGTGGGAGGAAGATGAGATTTGATCAGTTTCTGGAAGTGGTTGAAGAGACTGAGAAGTGTCTGGTTCTGATGGGAGAACTTCTTGTACTGGGGTCGGCTGAGCTGGAGGGTCACGATTGTACATGCCTGGAGGATCAACTGTCAAGAGATTAGGATCACATGGAACATAGTCAACTCTATAGTCCACATCATCACCCTTGTAGAAATCATCGTTCTTCTTGGATGTTTCTGGATTATCGGATGTATTGTTAAAAGGCCTAAAAGTAGAATCATACTCAAATAACCAGTTTGGACCAGAACCAGCATCTGTAGAGTTCATTTCTTGCCAATCTATATAGTATGATTCCATGATCATCCGAGTCTTCTTGTTGTAAACTCTGTAAGCTGCTTTCTCGGATGAATAACCCACAAAGTAACACTCATCTGCCTTATCATCAAACTTGTGATTGGGCTCTGTATGAAAAAGAGTGCATGGACATCCAAATGACTTGAAGTGGCCAACTTTGGGTTTCTGATTGAAGATAATTTCATAGGGAGTCTTCTGATGTCGCTGGTTCAAAAGTGCTCGATTCTGAACATAACAAGCGGTGTTGACAGCTTCGGCCCATAAGAAGATTGGCAGCTTAGATTCTGACAGCATTGTTCGTGCAGCTTCTATAAGCGTTATGTTCCTCCTTTCAGCAACTCCATTTTGCTGAGGTGTTCTGGCTGCACTGTACTGCCTAGCTATCCCTTTCTCATCACAGAAATCTATAAGAGTCTGATTTCTAAATTCAGTTCCATTATCAGTTCTAATCACCTTGACCTTTAGATTTTTCTGATTTTCAATCAAGGTAATGAACTTCTTCAGAATCTCTTGTGTTTCATCCTTCTTGGCCAGAAAGAACACCCAAGTGAATCTGGAATAATCATCTGTCACAACAAGACAATATGACTTTTTCCCGATACTCATTACGTTGACCGGTCCGAAGAGATCCATATGAAGAAGTTGAAGAACTGAAGAGATAGAATTGAACAATTTAGGCTTGTGGGGTCTCTTGTGTTGTTTCCCTTTGGCACAAGCGATGCATTTCTCAATAGTGGAGAAATCTTTAGAAGGTAAGTCATTTGGATGATAGTTAATTTGGACAAAATCAGTTTTGTTGAATTTTTTTTTTGTGTTTGGCCATAAGTTTCAACACAAAAAAAGGGGGACCATTTTTTTGAATACTTGTATGATTGTATATTTGGTGTTCATAACCTAGCCATGACCTTGTGGATGTGTTTGGTTGATTTGGTTGTTTCTGGCATTTGACTATTCAAAGGATTGTAATAATTATTTTATTCATTTGGGCATGTAATTTATTTATTACATTTGGTATGTAATAAATAGATTAGTTGTATTTTGGTTTCATTTACTAGATAAAAATGTATTAGGATATTTTTTGTAATTGTAAATGGAAGACACAAAATGGTGTTTTTGGTTCGGGCAAATTTGGGTCCAAAAGGACTTCATAGTCCATAATGGGATTCAAGCCCAAAACCAAATAACACCTTGGAGGCCCAACTAGATTTTGGAGCTGAAAAATGAAGCCCGATTGAACATGGAGAAATCACAACACAAATGGACACTTGAAGCATTTGGATGCAAGATCAAGTGGGAGTTCATGGACACAACACTTGTGTCATTTTCCACCCTTAGGAAAGACCTTTTGGCACACTTTTTTTGGCTAACAAGTGTGACAAGATTAGTTGGCTATGGTTATGCACTTATTTAGTTTATGTTTATTTGGTGGTTGTTTTGTATTATATTTGGATATGCATGATTAACAAACAAATAAACGCGACAAACTAAAACCGGTTCATTAAAATTGGTAAAATACTTTGATTTTATTAAACATATTTATTTAATAATAAAATGGGTTTTATTATAAAAGAACCTAAGGGTACCACTCATTTGGATGCATACAAATGCAAAGTACACAAAGTTTTCTAAACTAGAATTAAGAAAACTAAGAAAAAATTCCCTTTTAAAACAAGTTTAACACCATTCTTTTACGCAACACTTGAATCACTTGAAAAATCTTTGTGGGATAAAGGTCTCCTAACCACTTGGAGGAAACTTGTGTTTTAAGGTGGGAATACTATACTTGTGGGATAAAGGTCACCTAACCACTTGTGTAAGTAAACACACACGAGTGTGTAAGTAGGACAACTTAATTTACAAACCGTGTGGAATGGATCACCTAACACATGGGTTTTCAAATGGTGTGGATGGGATAAACATGCCAACTAAATATGTGATATTTAATCGATCCCATACACTAGAAGTTGCAAAGGTTGCAATTGTCAAACGTTGCCTACCTTTTTAATTTAAAAATGGGATAAAGGTCACCTAACCATTATTTGAATGTAACGTTGGATTCTAGATTTATTTATTTATTAATTGTCATTAAGACACAAAGGGTATTAATAATTAAAACGTAATAAAGAATGTACTAAAATCAAACTTTGTTAAATTCTTGTAGATGGCCGCAAACGATGCTAATAACAATAACCCAACCGGTAATAGCCAATCACTAAGAGCAATTCTCCAAAGAGAACGTCTAGATCACACAAACTTTATGGATTGGTATCGAAACTTGAGAATTGTTCTCAAGCAAGAGAAACGATCCTACATTTTAGACGATCCCATCCCCGATGAACCCAACGAGGATGATGAGGATGCCTATCTCAAATGGGTTAAATATGTCGAGGATTCCGTACAAGTCTCTTGCCTAATGTTGGCAAGTATGACTACCGAACTCCAAAAGGAGTATGAGCTCCACAAGGCTTATGACATGATTACCCAATTGAAGGAAACGTTACTTCAACAAGCAATGGTAGAAAGGTTCGAAACGGTTTTAGCACTTCATGCATGTCATATGGAAGAAACCCAATCGGTTTCATCTTATGTACTTAGAATGAATAGCCACATTGATCACCTCGAAAGGCTAAATTGTCCCGTCTCGAAAGAGTTGGCAACGGATTTGATCCTCAACTCTTTGTCAAAAAGGTTTGACAACTTTGTCATGAACTATAACATGAACGGATGGGACAAGAGCGTTGGTGAACTTCACTCAATGCTCAAAACTGCCAAGGCTGCAATGGGTAAAAAGGTTTTACCCGTTCTCAATAGCAATGAAGGGGCTAACAAGAAAAGGCAGCATCCCAAACCTAAGGCAAATGTTGCCAAAGGTAAAGGGTACTCAAAGGGAAAAGGGAAGGGTAAGGCTAAAGTGGAACCACCAAAACCCAAAGAAAAGAAGCAAAAGGTTGCTGCAAATGACCCATGCTTTAAGTGTGGTGAGATAGGACATTGGATGAGGAATTGTCCAGTCTATCTCAAAGAGTTGAAAGAAAAGAGGGATGCAGGGCAAACCTCAGGTACAACTTTCATGATTCATATTGATCTTAATGTTATTTCCTCTAACACATGGGTACTGGATACCGGATGTGGAACTCATATTTGCAATTTGTTGCAGGGGTTCAAAAGAAGTAAGGACTTCAAGAAAGGAGATGTTAGCCTCTTCATGGGCAATGGAGCAACAGTTCAAGTTGAAGCCCGAGGAGACTATACATTAAATCTTCCAAGTGGTTTGGAAGTAATTTTGAGAAATGTTTTGTATGCTCCTAGTTTGACTAGAAACATTATTTCTGTTTCCTTTTAGACAATATGGTTATGGTTTTAAATTTATTGAAAATGATATTCATGTTTCTTTAAATGATGTGTTTTATTTCAAAGCTATTCCTTTAAATGGTATTTATGAATTGGTTCATGATAATGCATTGAATGATAGCTCATTGTACCAAGCAACCACCAAGAAACTCAAAATGGATTTGAGTGAGACCTATTTATGGCATTGTCGCCTTGGACATATAAACAAGAAACGTATAGAAACACTTCAAGTGAATGGTCTCTTGAAAACGAATCAAAATTATTCATTTGATATATGTGAATCATGTTTACAAGGAAAAATGACCAAAGCCCCCTTTAATAGAATTAATGAAAGGGCCAAGGATTTATTAGGAATCATACATACGGATGTATGCGGTCCTTTTAAACCAATAAGTAGGAATGGTGAAAGATACTTCATTACCTTTACCGATGACTATAGTCGTTATGGGTATGTGTACTTGTTAAGACACAAAGATGAAGCTTTTGAAACATTCAAAATCTTTAAGAATGAAGTAGAAAATCAACTCAATAAGTCAATTAAAATTCTTCGAACCGATAGAGGAGGTGAATACCTAAGTGATGCCTTTCAAGAGCATCTTAGAAGTTGTGGGATTATATCACAACTCTCTCCACCTGGAACACCACAACATAACGGTGTGTCTGAAAGGAGAAACTGAACCTTATTGGATATGGTTCATTCTATGATGGCTAGAAGCACACTCCCTTTATCATTTTGGGGTTTCGCTTTGCTCTCCGCAGCCCGTATTTTAAATATGGCACCAACCAAGAAAGTTGAAAGGAGACCTTATGAAATATGGCATGGAAAGGCTCCATCGCTATCATATTTAAGTGTATGGGGTTGTGAGGTTTATGTTAAACAACATGTTCCAAACAAACTAGAAGCCCGATCCACTAAGTGTATCTTTGTTGGATATCCTAGAGATTCTATGGGATATTATTTCTATGATCCAGCCGAGCAAAGAGTATTCATTGCTCGAAAAGGGGAGTTCATGGAAACTAAGTTTCTCATGGAGGAAACTAGTTGTAGAGCAGTGGAACTTGAGGAGGATCAAGAACCACAACCCGATACACGTTTGGTTGATACTAGCACTCAACAAAAGGTTGTTGAAAATGATCAAATGGTTGATCAATGTACACAAAATGTTCGTACATCTGGTAGAATAAGCAATCCACCTGAAAGATATGGATTTTTCATGGATGGATGCTATGTGGTAGATTCGGATGAACCGACCACATACCGAGATGCAATGTCCAATCCAGATTGTGTCAAATGGCTCGAAGCCATGAACGTTGAGATGCAATCTATGTATGACAACCAAGTTTGGGAACTGGTTGTACCACCTCTTAACTCCAAATTAGTTGGAAGTAAGTGGGTTTTCAAGAAGAAAACGGACATGCATGGAAACTTGGATACTTATAAAGCTAGACTTGTAGCAAAAGGTTTCACTCAAACTCAAGGGGTTGATTATGTTGAAACTTTTTCGCCTGTGGCGATGCTAAAGTCTATTAGGATATTATTTGCCATAGCTGCACATTATGATTATGAGGTATGGCAAATGGATGTCAAAACGGCTTTCCTAAATGGACATCTTGAGGAAGATGTCTATATGGCTCAGCCTGATGGTTTTGTCGATCCAAAACATCCCAATAACGTATGCAAGTTAAAGAAGTCAATCTATGGATTGAAACAAGCATCAAGGAGATGGAATCAACGTTTTGATGAGGAAATACAAAAGTATGGATTCATCAAGAATGCTGATGAAGCATGTGTATATAAGAAAGCTAGTGGGAGCATGATTAATTTCCTAGTATTATATGTTGATGACATTTTACTTTTTGGGAATGACATTCCAACCATGGAAGGTGTAAAAACCTGGCTTGGAAGTCGTTTTTGCATTAAAGATCTTGGAGAAGCCGCCTATATTTTGGGGATAAAGATCTATAGGGATAGATCTAGGCGGGTGATAGGCTTAAACCAAAGTGCATACATTGACAAAATCTTGAAAAGGTTCAAGATGGAAAACTCTAAGAAAGGTTTGGTACCTATTCAAAGAGGGACAATATTGAGTGCTTCTCAATGTCCAAGCTCAAAGGATGAGCAAGAGAAAATGAAAGGAATCCCATATGCTTCGGCTATAGGATCCATCATGTATGCAATGATATCCACTAGGCCGGACGTGTCATGCGCTTTGAGCATGACAAGTAGATACCAGCAAAATCCCAGTGATAGTCATTGGATGGCTGTCAAAAGCATGCTAAAGTACCTGAGAAGGACTAGAGATATGTTTCTTATCTATGGATCTGGTGAAGATGAAATCATGGTAAAGGGTTACACGAATGCGAGTTTTCAAACCGATCGAGATGATTGCCGATCGCAATCAGGTTATGTCTTCATTCTAAATGGAGGTGTTGTTTCTTGGAAAAGCTCAAAACAAGACGTGGTAGCATTGTCCACTACAGAATAGGAATACATCGCTGCTTCAATAGCAGTACAGGAAGCTGCTTGGTTGAAGAAGTTCATATCCGTTCTTGGGGTTGTTCCTTCCATTCAGGATCCCTAGAGATCTTTTGTGATAACGAGGGTGCGATTGCTCAAATCAAGGAACCTCGTAGCCATCAAAAGACAAGACACATTGAACATAGATTCAACTAAATAAGGGATGAAGTTGAAAAAGGAAAGATATGTATTCGCAAAGTTCACACCGATCAAAACATCGCGGATCCACTCACGAAGCTCCTTGAAAGGCCAAAGCATGAGGGTCATACTTGTGGCATGGGACTTCGATATTCTAGTGATTGGATTTGATCATATGTTGTACTTAAATGTTGGAAACTTTTGATTATTTGAATGAATTATTTGGTTATAATGTTTCATATAATATTCCAATTTTGCATGTTTAATCCGTGAATAAATTAATTATTCTAAATGTCCGTAGTCATTCATACTTGTGGGAACAAGCATGAGGGTAAGACTATAATGAGCCTGGATTGGTGGATATCCATAAGGTATGAATATAAAGCAAGGGTTGCTACCAATGTTCATAGATATTTGTGAGGTACAAATATTGGACTGACCCGCTCTCAAACATTACTGCATGGAATCTTAATGATTTGATCATAATTAATTTTGAGTAAAGGTGAATATCGTTTGTATCATCAGACCTGAGATACATATTGGGTCTTGATATTCATCAAGTATTATACCTTGACTTAGGTCTTCGCTGCTTTGAAACATGGCAGTACATAAGGCTAAGCTCAGGTGTGGTACAAGGTGAAAGTGATAGACGTATAGTCAAGATGGAATTTGTCCCTCGTATTCGTTGAGAGTAAGATGTCCAAGGCGTGTTAAAGTCAAATCATAGGAGAATGATCACTCTATGTCTCTAGATTTTGACATGACATCTGTGACAAAAGGATAAAATGATTGATTCATCTAAAACATTACAAGAAAGGGACTTGAAGAAGATGATGTTATTGAATGGCACTTAGTCATACGTATTAGGGGTAGTAAACCGTTGCTAGGTGGTATTTACTGCTTGCATCAATTTTCTATGTATCATGTGCAAGTGGGAGATTGTTTGTTCTATCTACCCAAGAGACTTAATAAATTGATGTGGCTAGTATGTTATGATCCAAGTCGGGTCATACCCAATAACAAACTAGACAGACACCTACTATATTTATTTAATTGATATGATCAGTTAATTAAATAACAACACTTAGAAAATTGTGTTTTCTAAATAGAAGCACTTGTGAAATTAATAGATTACTTGGGTAATTTGTTTATGAGAGATAACCTTATTTTGTTATTTAATTGGTTAAATAACATTTATAAAGTTTAAATAAAATGTAGCAAGTAACTAATTAAATGTCACTAGTTAAAATGGTTTTTACTATGACTAATTTAATTAAAAGTGAGAAGTATCTCATTGCTGAAGAGATGCATGACCCAAGAGTGGTCAATCCCACACATGCTTTACTACCTTTTTTTAACCAATCATGAGACATGAATTTACACATTTTCTCATAGAAGTATCTCTCACACAATAGAAAATACACTCTCTCATCCTCTCTCCTTGTAATTTTCGGACAAGACCAAGAGCAAGAGAAAAAAGAGTTTTGTGGTTCTTCTATGTTGTTCAATCCTAGCACACCTTGGTGTTTGTTGTAGGTTTGTGGGTATACAAGCTTGTGGTCTTCATCCTTTGGAGATTTCATTCAAGAATCATCATCTATTTCAAGAATCACTCCCTCTAGAGGAGGAGGTAGTTTTCTTGTTTCTAACTATGTTTGTTTGTAAGCATGAACATCCTCATATGGATCCTTTGATTCGGGTTAATCATAAAATGGTTTATGAACATTTTAAAACAAGTTGTAAACTACTAATATCCGCTGCGTTTTTACATTTTAAAATGGTTAAAATGGCTTTGATAAACTTGTTAAAACCCAACAAGGTTTTATTCTAAATGCTAAAAGCTAAGGTTTTATTCTGAATGCTAAAAGCTAAGGTTTTATTCTGAATGCTAAAAGCTAAGGTTTTATACTGAATGCTAAAAGCTAAGGTTTTATTCTGAATGCTAAAAGCTAAGGCTTTATTCTAAATTGTAAAAGCTAACGTTTTATTCTAAATGCTAAAAGCTTAGGTTTTATTGTAAATGCTAAAAGCTAAGGTTTTCTTCTAAATGCTAAAAGCTAAGATTTATTCTAAATGCTAAAAGCTAAGGTTTTATTGTAAATGCTAAAAGCTAAGGTTTTATTCTAAATGCTAAAAGCTAAGATTTATTCTAAATGCTAAAAGCTAAGGTTTTATTCTAAATGCTAAAAGCTAAGGTTTTATTCTAAATGCTAAAACCTAAGGTTTGAATGCAAATGCTATATGCTAATGCTACATGCTAATACTATATGCTAAATGATACATGCTAAATGCTACATACTGATGCTAAACGCTAACGCTACATGCTAAATGCTACATGCTAAGGCTAAATGCTAAATGCTAAGACTACTTGCTAAGACTACTTGTTTTAAACTAGTTACTTAAAATACCGGATGTTCTTCATACGCAAAGAATGCAAAGACTAACTGGTTGAAATGCCTTTATAAACTAACTGTGAAAGCTTGAATGCTCAAACTCAGAATGGCTTATATGCTTGATATGCTCGAATGATCGAAGTGCTCAGAATGCTCAGAATGCTTTAAAACTTGTATGCTTACTATGCTTGGCATGCTAAAACAACGGTTTGGCCTCTCAGTGCTTGCCCTATCGGTTGTGAAGCTAGCACTTGTGCACAAGATACGTAAATGCTATGCTTCATGAATGCTATAAACTTGTATGCTAAAACTATCGACTATGGTAGAACATACTGAATTAGCCTCTCAGTGCTTTCCATAGGGCGTTCTTCATAGTCGGGACTTGAAGGAACAGACCGTCGGCTTCTCAGTGCATGCCATAGGGTGACCTTCATAGTCAGGACGTGGAGGAGCAGACTGTTGGCCTCTCAGTGCTTGCCATATAGTGATTCCTCATTGTCCACTCATGTTGTAAACTTTAAACAGAATGCTAAAGTTATTGGCTATTATAGAACGGACCGACTGGCCTCTCTGTGCTTGTCAGAGGGTGTTCTTTGTAGCTAGGACTATTGTAGAACGGACCGATTGGCCCCTCAGTGCTTGCCAAAGGGTGTTCTTCATAGTCAGGACTTCGAGGAGCAGACTGTTGGCCTCTCAGTGCTTGCCATATAGTGGTTCCTCATTGTCCATTCATGCTGTAAACTTAAACAAAACGCTATAGCTATGATGGAAATGGATGATAGGTAAGACGCTTAATTATCATTAACAAGAATGTCCTATGTGACTTAGTGTGTGGTGGGATGGCGTCTGGGAGGGTTGTAGGCTCGACCTTTCGTATGCCCTATATATAAGCATACCGAGTTGGATGATACAGGTGGAGTTGATGAGGTTAAGGTTGTTACCGAAGAGATTTGTCAATGCTGTTGTGTGTGCATCGTAAACAGAATGTCTTAAAGCTGGGATAGGAATAGGATTGAATGGTAGGTAAAATGCTTAATTATCATTAACGATAATGTCATATGTGGTTTAGTATGTGGTGGGATGGCGTCTGGGCGGGTTGTAGGCTCGACCTTTTTGTATGCCATATATATAAGCATACCGAACTAGATATTACAGGTGAAGATAGTGAGGTTAAGGTTTTACCAAAAAGGTTTGCAAAGCTATTTTCAAATACTAAAACCATATGAACTCACCAACCATTGTGTTGACTTTGTTTTCTTACATGCTTTTCTCAGGTGACGTACAAGAATAAGCTTAGGCTCAGGATTGCATGCTAGGATGCTCAGTTAGAGGACCTAGTAGCTTTTGGAAAGCACATCTCTTATTAATCATTGAGAATCATTTTTAATATCTTATACAGTTACAAGATAGTAAACCTTTGATTCTTTTGATAGGTTTACTTAGCTAAATTATCAAACATTAACAGTTGTAATTTAACTTTGTAATCCTAGTTTAATGCTATTTGTGCTTTAGTTATTCTAAATTTTGATGCTATGTAAACAATCTGATCAAACCCCGGGAACCTTCCGCCCGGCGGGAAAGTTGATCCGTCCCGCCGGCTCGGGGTGTGACAGATTGGTATCAGAGCTCAAGTTTATAGAGAATAATAGGTCATTTACTTAAAACGATTTGGCCTAGACTATATCTTAGGGACCTTCATGCAGAGAACATAGGAATTAGGAATTTAATTGCATTGTGTCTTCTGCATTCGATCATTGCACTAACCAATATTCTATTCATTGTGATCAGAATGTCACCAAGAAGACAACCATCACCGCCCCTCCCTTTGCAGGAGACGGACCCAGCAGTTGATGCACTTGCAACCCTGATCACTGAACAGTTGGTGGCGGTTCTCCCTGGAATCATCACCCGGATCAGGAACAGTGAGGAGTTTGCTATGAACTTCCCACTACTATCTGCAGAGAAGAAGGAACCAGAAGAAGGAGAAACCAGCAAGAAACCTTAACGTCGTTGTGCAAAAAGGCGAAAAAGAACTGTGAACTACACTGAAGCTGAACCTATCAGTCAAATCCTGCCAGATTCGACTACAGGAGTCAGTGCTCATTATGAGGGAAAAGCCCCTCTCTGTTTAGCTTGTCACTACTATCATTGAGCTGAACTTCCATGTGTAAGATGCACACGCTGTGGGAAGGCAGGTCACTGGATGCAACAATGCAGGACACCGATGGCCCCTATTCCCCGTCAATATGTTGGTACATTCCCTAAATGTGCCAGATGTGGTTTTCACCATGGTGAGAAGAAACCTTATAGGCACTGTCTGAATTGGGGGAGGTACGGACATTGGATCCAACAGTGTTGTAATGGGAAACAAGAACAGAAAGCGGACACCTCTACTTCCTCTCCACCTAACAACAACTGCTACATATGTGGGATGCCTGGACATTTCGCAAGGGATTGCCCTAGGAGAATGCCTCCAGCAAACCCCGCAATCATTGAGGAATTTCTTGCTTTACCAGCTCCAAGAGATCACTCGTAGTCCGATGACTCCATAGGTACCCAAAATTTCATCATGTTAAGCTAAATTATTTATTGGTATGATAATTAGAGATGCATATTCTGTGGTGGTTTAGAAACAATAAATCTAAGGTAACCGTAAGCAAACTCGGTGCCAATAAGTTAATCAGAATAGTAACCTAAGGAAGTCTTAGGACAAATAAGCGTTAAATGATTAAATAAAGATATGGTAATTCTTAATTGCAGTTTAACTACTATAACTAGGAAGATGACCTTATCTAATTAGATCACTAAAAGCAGTAAGAATTCAAAATGCCAAAGCCAGAGTGTAAACTTTCACTTACCACCTAGACTTCATAGAACTCGAATTACTTAATTTAGATAACTTTGGTTCTAGGATGTTAAGAAAGGATGAATGTCGGAACTGTGCTGGAATCATAGCTAAACTAGATAGGTAAACCAGGAGAATCAGTTGTGAATACAAGACGAAGATATGCTAAAGATGGGTACTGGTATGTGATATCCTTTAACCCATAAATAGTTGTTTCATTTTGATACGAGCATGAATAAGAAATTTATCTTGTTCCTATTAGTATAACCACATAGGTATTCCATGAAAACTTAGAAATTCTTTTATGCAGTGGAAACAATGAAAGAATCTTTAGTTAAAGCATACAACATACTTAGAAAACCACAGCTAGCACTAAGGTTGAGTAACAACTGATGCTCATAGTAGCTTTTGAACAATAATAAAGTGTTAGAGTTATGCAAAGATTAAGCAAAGCATAGCAGTAAGACAACTGCGAGCAATAAGGAGAGCAAAACTTTGAAGCAATACTTGAGGAATCATATTGAAGGCAATGACTCAGAGAGACGAAAACAAGATACATCTGATTCTTGATGAATAGGTCAACATAAAGGGCTCAGTGAAACTACGGAATTGTGAAGTCAAACACTGAACGAAACCGTGTTTCAAACTAATAAGACTCAGTGGAAATCCCAAACGAGACCAGAGTTCATTTGGGAGCATAGGGACATCACACCAAACAAAGTTTTCCCCACTTGTTTACAAAGAAAGTCGTACCCGATAATAACTTTTAAATTTCGGGACGAAATTTCTTTAACAAGGGGAGACTGTAACACCAGTGCCGGAACCGTAACCGGAACAGTAACTGGTACAGTACTTCAGACATAAATTACGTGTATTAACTGTACGCTAATATCATGTGATGCTTGACACAAATCTATTACGCAATGGATTGTGTAATTTGATTCAAACTCATAGTTTAACAGTCTGAAACGTATCAGACAACACTAAACTGACACGTGAATGCTTGTTAGGATTCTATTATGTATAAACGTATGTGAGGCTTTACAGAACAAAACAACAACGGATATCGTTACGTGAATGCTAAATCGACGGATTATTCGTATGGGTGACGATCTATACGAATGTATCTGAAAGTTTAACGTTCTGAATGATCTAAATCGACGGATTATTCGTATGGGTGACGATCTATACGAATGTATCTGAAAGTTTAACTTTCTGAATGATATTCGATAATTAGAAAACCATATTGAAAAGTATAGTTATCGTCGTGTTCGTACGGGTGACGATTCGAACGAATACGCGTGACGACTGTACAATTCGATTTTAAACAGTAAATTAAATATTTCTGGAAATTTAAAATAAGTGGAAGATATTTAGTTAATTTACTAGGAATTACCACCTAAAACAAATTTATAAATATTACTTTTTAAAACCGTAACATTTCGTTTGAAAATGAAACGAAAACGACGTCTTTACGTGAAACCGAGCGAAACCGAACAAGACCGAACCTACCCGGGTATTTTTGAACAATTTTTGAGGGCATTTAATTCCCTCATCTTCCCCACCTACCAGATTTTTTCCCCAAATCTCGAGCTCTCTCTACTTTCTCTCTCTAGAACCTCACACCCTAACTGCTTCGTTCCTCCAAGAAATCAAGCCATTTTGGTGTCAAAACGACCACCACGACTCGTAGATCATAGAAGTACAACCGATCTAAGCTTTTATGCGGCTGAATTGAGGTAAAATCCATGTTTTTAGTTCGGTTTTAGGGTTTCAAAACCCTTAGGTTGGAATCCCTTGAAATCGGTTAACCCACCTCAACATCTTAGGGAAACACTACCACACCACCCTCGAATGATGTAGGAACGAGCACCCCTTAGTATCTGGTCATTTAGCTTGGGTAACCATGGCTGCCAGTTGTGGAACTCGAAGGCCCGAATGGGATCTGCCCAGTTCGCCGAATGTGTGCAGGCCGAATGGCCATTCTTCGGCCGAAAGGCCAACTGCCGAAGCAGCCTCCTTCGGTCGGTCACAACCCCATTCGGGCACCCATCTATTCGGCCAAGGACCCTTTCGGTCGCCAACCACTTTCGGCCAAGGTGCCTATTCGCTCGGCAGGATTCAGTCGGCCACCTCTCCCATTCGGCATCCATGCTCATTCGGCTATGAAACCATTCGACCGGCCCAAACTCTTTCGGCCCATTTCTATTCGATCGGTCCAGCCCTTATTGGGCCCATGAGTGTTCGAACAAGTCGATTCGAGTTGAGTTGGTTATGCATGAAGTAGGTGTGCATGTATGTGCATGGAGACCTCCGTGGATGCATGCATGGGATAGGAAACATACTAGAGTTATAAACTAAGGCCTCATAAACGATTATAGGGCCTACTTATGGGGTTGGCTATAAGTTGGGTTAAACACATGAGAAAACTACATGAAATCTATAATAGGCACAATGGGTTAAGATGCAAGGGTTTTTGTTGAATCATATATTAATCTAAACATGGGTCCCAACATCTTTTGAGATCAACACCTTTACAAAAGCATTGGGAAACAAAGAATACTAGTCTAAAGTTACGGTGTTGTTCTCACGAATAATCCCTAACACTTAGACAATTCATACGAACGCGTAACTACCTTGGGTGGTTCGTTGAACTACCTAGAGCGGGGTTATGCAAGGAAGCGATTAAAGAATCATGGACAATCAAAAGCTAGTAAATGGGCCCAAGGTTAATTTAATTGGATTAACCCAAGCCTATCATGTTGAAGTATAATTCTTTTAAATTGATTATGTTTTAATAAAAGAAAATGTACTTATGAATTCTATTAAATTAATTAAATTATTTTCTAAATAATCTAAAGACACTTTAATTTAAGACTCGTAACAATTAATGGTGGGACAAGGGTTACGAATGGGTAATTAATTAGACTAATAGATAGAAATCCTAGAAACATCTTAGTAACATAGAACACTTAGTTGCACACCGAGACCGAAACCCTAGTTTGCGTCTATCATATTTACTTATAGAATTCGAATCTTTTAAAACAACTCATGTATTGAAGATACTTAAGATACAACTAACGAGCGCGCATTATTTGTTGTGATTCACACTTAGAGACATAGGTGAGTTCATAAATGTTTTAAATTCTTTTAATTTTTACTTCGGGACTCAGAATAATGTTATACGTTTTAAACAAATGTTTTAAATGATTCATAAATGCTTTTATACTTAGTCATCATGCTAATACTAATGCTTATTACATTTATTCTGAATGCTAAAAGCTAAGGTTTTATTCTTAATGCTAAAAGCTAAGGTTTTATTCTGAATGCTAAAAGCTAAGGTTTTATTATCAATGCTAAAAGCTAAGGCTTTATTATAAATGCTAAAAGCTAAGGTTTTATTCTAAATGCTAAAAGCTAAGGTTTTATTCTAAATGCTAAAAGCTAAGGTTTTATTCTAAATGCTAAAAGCTAAGGTTTTATTCTACATGCTAAAAGCTAAGGTTTTATTCTAAATGCTAAAAGCTAAGGTTTTATTCTAAATGCTAAAAGCTAAGGTTTGATTGCAAATGCTATATGCTAATGCTACATGCTAATACTATATGCTAAATGCTACATGCTAAATGCTACATACTGATGTTAAACGCTAACACTACATGCTAAGGCTAAATACTAAATGCTAAATGCTAAGATGATATGCTAAGACTACTTGCTAAGACTACTTGCTTTTAAACTAGTTACTTAAAATACCGGATGCTCTTCATATGCAAAGAATGCAAAGACTAACTGGTTGAAATGCCTTTATAAACTAACTGTGAAAGCTTGAATGCTCAAACTCAGAAAGGCTTATGTGCTTGGTATGCTCAAATGATCGAAGTGCTCAGAATGCTCAGAATGCTTTAAAACTTGTATGCTTACTATGCTTGACATGCTAAAACAACGGTTTGGCCTCTCAATGCTTGCCCTATCGGTTGTGAAGCTAGAACTTGTGCAAAAGATACTGTAGGTCCTTAAACTGATCAAGATCCAGAATTTATCTTCATAGTCATCATCAGTGATCTCTAACAAGTGCGGAATCCAAGTTAGAATCAAGAAATCAATAAGAAAATTGCAAACTTTTATAAATCTGAAAGATTTCGTGTACAACTGTCTCAATACGTCTAGAGAACAAGTGCCTCGGGATTCCAACCTAAACCTGTACAAAATACGTCTATTTATACTAGGCCTAGGAGTACACGAAATCTGTCACAAAAGTTCGAGTACACGATCACTTCGTGTACTCGAAATACTGTACACGAAATTTTAACCAAAATCTGAACTTTGACTCTTCCGGGTTGACTTTGTCAGTCTTCATCGTTTAGCGGGCTCTACAAACTCCCCCTAGACTGGCGAAGTCATCCTATCAGAAGAGTGACATTGTGCGGTCCTGCTCCTGCATATAGTTTTAACTTGATAGCAAAGGCCACTGCACGTGTGAAAGGCTTTGCCTCCTCATCCTTTATAGAATACACTCGAATAGGAGACTCATGCAGCCTCATCATATCTTCCTTCCCATACTTCAGCAGATCCATAGGGTCGAGAATGATGTCGAGATCATTAATATCGTCTTGATTCTTGATAATGACTGCTGCAAGGTTGAGATCGTCATAATACCAAGACAGGAAGTTTGCCAACGAATTATCAGGAACTCTAGGGGAAACTGTCACTGCTTGCTCAACATGAGGTGGGGGGGTACTTGTAGTATACCCATGGCTTTTTCGTCTTTGGATCGATAATACAAGAAGAAACAAACCGTCTTCCTTTGGTTGTACGCATGACTGGAAAATCTTTTTCACATTGGTCTTTAATAAACTTGGCAAAAAGATCAGCCTGAGAGTCTTTAGAGGGATTGAAGAACATTGCGTTGTTGATGCTTCGAATGTCAACCTTTGGCAAGGTGCAAAAATCTCTCGGGCTTTTATAGAATTCGACCTTTCCATTCATCCTCTTTACCAGATAAATGTCCCTTACTTTGTCATACATCCAGCAGCATACGTTGGACCTGTCGTTACGAACCGCGAACAGGTTTCTGTCGTCTGAAATGAAGGTATGCTCTGGATGTTCGTCACCCATTTCCTTAAACCATGCAGATTTATCCACAGGAGGAGAAGGCGTCCAATCCTTCTTTTTGTCGAACCAGCTGTTGATCACTTCATGAAGAGAAGTAACCTCCTGTCCCAAAGCATCAATGTATTTGTGGGCATACAAATAATCAATATAAGGATCAGATGACACATTGCCGAGCACAATATTCTCTGGTTCTTCTACAGATGCCCCTGCAGAAGATTCGGCTCCTTTCTCTGCTTCTTCACAAGGCTCCTCAAAGTCGAAATTTTCTGGTAAGTCATCAAACCATCTATCAAGGCCAGCGCCTGATGTTTCATCAGGCTGAACACAGTCGCCAAACAAGATATCGTCAGGAATATCTCCAAAAAGATCATCATAAAGGCCAGGAGACTTCCCTGACGAGGATGGATTTCCAGTGTCGCCTCCCTGATCTTTGTCATCTGGGGGTCCCTGATCTTGATCCTTTTCCTTTTCTCCTCCATCCTTATCTTTATCTTTCTCATCCTTCTCATCCTTTTCATCCTTTATATCTTTCTGATCTTTTTCACTCTTGTTATCACCATCATCATTGTCACTATCATCACTGTCATCACTTTCAACATCATCATCATTGACATCATTGTCTGATTCAGCAACTTCTTCTCCTTTAAGTCTTTTGATCTCCTTTTTCATCTCATGGTTCTCTAATGAAAGAAATCTGATATACTTTCGGTGTGTTCTGATTTGTCCATGATACTTGGTCAACTTGCTGCATATCTTGATCATGCCTTCTTGCAGATTTCTGATAAGACTCTCCTTGCGCTCAGAATCCTTTTCAAGTCTGAAAACTTGTTCCTTTAAACCAACGAGATCGACAGGCACATATCCCGGCTCATATGTTGAATCAGCGTGCAAAGGAGATTTTCCTTTGTCACTGCTCGTGCAAAGGAGATTTTCCTTTGGTGTGAGGGATGGATGTAGTAAAGGATGAAGTTGTGGATCTGGCTGGTAGTTTGATGACTAAGTTTGGTTTGGCTTGCTGAGTGGATTGCGTTTGAGTTGGTGGAGGTGGTTGTGGTTTTGTATGTGGAGGAGGTTGTGTGGGTGCCTGTAATGGCTTTGCTGCAGGTTTAGATGGCTTGGTTTTGTGGGAGGTTTAGGTTGTGTGGGTTGAGAAGGTGGAGGTGGTTGAGTGGGTGGAGGTGGTTGAGTAGGTGGAGGTGGTTGTGTGGGTGCCTGTGATATAATGGAAGCTGCAGATGAGAAGAATAGGCTTGAGAACATCTTTTGAAGTCGTGGATCTCTGGTTCTCTTTGCCATTGTCTTTTGCCTCTTCCTTTTCGGTGATGACTCAGGAGTTGGAGTGTAATCCGCGTCCTGTGCCTCTTCTCTTTCTTGCCTGGTGGGAGGTGGCTTCTCAGGAACAAAGTCTTCACTTGATGAAGAAGAAGTCTCATGAGCAGTATCATCTGAAGCTTTATCAACTATTGAACCTATAGCTTGGACGTCATGATCTTCAGCCACAAAGGCAACAGGAGTGCCTTGATCTTCCACAACATTTTCCTCTCCCACAAAACGCCCAAACTTTATCAGGCGCCTCTGACCGATATACTGCTTTTTCCCGCGCTTATTCATCTTCATGTATCCGAAAATGTCATCACGCATTCTCTTGATCTCCAGCGATCCGAATGTACGATCCAAGTTCGGATGCCTTTTGTCGATAATAATCTGTACAAAGCGGGGAAAGGCTAAAAATCTTTCTTTCCTCTTTCCTTTGATATTGGCGTGCATGTCAAGAAAAATCATCCTGGAGAAATTGAAATCAACTCTGAGAGCTAGTGCCACCAGACAAGAACTGAGGGTCTGGTTCAGAACGTCGTATCCCCCTTTTCTTCCTGAGAGACACTGAGTGACTACATGTGCCAAATATCTCCAGTACGGATGCAGCAGCTTCTTCTCAGTCGGAGGATAGGCACCTTCATGACCCATCTGATATACAGTTCTGTTCACCAGATCTTGATCAAGTTCGACTGGATCAGTTTCCTTGTCTCCAAATTGCAGACATTCCCGTATAATCTGTTCGGTGATGGCGATAGGATGACCTTGAATTCTTCCGACGATACTGACATTCCCATCTGCATTAGTACTTTCTTCCACCGTGCTCCAGAAATCTCGAATAAAAGAGGTCACAATCAAAGGATGCTCCATGATGGCGTAGTTGACTGGTGATAAGATCAAACCCTCAACCATACTCCTGAACTCGGAATGCTTTTCCGGTGGATCCCCAAGATATGCCGACATGTTGTGGTCGTGCACAAATCGTAGATCAGCCATCTGAAAGGAAACTGACTAAGTTAGTTCAGGTTCAAGAAAGACTAGATTTGCTGAAAATTTTCTAAGTCTGAGTGTACACGAACACCTGAAATTTCACGAAAATCAGATTTGTTAAAAAATTTCTAAGTCTTGCGTACACGAAGACCTAGATGTACACGAAATACTTGATGTACACGAAATGTGATGTGTACACGAAATTCAGGGTGTACACGAAATTCAGGGTGTACACGAAATCCAGGCTGTACACGAAATCGTGTACTCGAAAGTTTTTATTTCGTGTACTCAAAAATTGCTTGAAAAATCCATCATTTTTGGCTCCTTAGATTTTCGAATCAGGTTCAGTATACTCGGAATTGAGAAGCGACCAACATATCTACAAATTGCTTTTCAATTTTAAGTATTTCATGGTCAATTTGACCAAAAACATTCTGTACACGAATTTTGCGTATTCGAAAATCAATTTTGACTATAATTTTCGAATCCGCGGTCAAAATTTGATAAAACTCTATACCTAAGGTCGCCTAATGATGATCTAGAAGATGGTCGGAGTAGAATTTCTAAAATGGCTCTAAAAATAGAAATCGCCTCAGAGAATCAAGATCTGTACTCGAAGTGTAAAACCGTGTACACGAAAAAGTGGTATTCGAAGTTTAATGCAGTTGGACTATTTATAGGGCTATTTCGAATACGCTTTTCGTGTACACACTTTCGAGTACGCACACTTGTTTTATTTTTATTTTGATAAAATAAAATAAAATAAAATAAAATATTGACAAGTTTAAGTTTAGTCGGGTCAAATTTGTGGGATCAAATCTGTTATCAAAATTTAACCATCTTAGTTAATTTCTTAACGAAGCACAACCTTTAAATATCTATTTCCCACCAATGATTTCCATTTGTTATTCCATCTCTTAAAAAATCAGTTATATGATCAAGTTTTTCTAAAAATATCTTATGGGAAATTTTGTGAACATTTAGATTGTAAGACTAGATTAATATGCAACCTATCAGTCTTGTTAAATCCTTTGTTTCAAACTTTGATTGTGTTTCAACGAACTTAAAATCATTTTGATAGAGTTTTAAGGTGAGAAAAGAGAAGAACAGATCTATTAGATTAGAATCAAGAACAAGAAGGGGTTCTATCATCTTGTGCTCATTGGCATCTTTTATTTACCGATCTGCAGACACATTGGCCTTAACGTCACACATTCAGGTCTTTGCTTACGCAAAACATAGAATGCTTCAGTAGGTATTTCCCGCTCTCTGTTTGCACAAAACATAGAAAATACCCGAGTTTTTCAAACACAATTTTAAGTTTATAGAAACACAATCTTGTTTTGATTCAAGGATTTAATCTAGAAGTCAAATAGTTGTCACACATTTCTAGTTATCTAATGATCACAATTTCACACTTATTTATCTATTTATATGTATTTTAATTTTGATCAAGTCTGATTATTTAAGTTTTTGAAAAACTTATTTCAACTTCTTAGCATAGAATAGATATTCAAGGTTGTTATTCCTTTTGAAATCATATTAAGATAGTGAAATTTTGATTCTTAGAGATTATTTCACTTCCCAATTTGATCGATTCACTTTCCTTGTTCAAATAAACTCTTTTTGAATTTTTATAAGTTTTGAAAAGTTAAAAATAAATTTGTAATAATAACAAGAAGCAGAATCTCCTTTTCTAAAGGTTTCAAAACTCAACTCCCCCTTATCTTATAGATCATTTTAGACTTGACTCAAAGACTGAAAATCTTTTTGTTTTTTTGTAAATTTTGACTTAAAGAACGAAAAATCTTTTTGTTGTTTTGCAAATTTTTGACTCAAAGAATGAAAAATCTTTTTGTTGTTTTGTAAATTTTCTCCCCCTAAATTTGTGAACAGATTAAGACACAAATTTTAATGTATTTACAAAAATGCTTTTAATTAAAGCTTATTAGTTTGAGAGATGCAAGCAAGTGATGAAAGCGTGCTGTGTCGAACGGTTTTGTGAAAAGGTCCACTAGATTGTCATCTGTGTGGACCTTTTCAAGATGAATTAGTTTCCGTTCGAAACAGTCACGGATGAAGTGAATCCGGATGTCAATATGTTTAGTTTTGGAGTGTTGTACCGGATTTTTGACGATTTGTAAGGCGGCTTCATTGTCACAATAAATAGGAGAGTCAAGAAAATTCAAACCATAGTCGAGGAGTTGTTGTTGCATCCAGATAACCTGAGAACAGCAACTGGAAGCAGCAACATATTCGGCTTCTGCAGTGGATGGGGATACGGTTGTTTGCTCCTTGAATTGCCATGAGACAAGGCGATCTCCCAGGTACTGACACCCACCAGTGGTTGATTTCCTATCCAGGTTACATCCACCAAAGTCACTGTCTGAGTATGCAAATAATCGAAACTCAGAGTTATTTGGGTACCAAAGACCGAGTTTAGGCTTCCCGACTAGGTACCGAAAGATTCTCTTGACAGCTATGAGGTGAGATGCCTTCGGATTTGCCTGATATCTGGCACACTGACAGACTGAAAACATGATGTCTGGACGACTTGCAGTCAGATACATCAGCGAACCAATCATTGAGCGATAGAGGTGTTGATCAACGTCTTCACCATCTATATCCGAAGTTAATACAGGACGAGCAGCCATTGGAGTGGATGCTGGTTTTGATTCCATCATTTTGAACTTGGTCAAAATATCCGTGACATATTTTCCTTGGTGAATCAGCACACCCTTTGAATCTTGATTCACTTGCAAACCTAGAAAGAAAGTCATTTCTCCCATTGCGCTCATTTCAAACTTCTTCTTCATCACCCCTTCAAATTCCTTGCACAATGCTGAGCTTGTGGAGCCAAAGATAATGTCATCCACATAGATTTGGACGAGAATTAAATCATCCTTATCTTTGCGAACAAATAAAGTCTGATCAATAGCTCCACGGGTATATCCATTTGCAAGCAGGTGATCACTAAGCGTAGCATACCATGCTCGCGGTGCTTGATGAAGGCCGTAAAGAGCTTTGTCTAACTTGTAGACATGCTCTGGATACTGAGAATCTTCAAAAACAGGGGGTTGGCACACATAGATTTCTTCCTTTACCTTTCCGTATAAGAAAGCTGTCTTCACATCCATCTGATATACCGTGAAGTTCATATAGGAGGCGTAAGCCAAGAAAATTCGAATGGCTTCAAGTCGTGCAACTGGCGCAAAGACTTCCTCATAATCTATTCCCTCCTGTTGATAAAAGCCTTGAACCACCAACCTTGCTTTGTTTCTGATAATGACTCCAGAGTCATCTCTTTTTATTTCTGAAAACCCATCTGGTTCCTATAGGCAGTTTTCCTTTGGGCAGGGGAACCAGATTCCATACTTTAAGTTTCTGAAACTGCATCAGCTCTTCCTACATTGCTTCAACCCAGCTGGACTCTTTGAAAGCCATTTTAACATTCTTGGGCTCAACCTGCGAGATAAAACAAGAATATAAACATGAATTAATTGGACCTGATTGACTTCTGGTGGTCGTCTCTTCAGGCAGGAGGCTCTGAGCTGTAATGGTTCTGCTTCGAGTGAGAACATCTTCCGAGAGAGGTCCAATAATATTTTCAACTGGATGATTCTTGTTTACACTGAGTGTTGGCACTTCGTCCACAGCTAGATTGTCTAGCAAGTTGCTGAGATTATTCCCTTGATCTACACTTGAAGAAGACATGTTGTCGATATGAGCATTTTCACTTGACTCGATTCCTTGATCAACGCAATGTTCCTCAGGAATGCTATCTGAGAACAATGGATTATCAAAGGTCTGGTGGGAGGAAGATGAGATTTGATCAGCTTCTGGAAGTGGTTGAACAGACTGAGAAGTGTCTGGTTCTGATGGAAGAACTTCTTGTACTGGGGTCGGCTGAGCTGGAGGGTCACGATTGTACATGCCAGGAGGATCAACTGTCAAAAGATTAGGATCACATGGAACATAGTCAACTCTATAGTCCACATCATCATCTTTGTAGAAATCATCGGTCTGCTTGGATGTTTCAGGATTCTCGGATGTATTGTTAAAAGGCCTGAAAGGAGAATCATACTCAAATAACCAGTTTGGACCTGAACCAGCATCTGTAGAGTTCATTTCTTGCCAATCTATGTAGTATGATTCCACGATCATCCAAGTCTTCGTGTTGTAAACTATGTAAGCTGCTTTCTCGGATGAGTAACCCACAAAGTAACACTCATCTGCCTTATCATCAAACTTGTGATTGGGCTCTGTATGAAGAAGAGTGCATGGACATCCAAATGACTTGAAGTGGCCAACTTTGGGTTTCTGATTGAAGAGAATTTCATAAGGAGTCTTCTGATGTCGCTTGTTTAAAAGTGCCCGATTCTGTACATAGCATGCAGTGTTAACAGCTTCGGCCCAGAAAAAGATTGGCAGCTTAGATTCTGACAGCATTGTTCGTGCAGCTTCTATAAGTGTTCTGTTCCTCCTTTCAGCAACTCCATTTTGCTGAGGTGTTCTGGCTGCACTGTACTGCCTAGCTATCCCTTTTTCATCACAGAAATCTATAAGAGTCTGATTTCTAAATTCAGTTCCATTATCAGTTCTAATCATCTTGACCTTTATATTCTTCTGATTTTCAATCAAGGTAATGAACTTCTTCAGAATTTCTGGAGTTTCATCTTTCTTGGCCAGAAAGAACACCCAAGTGAATCTGGAATAATCATCTGTCACAACTAGACAATATGACTTTTTCCCAATACTCATTACGTTAACCGGTCTGAAGAGATCCATATGAAGAAGTTGAAGAACTGAAGAGATAGTATTGAACAATTAAGTTTGTGGGGTCTCTTGTGTTGTTTCCCTTTGGCACAAGCGATACATTTCTCAATAGTGGAGAAATCTTTAGAAGGTAGACCGATGACGTGATCCCCCTTGGTGAGTCTGTTCAGATTCTTAAGATTTACATGACCCAGTCGCCGATGCCATAACAGACAATCATGCTCTGATGCCTTTGAGAACAAACAAGTGTTCTCTGTAAATGAATCTGAGTTCATATTAATAATATAGGCATTGTTTATCCTTGGAGTTCTCATCAGAATCCACTTCTCAGGCACCACAAAGCCAGGCTTCAGAATAAGACATTCTTTGTTTGTGAAGTGTGTGGAAAAACTCTTGTCACAGATTTGAGAAACACTCAGAAGACTGTGATTGAGCTCTTCAACATAGTACACATCTTCAAAACTAAGAGTTCCATTTGTGACCATGCCCTTCATGCTTATCCTTCCTCCCTTGTCTCCAGCAAATGACACATAGCCTCCATTGAATGGTGTAACTTCATGCAACTGAGAGAAATCATATGCCGGGAACAGCCACTGTCTACTTACCAAACATGTTTAAGCTTGCTTGGCTGTCCCTGCATAGTACACATACAACTAATGAGAAACCGGTGCCCAAACCATAACAGATTTAGGCACTTTGTAAATAGAATAGATTCTGTCCTTGGGTTTGGGTTTGGGTCTGTTCTTGGGTCTGTCTGAATTGTGTTCAATATGTTTTGTCACGCTTCCACTGCCCTGGTTAACTGGTTTTGTCTTAGTTTTGAAAATCCTTGGTGTTTGCATATGAAAATCAGATTGAGCTTTGTTTGATTTCTTATGTCTTTTGCAGTGGAAGAAGTCTGAGTCTGAGTCCGCTTTTGAGAGGTTGACTTAGGCTTGGAGGATGGTACGTTCCTCACATGTTTGTTAACCGGTTTAGCCTTAGGGATGACCTTCTGATTCTTCCCATAGAAGAATTCAGTAGGTCGGTGCAGACAGTGTCTAGCAATGTGGCCTGGTTTCCCACATGCATAACAGAAGACCTTTTGGTGAAATTCAATTAGGTCAAAGGGCTTTACATCACAGTTACTTTGACTAGCGGATGAGTTTGAAGAAATTTGTTCCAATGACCCAGTTGGAATATAAGGTTCACAGTTAGGGTTCAACTGTGAACTTTCCTCTTTAGTAACTGTGGAATGAGCCGGTGCAGTCTGTGCTGTCAAAGGAGAGAAAGTTGATTTTATAGCAAACGTTTTTTGAAAATGTTTCAACATATCATTAAGATTAATGTCAATTTCATCGAATTTTCCAACAAAATCAGTTTTTGGAACAAAAGATGATTGTCTTGTAGATATTGAACAATCTGTGCTCCTCCCGGCACTTCTTTCTACCTTCTTCTCCTCTAAACCTGCAACACTTAGTTTTTCTGCACAAACCTTAGAATCATTAGTCATAACAGGGCTAGCTGTGAGCATAACTGGTTTGGTGGGAAAATCACAAGCACGACTAGAATCCAATTCCAAGTCATCAACAGATGTGTTGATCCTTGGCATGCATGAGTAATTATGGTTAAAGGGTGGTGCACACTCCTTAAAACCAAGACCCTTATTATCCCTCTTGAATTGTATGCTTACCAAGTTTTCTAAAACTTTGCTTGAATAATCAAATTGTTCACATTTTACTGAAATTTTAGAAAGTTGAGTTTTAGCTTGATCTAGCTCCAAAGTGAGTTCATCGATTTTGCGTCTAGCATCACGATAGTTGGACTCTTTATCACTTAAAAGTTCTTTTAGCCTTGCCACGTCCCGACCCTCGGCTTCAAGTTTCCTTTTAAAAATTCCTTCACTTTTAAGAAATCCAGAGTTAAAATATTTAAGTTTGTTTAATTCTTTGATTAATGATTCATTGTGTGACCTGTACTTAAATACTTTATTTATGCATGAGGTAGAGCAAAGATTTTCAGTTACCTCCTTCTGCTTGTCGTCCACCTCTGCCATGAATGCATGACTTAAAGTCAGCTCCAGTTCCTGCACCTGATCACTCCAATCGTAGGAGTCAGTCTCCTGAGTCACCAATGCTTTAGACGTGCTAGCGCTTCCTCCCGCAGCAGCATTCCCAGATTTCTCTTCAGGTTTCTTCTCTCCTTCTTTAGCCACCTTTGGCTGCTTACATTCTCTGGCAAAGTGACCCGGTTGGTCATAGTTATAACATCGCAGCTTTGACTTGTCAAAACCAAGCTTCTTTCCAGGATTGTTTCCAAAGCTATTTCTTCCATATCGCTTGATGAACTTCTTTGCTCTAAACACTGCCATCGCCATTTGCCATGGGATGTCCATTTCTTCAACATCAGCTGGATTGATCTGCTCTAGATTGTCTTGAGTGAGATTGGAATGTGCCAATTCTCCTGCTATGAAAGCATTGTAGCTATTCATGAATCCTTTAAATAGCAGCAGATTCTCTTCACTTTCTGGATTGAATTTAGGCACTGATCCAGCTTGTCCAGATGATAGGAATGCAGTCTCAAAAGGAATTGCATGAGATGAAGAAGGCTGATAGTGCTGCATTCCTGATGACTGAAGATTGATTGCTGACAGAAGTGCAGAGTTTTCAGATACAGGAGCAATGCCCATTGAGCTGGCATGATTCAGTGCTCTCTGCTTATCGTCCATATCATAAGAGTTGATGATTGAGATCAGCTCACTCAAGGAAGTCTTGTACATATCCTTGGTTCTTTTAATCGTTGTACAATTTGAATTCCAAGTGTAAGGTAATGAGTTTAGCAGCTTCTTGTTCACTTCTCCCTTGGTCATCTCAATTCCAGAATTAGTCATCTCAGTCATCAGATGTGTAAATCTGTTAAGTTGTGCTTCAAGAGACTCTCCCTTGATGTGGTTAAACATGTTAAACCTCTGCCTGAGCATATCCTTTCGACTCTCTCGCATGTCCTCATTTCCTTCAAATCTTTCAACCAAGGCATTCCAGAGTTCCTTCGCTGTTTTGTGTTCCTTAAATCCATGAGCAACATCAGTCGATAGTGCCATAGTGATTGACGCATAGGCTTTTTCATCCTTTTCCATCAACAGTATGTCATTGTCAGTATACAATTCAGGATCCTTAGGAACAAGAGGACCATTAATCTCACTCTGGTATGAGGGTACATAGGGACCCTCCTCAATCGATCTCCAAAACTTTGGATCGGTATACTTGATGAATGACTTAAATCTGAACTTCCAATCTTGGATGTTATCTCCTGACACGAGCCTTGGCGGCTTTGTTCCGGTGCCGATCTCATTGTCCAGATTGAGTAAGTTGGACAAATTTTTCAGATTCTTTGAAGCCATGATGAATCAGAAAATTTTCTAAGTCCAGTACACGAATTCCCTGTAGCTCCCTGTAGATACTGCTCAAAGTTAAACACACAAATCTGTACTCGAAACTCCTTGTAATCGAAAATACCCCTGTACTCGAAACTCTTCTTGTACTCGAAAATTTCCTTGTACTCGAAAATTCCCTTGTACTCGAAATCCTGTGTGTACTCGAAGCTGACTCTGTATTCGAAATCCTGTAGTCGAACTCCTCTTGTACTCGAAAAAGTATTTATACTTCGAACACTCTAACTATACTCGAAATAGCTGAACTCGAAAATTTTGAACTCGAAAATACTTAAGAAAAATTTTATAAAAATATTTCTTAAGATTTGGAGTCCCAAATTTACACAGTAGCTAGATGGAGTAGAGAAGAATGATAAAGTATAAAACTTGCTTCAGAAAGTTGTTACCTTGATGATGAAAAGAGCACTCAAGCTCTGATACCACTTGTAGGTCCTTAAACTGATCAAGATCCAGACTTTATCTTCATAGTCATCATCAGTGATCTCTAAAAAGTGCGGAATCCAAGTTAGAATCAAGAAATCAATAAGAAAATTGCAAACTTTTATAAATCTGAAAGATTTCGAGTACAACTGTCTCAATACGTCTAGAGAACAAGTGCCTCGGGATTCCAACCTAAACCTGTACAAAATACGTCTATTTATACTAGGCCTAGGAGTACACGAAATCTGTCACAAAAGTTCGAGTACACGATCACTTCGTGTACTCGAAATACTGTACAAGAAATTTAACCAAAATCTGAGCTTTGACTCTTCCGGGTTGACTTTGTCAGTCTTCATCGTTTAGCGGGCTCTACAGATACGTAAATGATATGATACATGAATGCTATAAACTTTTATGCTAAAACTATCGAATATGGTAGAACATACTGAATTGGCCTCTCAGTGCTTGCCATAGGGCGTTCTTCATAGTCGGGACTTGAAGGAATAGACCGTCGGCCTCTCAGTGCTTGCCATAGGGTGACCTTCATAGTCAGGATGTGGAGGAGCAGATTGTTGGCCTCTCAGTGCTTTCCATACAGTGATTCCTCATTCTCCACTCATGTTGTAAACTTTAAACAGAATGCTAAAGTTATTGCCTATTATAGAACGGACCGACTGGCCTCTCAGTGCTTGTCATAGGGTGTTCTTTGTAGCTAGGACTATTGTAGAACGGACCGATTGGCCCCTCAGTGCTTGCCAAAGGGTGTTCTTCATAGTCAGGACTTCGAGGAGCAGACTGTTGGCCTCTCAGTGCTTGCCATACAGTGATTCCTCATTGTCCATTCATGCTATAAACTTAAACAGAACACTAAAGCTATGATGGAAATGGATGATAGGTATGACACTTAATTATCATTAACAGCAATGTCCTATGTGACTTAGTATGTGGTGGGATGGCGTATGGGCGGGTTGTAGGCTCGACCCATTCGTATGCCCTATATATAAGCATACCGAGCTGGATGATACAGGTGGTGTAGATGAGGTTAAGGTTGTTACCGAAGAGATTTGTCAATGTTGTTGTGTGCGTGTCTTAAACAGAATGTCTTAAAGCTGGGATGGGAATAGGATTGAATGGTAGGTAAAATGCTTAATTATCATTAACAACAATGTCATATGTGGTTTAGTATGTGGTGGGATGGCGTCTGGGCAGGTTGTAGGCTCGACCTTTTCGTATGCCATATATATAAGCATACCAAAATGGAAATTACAGGTGAAGTTAGTGAGGTTAAGGTTTTACCAAAAAGGTTTGCAAAGCTATTTTCAAATGCTAAAACCATATGAACTCACCAACCATTGCGTTGACTTTGTTTTCTTACATGCTTTTCTCAGGTGACATACAGAAATAAGCTTAGGCTCAGAATTGCATGCTAGGATGCTCATTTAGAGGACCTACTTGCTTTTGGAAAGCACATCTCTTATTAATCATTGAGAATCATTTTTAATATCTTGTACAGTTACAAGATAGTAAACCTGTGATTCTTTTGATAGGTTTACTTAGCTAAATTATCAAACATTAACAGTTGTAGTTTAACTTTGTAATCCTAGTTTAATGTTATTTGTGCTTTAGTTATTCTAAATTTTGATGCTATGTAAACAATCTGATCAAACACGATTATCACTCACGATATCGCGCCCCGGGGTGTGACACCAGTGATAATAACATTTAGTAATCCATAATCACTATCAATTTTCATATCAGGTCGTAACAGTACAATCACGCATGTACGGACAACCCAAAATACAGTGATGTTACAAAGCCCATCGCCTAACATCATTCGGTGATGTGGTATAGGTTGAACACACACACCTTAAACCAACTACATCTTAACACTATGCATGGTTATGGGGTTATGATGCTAATGGATTTAATACAAATGTGGTGAAAGTTTTATAAAATCTATACATAACACCTATAGATTCTTTTATGGACTTGAATGGTTATAAGTTGTCGTCTAAAACACATATTAAAGATGTTCAAAATATGTTAGATAGTCTAAGTGATTACAAAGGTAATATACAAAGGTGGATATAAAAACCTAAGTTTACACTTAGAAACTACTTTGGTGGTCAAACTTACACAATTTATTACGTTTAAGTTTAGTGAAACATAAAATCAATAACAAGATGTACTAAGCTTAACCAAATTTTTTAAGTGTTGGTATAATCCATCACAAGTGAACCAAGGCCGGTTGATAACCATAATCTTTAAGAGTTAGCCAACTTTAGGGCTAATCCATACACACACACAAACACCAATAACTTATACTCATAAGTTGAAAACATCGTGAAATCAATACAGGATCGTGAAAACAACATCAAGAACAACAACGAGCATCTGCATTCTTGTTTATACTTAGTCAACAACATCAACTACATGGTGAGTTCATACGCCCATTTTCTAATCTTAACTGATTTCAAATCTCGGGGCTGAGAAACATGCTAAATCTTTCATTTACTTAAAAGTTTTAGTACAAAATATTGATTATACTATGATTTAGATAATATTGTTTGACTTTATTATCGCTTATCATTGTAGGCATGCTTGTCTGATCATATCATAACTGAAATATCTAGGATAAAACATGATAATATAGTTTTATGAATCATCAACACAATAAAATAATACTAGTTATAAGATTATATCTTATAACATCTTATTATTCTTACATGGACGAACAAGGAGAAAATCAAGTAGACAAAAAACTGACAATGACAACAACTAACAAGAATGATATACTGATAACTTAATTTCACAATAGCATTCGACACCGGAGATAGCTAAGTGTAATTAGACTAGTTCCCATGACACTATGCTTACAACTCGGTGAAGACTATGGGATAACACGAAACAAACACTAATGAGAGCTGGAATGATGATCATGTCCACATGACTCCATGACATCATTCACCACCTGAACTAACTAAGTCTAGCAAGACTAGTTCTTGCAACACTGTAGTTACAACTGGGTGAAGGCTATGGGATAACAAGAATGATAATCATGATAACGTAACTTCATGATAACAACATCATTCACACAACTGCTAACATCGTATAATAAGACAAATTCTTATAAAACTTTGTTAAAAACTACGAGAACACATAACACTAAGAACAAACAACACTAAGATGATGACTATGGTGAACACAACAACAATTGATTACAATTAAACTGTATGTATTATATCACATTAATCATGTGCCATGTATTCAAGTTCAAATTGTAAGTCCCTCATTAACGAATCGTTTACCAGTTAATTTAGTGGAGCTAAACCAACGATAACGTAGTGGTACCATAGGTTTGACAAACCTCCGGCGATTGAAGCCGGTATGTTGATCGTAACATTATCATTGGCCAATAACGTATGACCGGTGACAGGGCGTCATCAGTCAGGTTTGGTAAACGACACATGGTGATATTAATCTACACTAATTAATTTTACTTAATCCTTCGATTCTATTTACTAGTATACTGAGGAATTGATTTTATCTAATGTCACATTACTGGTAGTAGTTGTGTTGAAGGCTATGAGAACACAAAGGTGATAGAGGTAAATTGGATGCATTGTGATCTGATTACATGAGGATCACAATCGATTCCTTTTAGGCTCTATGCACTTCAAAATGAGAGCAATATCAACAGGTTAACTAGTACTTCTACTATTAGTAGGGACTGATAGTTAACCCCACAAGTGAGAGAATAATAACAAAGATAAGATTAAATTAATCTATTTTCCTTAAAACATTGAGGGTTTATCAACACTTCGGTTTCGATAACTAAATCCCTCTTACTCTATTATTCTACATATAACATGTAACATCAGTGCCGAAACCGTAGCCGGAACAGTGACTTATACAGCAGATCAGGTACGAACTATTTATATTACATGTGTAGGACCTATTTGGAGCTCGGACACAATCTGGTTCCAATGGATATCTACCTGACAGCCTCTGGAAATGTGCGGAATCCTATTCCAGGGTTTTCCAATCGAATTCAACAGCAACCGTGGTGATCCGAAGGTGTAGGATGGACGTTTGATCGAGAATCGAACACCACGGGTTGAGAATCGAACTTGGACAGACAATGGCCACTTAGATCTTCTAGGGTTTGACACTAGGTGCTCTGGGAAGAAGGAGGGCTCTCAGAAGTTAGGTTTTAAATGAATTGGAATGTATTTATAGGCTGTCTTCATTCGGCCGAATGAGATGCCGAAGCAACTCATTTGGCGAAAGACTTGGCCGAATGGACATGTCAGTCGAAAGAGTCATTCAGTGAATGAATCATTCGCTTGCCTATGTCATTCGCTAGAGCGTTCATTCTGCGAATGACTTCATTAGTAGAGTCATTCGCCTGAATATGTCTTTAACCTTATCACCTCAACTTTAAACAAAATCAATCACTTACAATCAATATTAAACATTAAGAACAATATAAAAAGATAAATTCCATTAATGTAATAAACTTTATACATCAAGAAAAGTACAAAAATAGAACTAGGGACATTCAATGCATCTACAAACTCCCCCTTGGACCTAGTTCCATCCTTGGAAGCGTCTTTCTTGAAATATTTGTTGGTGATAGCTTTCCAGTCTGATCCTGCATGAATCCCCATAACCATACAAATCCTGATTACCCTCATGAATTGCAATGCTTGCTCAATATCTTGTACATCAAAGAAAATCTGATGACAATAAAGAGTCTTGATCTCACTGCGTGATAAGTTTGTCAACCACATTGGATCAAAAATACGCTCAGTCTCCCATTTCTTCTCTTTGCACATAACAATCACGGATTCTCCAGTACGCCTGTCGTAGTACCACCATCGGAAGCCCTCGATGAAGTCTTGACGCATCTTCCTTAACGGAATCTTCTTCATGACTTTAGGAGGAAGCCACTTCAGGATAACCTTATGCTTCCGGGTATCTCAATCTATTTCTGGCAAGTAATACCGTTCAGGTTGCTGAGGCCTAAAGTTCACCCACCTCTTTCTGTACTCGTACTGGATCTGTCTGGAGAACCAAGCTGACATCCCTGAGCCATCGCTGTATAACATCTTCAAACGCGCAATCTGATTAACTTCAAATCCTGGCAGCGTCTTGAAATCATGAGGATGCTTGAAGTAATCAATTCCCCTTTCCCTCTTCACAGCATAACATCCCAGATCATGAAAGTATGCCCAGCTGAGAATCTGACCTCTAGCTTTGTAGCCTTTGGTCCTATACAACTTGGTGTGTGTAGCTGGCATCTTTACATTGACTTCCTTCTTCAAAGCTTCCCAATAAGCTTTTGTAACATATGTACATTTAGTCATGATAGTCCTAAACAGTATTAGTACAATGTGTATTCATGTCCAATCAGTCAATGTGATTTATATGTTCATGATTGTGTTTGTGTGTTATAGGAGTTTAATTAAATAGGAACAAGTATGTATTATTTATTTACAGTCGATTTCGCTAGGCAAGAACAGTATCGTATTATATCGAAACAGTGGTGGGACGGCGTCAGATAAGGCAGGTAGCTGAACTCTGGGGTATGCCCTATACATATACTGCGTTCGGTGTAATGGGATAGTGTTAGTGCGTAGTGTTTAGACGAATAGTATGACAAATGAATTAATTAAACAAAAAAATCGTAATACGTAAGCGAGACTGAGTATAATTATGGGTGACGATCCATAACGATACGAATGTTGAACTTATAATTATGATTAAACGATAATAATAAATTATACGATCGAAAAACGTACGCGATTTCGGGTATACACGTAATTGCAGTTGTTTAACGACCTGGCAACGCACGAAGAGTAAAAATAAGTGAAATAATATATTTTACATTTTTCAATTTTGAAACTCATCAAAAAGTCGAGAATAATATCTCTTTTATTTAAATCGCGTAAAACTGCCGGAAACGCGACGAAAGCGCTAACCGAGCAAACGAAACGAACCCGAATACCCCGAGGGTATATAAACACCAAATGAGGGTGTTTCCCCTCATTTATTTCAGCCAAACCCTCCCTCTCTCTAGAATTCCCGTCCATCCCCTCTCTAGAAAATCAAGCTTTAAACGCGCGTATCTTCTTCGTTTCTCAACGGATTTAGGTGTTCTTGGTGTCCACGCGTAGCTCTCGACGAGTACTACAAGGAAGTACAACATATTTGAGGTTTTAACCGGCCAAAAACGAGGTATGATCGAGTGAAAAAGCTGAAAAATAGGGTTTTTATTTTGTGTTGTTCAAACCCGACACCTAGCCGGTTCTTGCACCACCATTTCGACTCTCGCACCAATAGTAACCCCTCACAGCAGGATACAAACCTAGAAAGGGATCTGGTACGGATTGGTTCGAGGAAGAAGATGGCTTGAACCAGGGTTCCTGAGGCTCAACTTCGGCCGAACATGCTCAGCAACATGCCGAACCCTTGGGAGGCTGCCAAACCTTCTCTTGGCGAACCAATATCAGAAACGAACCTATGGTTCGTCGATCACAACCAGTCGAACCCTAATGGGCTTCACGAACCTGCACCGAGCCTCCCATGCATGCCACTAGCCCCAAAGTGCCGAACCTATTTAGGTTTTCTCGGCCGAACCCCAGCGAACCATTACACATCAGCCGAACCTTGTTCCATGATTAGCCGAACCCACGAACGACGAACCTGTGTGCATGTGTTACTCACGAACCTTTCATCAGCACCACCGAATCTTTGTGACCTCACGAACCTTATTGCAGGCTGCGAACCTTCATGCAAGTGCCGCGAACCTTTGTGACCTCACGAACCTCCAAGGACCGAACCTTGTGCTAGCCACGAACCCAAGCCATGCGGCGAACCTAGTTTCAGCAAACCTAAAGGTTCGCTGCCATTATTGGCAAACCAGTCGAAAACAATGGCAGCCCAACACCCTATCTCTCGGTCATCCAAGTTGAACGACCCATACGCATGCCCAGGCCCAATAACGAATGCTTAAGCCCAACAGAAAGACTTTGGTCCAACGAAGTTATTTCGGTCCAATCTCATTTCCTTGGCCCATGATATTCGGCCCACATCACTTATATTCGGCCCAACACCACACCCAATTGGCCCATTGCTAACTTAAGAGGCCCATGGACTTTGTTTAAAGACCACCATGGTTTCATGGGCTCAAGGCCCAATGTTTGGCCCGCAACTTAAATTAGTTGTGAATTGATTTTATTCGGCTTAAGTGTATAACTTAACATAATGATGAGATCAAGTCACAGTTTCAAAGCCTTAAACAATTAGAACATCTCTTCAAACTACATGTTAAACAATGGTTAACAAAATTATCAACATTTTTTATTTTATGCATACAAGTTATGCATAAAAGAAACATGACACCCCTTTTCATGAATCAATGATCAATCAAGTGACTCAATGGATTCATCAACTGTTTTTTTTTTAGGATTTTATCAATTGTTAAACATTTTCTACTAAGAAGGTTTTATAAAAGTTCTTTAAACTGTTTTATATCAGTTTTACTTAAGTGGTTTTATAAATGATAAATACTTTTAAACGATGAGATTTATAAACTCTTTTACTATAAACTCGTGTTTTTGATAAAAATAATATTTCATAAACCTTGTTATTATACAAGGACACCATTCTCAGTGTTAAATCAAGGGTTTCAAAACAAGGTGTTCAAGAGATGGTTTTCATGGTGATATTCAATCAAAGGATTTCAATTCATGGTATTCAAACAGGGTTTTCAAAACATGATATCAGATAAGGCATTCAATCAAAGGTTTCAAATCAAAGTATTCAAAAGCATGGTGTTCATCGTTGTGAACAAACTTACACACACATCAAGTTACATATTCATTAGCGTTAGTACTGGGTGATCACAACAAGGGAAAGCGAACACAATTGGGCAGACCTAATTCTGGAGTTAGCTTTTAAATTTGTTTTAAAAGCTAACTGTAGGATTTGGTTACGAATGGTTATATCAATGTTGCTGACAAATTTTCTAACTCCAAACGTAGTTTGGGACTCGATAATATGTTGGTTTTCTAGCAAACAGTCTGATGACTGTTTGGACACGTTTTACGGACTTGATGTTAGTTTGGGTTACAACCATCCATGTATTTTCATTCATTGTTTTATACATATGCCTTACAATGCAGATTCGTATTTACAAATGTTAAACCTATTGTTCTCACCAACTACTTTTGTAGTTGACAGTTACTTTTCACGTGTTTCAGGTAATCAGGTTTAAGACATTCTAAGGGACAACTAAGGAGACCGTTATAAGATAGAACAAGATGAAGAAACAAGCTAGGATGGATTAGAAACACACTAAATCCTGATTGTTTAATTGTCTTGTTTGAAGTCTTATTTTGTAAACTATATTTTGGGTCTGTAGTTGTTATTCTTTTGATAGATAGATAGAATGTCTGTAATTAAACAATGGTCTAAACATTTTGAAACCTTGTAATGCATTGTGGTTGTTCTTATTCAATACTTGTGCATGATTCAACCATCGATCGTCACCGCGCCGTGGATTCCGCACGCGGCGCAGGGGGTGTGACAGGTTGGTATCAGAGCCAATGTTGTAGAGAACTAGGAAAAACCCAATACTTAATGACCTAGACTATACCCTAAGCTACTCCATAGGACTAAGTGCTATAGGCTTGAGGATACTTAGGATCTAAGTAAACTTAAGTTATCATTAAGTCTACATCAAGCTTGAAAGATCTTAGGGATACACTTCTAAGATTAAGTATCGAGTCAAGAAATTTGAATCGGGATTCTATAATTTTAGAAACCAAATTAAATTTCTCAATACATATTCATTAAAGGATTTCAAAGGCAAGGATCTGTATTCTTAGTATCCTTGATCTGAAATTCTCAATCATAGTTCATTAGAGGATATCAGAGGCAAGGATCTAAGAATACAGATCCTTGCCTCTGAAATCCTTTAATGAATATGTATTGAGAAATTTAATTCGGTTTCTAAAATTATAGAATCCCGATTCAAATTTCTTGACTCGATACTTAATCTTAGAAGTGTATCTCTAAGTTCTTTCAAGCTTGATGTAAATTTAATGCTAACTTAAGTTTACTTAGATCCTAAGTATCCTCAAGCCTATAGCACTTAGTCCTATGGGGTAGCTGAGGTTATAGTCTAGGTCATTAAGTATTGGGTTTTTCCTAGTTCTCTACAACCTTGGCTCTGATACCAACATGTCACAGCCCCTGCGCCGCGTGCGGAATCCACGGCGCGGTGACGATCGATGGTTGAATCATGCACAAGTATTGAATAAGAACAACCACAATGCATTAATAGGTTTCAAAATGTTTAGACCATTGTTTAATTACAGACATTCTATCTATCTATCAAAAGAATAACAACTACAGACCCTTCCATCAGTAGTAGCAGGGTTAGTGGTAGTAGTTGTAGCAGCAGATAGATGAGCAGATCTACATGTTGCAGCCAAGTGTCCCATCCGTCCACACTTGAGACATTTTCTGCATGGAATAGTGGGTAGGTGATGGTATTGGCATTTGGTGCAAAGTGGAAACAGACCAGTATAAGGCTTTCTGGCCGTTGCAGGTTGTGGAATTGCAGTAATAGGAGTAGCTTGAGTAGGTGTAGCTGCAGTTAAGGCTGCATAGTTCTTGATTGTCTTTTGCTTCAGTTTCTTCTTTTTGGTTTGGTGCTGTTCAGGCTTCTTGCCTTCTTCAACCTGTGCCCTCTTATACCCCTTACGAATGAGCACACCCGCTTTGACATATTCCTCAGTAAGGGTAGCGCCAAGATGAATCGCCGCCTCCAGAGTAGTAGGGCTACTCCCCATAACAGTTCCCCTGATGACTAAGGGTAATCCTTCAATGTACTTCTCTATCCTGCGGGATAGAGGAGTAACCAGATGTGGCACCAGAATACACAACTCATGAATTGTATATTTCGCATTCTCGCCACTGTCCTGAACTAAATTGCATATCTCCACCTCGAGTTTCTTCAGTTCATGACGTGGACAGAACTGTTCTACAAGTAACTTCTTGAAATCCTCCCATGATAAGGCCAAAGCAACCTCTCGTCCTCTGGTCTTCTTCTCAGAATTCCACCAGGTGAGTGCGCTTTTGTGAAAAGCGCTTGAAGCCATCTTGACGTTCAGATTTTCAGGACATCCTGTGAAGTCAAGGATATCCTCCATACTCTCCAGCCATTGTAGTAGACTGGTAGCTCCCTCAGTGCCCGCATACTTAGGAGGCTTAGCATCATTGAACTGCTTGAAAGTGAAGTTACCAGTTTTGGTGTTAGTGGCATTTGAGTTGTGTGTTGAATCACTGGTACTTCCCCAAAGATTCTGGGTGATATCAGTGACCATACCCGGGATGACATCCCTCATGTGTACAGCGATAGCCCGGGCAATTTTGTTAATCTCATCATCGTTGCCACTTGTTGAACCCCCTCCGTTAGGGTCACGTCGAGGAGGCATTCTATGAATAGAAGCCACAAGTGGTTCAATAATGAGAAAGGATACAATTGAATTTACATGATAAAGTTAGTAATATATCCATACTACTAAAATTATCATTCAATTGTAATATGAGCAAATATTCGTATAAGCAATCAACTTATTAGTATACTTCTCATGTGATTGTTTATGATGTCCCATGATTTCACTCCACCAAACCTACACACTGACACTTTCCCAGTATACCGAAGATAGCTTATATATACGGCATACAAAAGGGTCAAGCAAACTGCCAGCCCAGTCGCCAGCCCACCACCGCTTCGATATACCACGATCATGCCCTTGCTAGCATTTGGCAATACGATTGTATTGATTACCATGCATGTTTCATTGATCAATCCCATGTTCTTTAATCACTGAACTATGATTGAATCTATGCTTGTATTATGATTGAATTATGTGTGCACCTACTAACAATTGTTAACATGTAGAACTACATCCTCTGTGTGCTCTACATTTTTCTTGTTAACCTATGTTAGTAAGTACTAAACATGTAATCACTTAAGAATTTCACTTAAGATTTACATTTAATGAATATTCACAACTTGATTGATTCCCACACCATGTTTGTCTCATCAATGGTTGATTAACACAATGATTGTTTCACACAATGGTTGTTTCTCAAATGATTGTATCTCACATGTTTGACTAATGTTCAATAATTCCAGTTGCTCTCGAATCTTCAATTCAGATACAAATGCCGAATTCCCCCTGTCATACTGAAGATAGCTTATATAGGGCTTACGTAGGGTCAAGCAAACTGCTTGCCCAGCCGACATCCCACCACCACTTCAGTATGCCAGAGCTTGGCCGCCATTTGTATTTGAAGCTAGAATTCCAGCTCTTGATTGATTATGATTGAGTCATGATTGTTTCTTGAACTATGAATATGATTATGATTGTCAAAACCGAGATTCTTGATTTACTATAAATCAGGACCTTAGTTTTTAATATATGTGTCCTAGGTTAATTAACCTAGGTTCTCAATACTTACAGTACTGAGTATAATGATCTCCTTGTGTGAACTTCAACTAAAGAATACTGTTACCAGATTCTAAGTTATGAAGTCCTAATGAAATGAATTCATGATAATAATATCATGATTAGAATTTCAGATCAAAGATACTAAGAATACAGATCTTTGCCTCTAAAATTCTGTAACGAACTCTGATTGAGAATTTCAGATCAAGGTTACTAGGAATACAGATCCTTGCCTCTGATATCCTCTAATGAACTCTGATTGAGAATTTCAGATCAAGGATACTAAGAATACAGATCCTTGCCTCTGATATCCTCTAATGAAGTCTGATTGAGAATTTCAGATCAAGGATACTAAGAATACAGATCCTTGCCTCTGAAATCCTTTAATGAATATGTATTGAGAAATTTAATTCTGTTTCTAAAATTATAGAATCCTGATTCAAATTTCTTGACTCGATACTTAATCTTAGAATTGTATCCCTAAGATCTTTCAAGCTTGATGTAGACTTAATGCTAACTTAAGTTTACTTAGATCCTAAGTATCCTCAGGCCTATAGCACTTAGTCCTATGGGGTAGCTTAGGTTATAATCTAGGTCATTAAGTTTTGGGTTTTTCCTAGTTCTAAGCTGTCACACCCCCTGCGCCACGTGCGGAATCCACGGCGCGGTGACGATCGCTGGTTGAATCATGCACAAGTATTGAATAAGAACAACCGCAACGCATTACTAGGTTTCAAAATGTTTAGACCATTGTTTAATTACAGACATTCTATCTATCTATCAAAAGAATAACAACTACAGACCCAAAATATAGTTTACAAAATAAGACTTCAAACAAGACAATTAAACAATCAGGATTTAGTGTGTTTCTAATCCATCCTAGCTTGTTTCTTCATCTTGTTATATCTTATAACGGTCTCCTTAGTTGTCTTTTAGAATGTCTTAAACCTGATTACCTAAAATATGTGAAAAGTAACTGTCAACTACAAAAGTAGTTGGTGAGAACAATAGGTTTAACATTTGTAAATACGAATCTGCATTGTAAGGCATATGTATAAAATAATGAATGAAAATACTTGGTTGGTTGTAACCCAAACTAACATCAAGTCTGTAAAACGTGTCCAAACAGTCATCAGACTGTTTGCTAGAAAACCAACATATAATCAAGTCCCAAACTACTATTGGAGTTAGAAAATTTGTCAGCAACATTGATATAACCATTCGTAACCAAATCCTGCAGTTAGCTTTTAAAACAAATTTAAAAGCTAACTCCAGAATTAGGTCTGCCCAATTGTGTCCGCTTTCCCTTGTTGTGATCACCCAGTACTAACGCTAATGAATATGTAACTTGATGTGTGAGTAAGTTTGTTCACAACGATGAACACCATGCTTTTGAATACTTTGATTTGAAACCTTTGATTGAATGCCTTATCTGATATCATGTTTTGAAAACCCTGTTTGAATACCATGAATTGAAATCCTTTGATTGAATATCACCATGAAAACCATCGCTTGAACACCTTGTTTTGAAACCCTTGATTTAACACTGAGAATGGTGTCCTTGTATAATAACAAGGTTTATGAAATATTATTTTTATCAAAAACACGAGTTTATAGTAAAAGAGTTTATAAATCTCATCGTTTAAAAGTATTTATCATTTATAAAACCACTTAAGTAAAACTGATATAAAACAGTTTAAAGAACTTTTATAAAACCTTCTTAGTAGAAAATGTTTAACAATTGATAAAATCCTAAAAAAAATAGTTGATGAATCCATTGAATTTGTACAGTGAACCTGTAATGTTTGTAAAGTAACACAAATCCTGTATCATGAAATATGATTGTAATAAGAGTATTTGATCACGTGTTCCACCCCAAAACAGTTGAAAACAGTAAAAGAGGGGCTAATGTTCTCACCTGTCTACAGTAGACTCTGAACTATAACAAGTAGCAAGTAGCAAACAAGACCTCTAACTGGTTCCTATATCATTGTAATCATACATAAGATATAATATTTATGATTGTATAGACTTTGACTTATTGATTGACTTGTGTTATTTTGAACTTGATTAAATCTTGAATAACTTGATCTCATGTTTAGGAATATTTGTGAATTTGAAAATCATGATTGAGTCACTTGATTGATCATTGATTCATGAAAAGGGGTGTCATGTTTCTTTTATGCACAACTTGTATGCATAAAATAACAAATGTTGATGATTTTGTTAACCATTGTTTAACATGTAGTTTGAAGAGATGTTCTAATTGTTTAAGGCTTTGAAACTGTGACTTGATCTCATCATTATGTTATGTTATACACTTAACCCGAATAAAATCAATTCACAACTAATTTAAGTTGCGGGCCAAACATTGGGCCTTGAGCCCATGAAACCATGGTGGTCTTTAAACAAAGTCCATGGGCCTCTTAAGTTAGCAATGGGCCAATTGGGTGTGGTGTTGGGCCGAATATAAGTGATGTGGGCCGAATATCATGGGCCAAAGAAATGAGATTGGACCGAAATAACTTCGTTGGACCAAAGTCTTTCTGTTGGGCTTAAGCATTCGTTATTGGGCCTGGGCATGCGTATGGGTCGTTCAACTTGGATGACCGAGAGATAGGGTGTTGGGCTGCCATTGTTTTCGACTGGTTTGCCAATAATGGCAGCGAACCTTTAGGTTTGCTGAAACTAGGTTCACCTCATTGCTTGGGTCGTGGCTAGCACAAGGTTCGGTCATCGGAGGTTCGTGAGGTCACAAAGGTTCGTGACACTTGCATGAAGGTTCGCAGCCTGTAATAAAATTCGGTGGTGCTGATGAAAGGTTCGTGAGTAACACATGCACACAGGTTCATCGTTCGTGGGTTCGGCTAATCATGGAACAAGGTTCGGCTGATGTGTAATGGTTCGCTGGGGTTCGGCCGAGAAAACCTAAATAGGTTCGGCACTTTGGGGTTCGTGGCATGCATGGGAGGCTCGTTCAGGTTCATGAAGCCCATTAGGGTTCGGCTGGTTGTGATCGACGAACCACAAGTTCGTTTCTGATATTGGTTCGCCAAGAGAAGGTTTGGCAGCCTCCCAAGGGTTCGGCATGCTGCTGAGCTGGTTCGGCCGAAGTGGAGCCTCACGAACCCTGGTTCAAGCCATCTTCTTCCTCGAACCAATCCGTACCAGATCCCTTTCTAGGTTTGTATCCTGCTGTGAGGGGTTACTATAGGTGCGAGAGTCGAAATGGTGGTGCAAGAACCGGCTAGATGTCGGGTTTGAACAACACAAAATAAAAACCCTATTTTTCAGCTTTTTCACTCGATCATACCTCGTTTTTGGCCGGTTAAAACCTCAGATATGTTGTACTTCCTTGTAGTACTCGTCGAGAGCTACGCGTGGACACCAAGAACATCTAAATCCATTGAGAAACGAAGAAGATACACGCTTTTAAAGCCTGATTTTCTAGAGAGAGGGGATGGACGGGAATTCTAGAGAGAGGGAGGGTTTGGCTGAAATAAATGAGGGGAAACACCCTCATTTGGTGTTTATATACCCTCGGGGTATTCGGGTTCGTTTCGTTTGCTCGGTTCGCGCTTTCGTCACGTTTCCGGCAGTTTTACGCGATTTAAATAAAAGAGATATTATTCTCGACTTATTGATGAGTTTCAAAATTGAAAAATGTAAAATATATTATTTCACTTATTTTTACTCTTCGTGCGTTGCCAGATCGTTAAACAACTGCAATTACGTGTATACCCGAAATTCGTACGTTTTTCGATCGTATTATTTTTTATTATCGTTTAATCATAATTATAAGTTCAACATTCGTATCGTTATGGATCGTCACCCATAATTATACTCAGTCTCGCTTACGTATTACGATTTTTTTTGTTTAATTAATTCATTTGTCATACTATTCGTCTAAACACTACGCACTAACACTATCCCATTACACCGAACGCAGTATATGTATAGGGCATACCCCAGAGTTCAGCTACCTGCCTTATCTAACGCCGTCCCACCACTATTTCGATATAATACGATACTGTTCTTGCCTAGCGAAATCGACTGTAAATAAATAATACATACTTGTTCCTATTTAATTAAACTCCTATAACACACAAACACAATCATGAACATATGAATCACATTGACTGATTGGACATGAATACACATTGTACTAACACTGTTTACGACTATCGTGACTAAATGTACAGATGTTACAGTCTCCCCTAGTTAAGGGAATTTCGTCCCGAAATTAACTAGCCGAAGGTACTGTAAAAAGATGAGGGTACTTAAGCTTCATCTGGTCTTCACGTTCCCAGGTGAACTCAGCACCACGTTTGCCCTCCTATCGTACCTTTATGATCGGGATACGGCTACGTTTAAGTTTCTTGACTCCATGATCCATGATTTCAACCGGACGTTCTATGAATTGCATGTTGTTTTGAATCTGAATGTCTTCCAGTGGAATCTGAACATCATGATCTGCCAAGCATTTCTTAAGACTCGATACATGAAATGTATCGTGAACATTGCTTAGCTCCACCGGAAGTTTGAGTTTGTAGGCTACGGGACCAATCTGTTCCAGGATCTCAAAAGGTCCAACGTACCTTGGTACAAGTTTCCCTTTCTTCCCGAATCGGACAACGCCTTTCCAGGGAGAAACCTTGAGTAAGACTCGGTCAACAACTTGAAACTCAAGCGGTTTCCGACGTCGATCGGCATAACTCTTTTGCCGATCTCGTGCGGCCTTAAGCCTTGATTGAATGATTTTGATTTTTCTGTTGTTTCTTGAATAAGTTCAGGTCCTACAACCTTTGAGTCACCAACCTCGGACCAACAGACCGGTGATCGGCACTTTCTACCGTATAAAGCTTCGAACGGCGCACATTGAATGCTTGTATGGTAGCTGTTGTTGTACGAAAACTCGATGAGTGGAAGATGATGATCCCAACTCCTACCGAAATCGATCACGCAAGAACGAAGCACGTCCTCGAGTGTTTGGATAGTCCATTCGCTTTGACCATCGGTTTGGGGATGATACGCCGTGCTAAGGTTAACACGAGTTCCCAAAGCCTTTTGCAGTGTTTGCCAAAAGCAAGAAGTGAAACGACTATCACGATCAGAAATGATTGATGTTGGAGTACCATGACGAGAGATGATTTCGTTGATGTATAAGGTAGCTAACTTCTCCATTTTGTAATCCTCTCGGATCGGGAGAAAATGAGCGGATTTGGTGAGTCGATCAACGATCACCCAAATTGAATCGTAACCCTGCGGAGTTCTTGGCAACTTAGTTACGAAATCCATGGAAATTTGCTCCCATTTCCATTGAGGAATTTCAGGTTGCTGCAGAAGTCATGAAGGCTTTTGATGTTTGGCTTTGACTTTGGAACATGTTAGACATTTTCCCACATACAATGCTATGTCTTTCTTCATTCCCGGCCACCAGTAAGATGTTTTCAAGTCTTGATACATCTTATCGGCTCCTGGATGAACTAAGTATCGCGACTTATCAGCCTCATCACAGATGAGTGTGCGCAATCCTTTTGACTTTGGAATCCACATGCGACCGTTGAAGTATAAAACCCCATCAGCTCGAGGTTCTAGTTTACCCTCAACTCCGCAATCTAAATATGTTTTAAGTTGATTGTCGATCACTACTTGTTGTTGTGCAATACGAATCAGATCTTTCATGTTTGGTTGTGTGTTGATCTCCATGGCTCTTACACGGATTGGTTTGACTGGTTCCTTACGACTAAGAGCATCCGCCACCACATTGGCTTTACCCGGGTGATAACGAATCTCACAGTCATAATCAGTTAGAAGCTCAACCCAACGCCGTTTTCTCATGTTGAGTTCCTTCTGATTGAGTATGTGTTGCAGGCTCTTGTGGTCTGTATAGATAACACATTTAGTACCATAAAGGTAGTGCCTCCGTATCTTCAAAGCAAATACCACCGCCCCTAACTCAAGGTCATGAGTAGTATAATTCTTCTCGTGAACCTTAAGTTGTCTTGAAGCATATGCAATCACCTTGTCCCGTTGCATAAGTACACAACCGAGTCCAAGGTTTGAAGCATCGCAGTAGACATTAAAATCATCACTGCCTTCTGGAAGACTGAGGATAGGGGAGTTGCATAACTTCTGTTTAAGAAGTTGGAATGCATCTTCTTGTTTCTGTCCCCATATGAAAGCTTGACTTTTCTGAGTCAGTGTGGTAAGTGGCAAGGCGATCTTTGAAAAGTTCGCGATGAATCTCCGGTAATAGCCTGCCAGACCCAGAAATTAACGAATCTCTGTCGGAGTAGATGGGGTAGTCCAGTTCTTAATTGCCTCAATCTTTGCTGGATCTACATGAATCCCATCCTTGTTTATGACATGCCCTAAGAAGTGAACCTCTTTTAGCCAAAATTCGCACTTTGAGAATTTAGCATAAAGTTGTTCAGCTCTTAATAGCTCTAAGACTTTCCTCAAATGATCCTCATGTTCTTGCTCAGTCTTTGAATAAATCAGTATATCATCAATGAAGACGATAATGAACTGATCTATGTACGGCCTGCAGACTCGATTCATCAGGTCCATGAACACTGCCAGTGCATTGGTCAGTCCAAATGGCATAACCACGAACTCGTAGTGTCCATATCGAGTCCTAAACGCAGTCTTTGGTATATCCTCATCATTTACTCTCAACTGATGATACCCGGATCGTAGATCAATTTTAGAAAAGCAAATCGCTCCCTGTAATTGATCAAACAGATCATCGATCCTAGGTAGAGGATATTATTGTTCTTGATTGTCAACTTGTTTATTTCACGATAATCGATGCACATACGAAATGAACCATCTTTCTTCTTAACAAAGAGAACCGGAGCTCCCAAAGGAGAGAAACTCGGTCTTATTAAACCTTTGTCTAGAAGTTCTTGGAGTTGACTAGACAGTTCTTGCATCTCAGATGGTGCTAATCGATATGGTGACTTCACCACTGGGTTTGCTCCAGGGACGAGATCGATTCTAAACTCCACTTGCCTGATCGGTGGTAGTCCAGGCAAGTCTTCTGGGACTACATCCGGATAATCTCTGATGACCGGAACGTCTCCAATTGCTTTCTTCTCGGGTTTCTTCTCTACCACGTGAGCCAGGAACGCAAAGTATTTCTTCTTCAGGTACTTCCTAGCCTTGATACACGACACAATCTTCAATCCGCGGCTGGGTTTCTCACTGTACACTTGCATCATTTCGCCGGACGGTAGGGGAAGTCGAATAAGTTTCTCTGAGCATACCATCTCGGCGTGGTTTTTGGATAACCAATCCATTCCTACTACAACTTCGAAGCTTCCGAGTGTCATAGGAATGAGATCGATAAGGAAAAGATGATCGTTCAATCTCAATTCACAATCACGAATTATTGAATTCACTAATATTGTCTTGCCATTCGCTACTTCTACGGTGTAAGGAGCATCAAGTATAGATGGTTGTTTATTAAAAAGTCAAGCAGTATTAGTAGAGACAAAACTTTTATCAGCCCCAGTGTCAAATATGATAGAAACGTAATGATCATTAATGAGAAATGTACCCGTGATGACTGCCGGGTCCTCGCGTGCTTCGGATGTCCTGATAACAAAGGCACGAGCAGTAGCAGTTGTAGCGGCTGGGTTGAGTTTTGGGCACTGGTTTCTGAAGTGTCCTTCTGCTCCACAGTTTTAACAAACCCTTCATTCAGTAGTAGCAGGGTTAGCGGTAGTAGTTGAAGCAGCAGATATATGAGCAGATCTACATGTTGCAGCCAAGTGTCCCATCCGTCCACACTTGAGACATTTTCTGCATGGAATAGTGGGTAGGTGATGGTATTGGCATTTGGTGCAAAGTGGAAACAGACCAGTATAAGTGTAGGATCAGTTGTTCTCATTTGATCAATATTAGGTTATAGCAGCGGAATTCAGAGATGAATTAGCATAGAATTAGCAAGAACACTTTGAATCTAATAAAACAGTAACAAACAAGTTGTTATAGAAAGAGAATTCTGCAAAAGGAATAATTCATTCAATTCACTAACTTCGTCATGAATACAATAGGTCAACTGACTATATATAGAAACATTGACGTCTGATGATGTCACATGATGTTGACACCTAACAGACATAAAACAAAAACTGAAATAAACAAAACTACTGAGGATGTTTACAACGACTGAAGACATCCTCTTACAAAGACTGAAGAACTAAACTACTGAAAGTAAACTACAACATCTGATGAGTAAAATACTCATCAGACTTTTACAACTACTGAAAGAAAACTACTGAAGACAAAAACAGACATCACAACATCTGAAGACAAACACTTCAGCTGTTGTGAATAACTTCAGATCTTGTAACTCTTTCAGCTGTTGTGTTCTTCTTCAGTTGTTGTGTGTGTTGTGAGACTTAAAGGTTTTTCTGATCAGGCTCATTGGTTCTGTTAGTCCAACAAACTCCCCCTGAACCAATGCAGCCAAAACCTTTAATTATTGACTGTCTCACTTATATTGGTTTTCCAGGCTGAAAGATCTGTCTTTTTCTTTGAGATCAGCTTCAAAATGACCAACTAAGTATAGGCCTGGCAATCAGCAGCTTCTGAAAATCTGAATGGCAAAGGATGAGAGGGAACTCCATTGGGGAAATGGACTATGAGCATTTACCCCTCTTATTGAAGCTACTGATCATAAATGAGTCTAAAAGACTCCCTGACATATGCTTCCAACAGACTCACTTTTTCTTCAGGTGTCAGCCTTTCTGGTTCTCCTTCAAAGAATGACTCAGGCCCATAATACTCAGATAAGTACCTGGCCGTTGTCCCATCATAGAGTTCTACCCTGGTGATTTCTCTGTATACAAACTCATCTGGATGCTTTCCTTCCAAAAATAGTGGTAACTCATTCTGTTTCACCCCTTCCAGTTTCCTGTACACTAAACCTTTCTTGATCATTTTATTTTCTAGAAACTTAGGAGCTTTCAATCCAGAGTTGTAAACACTTTTAAAATCTCCTATTATTTCCCAAGGATCAAGCACAGATCCCAACATTATATCAGCACTGATTATCTTTTTGATTCTTCTTGCATATGCAGCTGGAGCATCTCTCCTGTGGATTCTGTCTATCACCCTTGGATCAGGCCACATCCTGATTTGTTCTTTTCTATATTGATAAGTAAACCTCAAAGCATACAACCTTTGTGCTTCTTTCTTCATTACTATGATGGTTGATGTCTGAGGGTACTCCTTGTCAACTAACCTCAGAATATTTTCATCATGTTTCTTCTGGCTCTCTTCTTCTTCAAGCTTAATCTGTACATCTAGTCTCTGAGATTCTGGTGTTATCTTTAGATGTTGACCAAAGACCAACCCCTTTTCTGGTACATAAGTAGCTGGCAACTTGACTATTCTTTTCTGAGCCACTTGCTCTGAACCAGCATTTGAAGACTCAGGCTTCTGGATTTTTGCTTGCAGCACAGTAGAAATTGGAAGCCTGTCTTCTTCATCAGTATCTTCTTCTTCTTGAATCCTTAAAATTCTCCTTTTCTTGGGAGGTGCATCATCAGCAATCAGTTGGGTTGATTGAGTAGAAGGTTTGACTTGTTCTTTTTGTACCTCAATTACTTCAGGTTCTTTCTCATTTCCAACCTTCTCAACCCCAATCATATGATCTTGACCATCCTTTGCCTGATCATCCTCTTTTTCAATCTCTTGATTTTCAGGTTCCATTTCAGGTTCATCTGTTGCAACCTCCTCCTCAACCTCTTTCTCAACCTCTTTCTCAACAGTAAAAGCAACATCAATAGACTTTGTCTTCCTTTGTCTCTTATATGTGACTTGTATGACTGGAGACTTTTCAGAAGCATCATCCTCCTCCTCATTTCTTGATCTTTTGTGTGCAGCACCTGAATCGTTTTCTGACTCCCCCTTTTTGGCTGCAGGAGAAGAAGGAGTTTGAAAGGTGGAGAGTTTTGCATCAACTGCATCATCAATCATTTTCTGGAGTTGAGTTTGGGAGGGAAGCCTCTCATCAAGAGCTTGGGTTATTATATTCTTTAACAAAGGAGTGATGAGAGGAAGGGCAGTGATAAAAGCAGCAACTAATGCCTCTGGGGGGCTTGAACCCAAAGGATTAGTGCCTGAAGCAGAGGCTGGAGGTTTATGTGGTTGTTGAGTAATGGTGGAAGTGTTTGGGGGACCCTCAAAATTTGAAGGTGCCATCTGTGGGTTCGAAAGGGCAGATGGACTTTTGTCCTTGGACATTTTGGTGAGCAGCTCATTGAGTCTGCAGACCTCAGCCTCAAGAAGCTTGTTCTGTTTCAGAACATCAGATAAGGTCCTTTGGTCATCATTAGCCTTGGCTAAATCATCTGACCTCCTGAAAGTATCAGGATTAACCTGAGTTGAGTGTGGCTCAACATTTTCAGGTGCTCCTTGTTCTTGGTACTGGGGACTTCCAACCTCAGAGATAAACCCTTCATCAGTTGTTGCCTCTGGCAGGGTCTTAGAGATGTTACTACTATCAATCACTCCAAATGATGGAGGTGATGAAGTAGCAGCCCTGGCAGAAATCAGAATCTCTCTTTCCACACTAGGAGATCTGATATTGTAGTCAAAATCCTGTGGGTTATCAGAAACACTTTGATCCTCCCCCTCAATGTTGGAGTTAATCCCAGTGGTAATAGGTGTCTGGGTAGGGATTGGAGTGTTAAGCTGATCCAGGATTTGTTCAATCACAAATGTGGGGCTTTGTTGGGTTGTTTCAGGAGTGGTAGGCTTTGAAACAGAGTGCACCCGGGGAGAATGGTGTTGTTCAATAGAAACCTTTTCAAATGAAAGAGGCTCTAGATGTGTGTCTACCCCTTCAATAGTTGCACCAAGTTCCTGTCGAGAGGAATCTTGGTCGGTATCAGCTGGTGGAGTCTGGTGTACCACTGGCTGACTACTGCCAGTGGCCATATCATGCCTTGGTGAGACATGGGCAGACTCAGGGGACTCATTTCCCTGAGCAGCCTTTTTGGGCTTTTTGGTATGTGACTTGGTGGGGACTTTTGATTTGGATTTGGAAGTTGAGACTGTGGGTTCCCTATGCTTGGGTTTTAGCTTTCGGGCAGCCTCTTTGAGTGTGAGGTTAGTGTTGTGTCGGGAATATACCTCTAGCAATACTGCTGGAGCAGAGATCCCCTGACCAACAAGGCCTTCTTGTTTTAATTGTTTTTCAATGATGGCCATTATAAAACGTGGGTAAAGAAGCCATCTTGTGGAAACAGGTTTAGCCGCATGTTCAGTTAATTCTGAAAATAAGATTTGTGAAAAATTAAGTTTTTGTGATTCCAGAATTGAGTATAGTACCTGCTCCCACCTTGAGGACATCTGGTCCCATGAAGATGATTTTCGAGCTAGACAGATGTTGATCATGTGGAAAATGAGACGTTCAGGATCATTGAAGTGTTTCTTGTAAAGAGTGGAGTCACTCAAGTCACCCTGGTATTCGTGACTTGTGAAACAGAGGTCAGTTAGGTTCTTTGGAAATTGAGTGACCAGGTTAGCATCATCTAGTTGAAGAACATCCCGCAGTTCGGCTGGACTGATATGCACATTGTGTCCATTTACTGTTGAGCGAAGGGAGATGACACCAGTGCAGACATTGATCTGCTCAACATTTGTCCAGAATTGATGAATGGATTCAACATGGATTGTGGGATTGATAAGAAACGCTGTTTGGAATTGGGATGCATTCATAAGATCAACAACTTCATCAAATTTGGACCAGAAAGATGATTTGGTGAGATATGCGACTGAGTTATGACGAGGTTTAAGGTTCATTGTCGCCATGGAAGCAGAGACTTGAGAGGGAAGATAGGTTTTTGAAAAAGATTGAAAGTTCTGATGAAGTGGTAATGAAACAACTGAAGAGGGTTTGGATTAAATAGAAATTGGAATTTGTTCTTCAGATGTTTCAAAGAGAAAACAGCAGTGGTTGAAACATCTGAAGAGTAAGTGTACTCATCAGGTGTTGTTGGCATTATTTGTGCATCAGCTGTTTTCATCATTTACTCATCAGACTTTGTGAAACATCAGATTTACTCATCAGACTTTGTGAAACATCAGATTTACTCATCAGATGTTGTAAAACATCAGATGTTGTGAAAAATTTTTCATCAGAACTGGTGAACAAAAGTTGTTCATCAGGCTTTGTGAAATATTTTTGACCTTCAGTACATTGTCAACCAAAACCCATCAGTACTTTTAACTGATAATATTGGTAAAGGTCAGATGTTTCCTTGAATCAGTACTTCTGATACTTATCAGTACTTACTGAAAATATCAGGAGGTGCAAGGTGATACAAAAATTTGAGTTTTGACAAAGATGAATATTTTTGTACTTTTTAAAAATTTAGCTGGTGGATGAAATTTTATTATTGTGAAAACCAATTTATTCAAGTTGCAGCATACCAAGCCTTAGAACCAAATTTTGAAAAGTTGAAGTGTCTAAAGGCTTAGTAAAGATATCTACAAGTTCATCAGCACTAGGAACAAACTTTGGATCAATCAGACCCTTTTCAAAACAATCCCTTATAAAATGATGTCTAATTTCAATGTGTTTGGTCCTAGAGTGCTGAACTGGATTCTTGACAATACAAAGAGCTGAGGCACTATCCATTAACAATGGTGTCTTAGACTCTTTGATGCCATAATCTAAAAGTTGGGTCTGAAGCCAGAGAATTTGGGAAGTGCAGCTTGCAGCAGCAATGTACTCGGCTTCAGCTGTGGAGGTAGCCACAGATGTTTGTTTCTTACTCTGCCAAGAAACCAAACAGTTTCCTAGAAACTGACAACCACCAGAAGTTGATTTTCTGGTAAGTTTGCATCCTGCATAGTCACTATCAGAGAAAGCAACAAGCTTGCAGGAATGCCCAGTGGAATACCAAATTCCCAGTGATTGAGTGCCCTGCAAGTATCTAAAAATTCTTTTTACAGCAATCAAGTGAGATTCTTTAGTTGCAGCCTGAAATCTAGCACAAACACATGTAGCAAATATAATGTCTGGTCTAGATACTGTGAGATACATCAAGGAACCAATCATACATCTATAAAGTGTTTCATCAACTGATTTACCTTTCAAATCTGCATCAAGTTGTGTGGTGCTTCTCATGGGGTTAGAACATTGTTTACAGTTTTGCAAATCAAATTTCTTTAACAACTCTTTTGTATATTTGGACTGGTGAATGAAAATGCCATCAGGACTTTGTTTGATTTGAAGACCCAAGAAAAACTGTAATTCCCCCATGGCACTCATTTCAAAATGCTTTGTCATTAACTCAGTGAAATCAGCACACAACTTTGGATCAGATGAAGCAAAAATTATGTCATCAACATAAATTTGAACAAGGAGCTTATGCTGTCCTACTTTCTTTATGAACAAAGTTTTATCTATGGAGCCTCTAGTGAAATTATTTTGAAGAAGAAAAGTGGATAGAGTGTCATACCAGGCTCTAGGTGCTTGTTTCAGCCCATAAAGAGCTTTATCAAGCTTGTACACCTAATCAGGATGTTTATTGTCCTCAAAACCTGGTGGTTGACACACATACACTTCCTCTTTTATTTTACCATATAAGAAAGCACTTTTGACATCCATTTGAAAAACTTTTAGTTTGTGTAAGGCAGCATATGCTAAAAAAAATCTAATTGCTTCCAGTCTGGCTACAGGGGCAAAAGTTTCATCATAATCAATACCTTCTTCCTGAGAGAACCCCTGTACAACCAGTCTGGCCTTGTTCTTAATTATTTGACCATTTTCATCAGTTTTATTCCTAAACAGCCATTTAGTGCCTATTGCACACTTACCTTGGGGTAAAGGAACCAGCTCCCAGACTTGTTGTTTCTTGAACTGCAACAGCTCTAACTGCATAGCCTCCACCCAGCCATTGTCTCTGAGTGCTGTATGATAGTTCTTTGGCTCTTGCTGACTTATAAATAAGGCATAGAGACAAAAATTTGACAATTGACTTCTTGTTGAAACACCAGCAGAAATGTCACCCAGAACTTGAGATAATGGATGATCCTTCAGTTCTTGATATGGAATAAGATCAGTGCAAGTGTTTGCTGGAGGTCCAGTTGCTGCAGATGTTGATGAAGATCCAGGGAACAGTTCAGCAGGAATTTCAAATGATGTAGAAGATTCCAGAATTTCATCAGCATTTGTATTAGGAGGAACCATTGGAGCAGGTGGAGCATCAGGTTTAGCAGACCTTGGCAGAGAATCACTAAACCTGAACAAGTGAGTACTAACATCATCATCATCATCAGTACTACCTTGTGAGTTTCCCATAGCAGCTGTTGATGCATTATCTGCCAGAATAACAGACTCAGCTGAAGGTTGATATGGAACATATTGCAGTATATCCAAATCAAACATCTCTGCAGGGTTTTGTGGGATGGAATCTGTTGGTGATTCATTGAACTTTACATGGAGAGTTTCTTCAACAATCTTGGTTCTGCAATTAAACACTCTGTAAGCTTTGCAAGTTGAAGAATATCCCACAAAATATCCTGCATCAACTTTGGAGTCAAACTTTTTAAGTTGATCTTTGGTATTGAGGATATAGCAAGGACAACCAAAAGCTCTGAAGAAAGAAATCAAAGGAGTCAAAGTATGAAGCACTTCATAAGGTGTTTTTAACCATCTTTGATTCACCAAAACCCTGTTTTGCACATAACAAGCAGTATTGACAGCTTCTGCCCAGAAAGTCAATGGCAAGCTGGAATCAGCAAGCATTGTTCTGGCAGCTTCAATTAAAGTTCTATTTTTCCTTTCAACTACTCCATTTTGTTCAGGAGTTCTAGGGATGCTGTACTGCCTCTTGATTCCCTTTGATAGATAAAATTCATCCAGAATATGATTTCTGAACTCTGTTCCATTATCACTCCTTACACACTTAACAGGAAGAGAATATTGTTTCTCAACATACAACACAAAGTTTATAATAGACTTAGCAACCTCATCTTTTGAGTGCAAGAAGAAGGTCCAGACAAACCTGGAGTAATCATCAACAATTACTAAGCAATATTTCTTCTTTGCCATACTCATGACCTTCACTGGTCCAAACAAATCCATATGCAACATTTGCAAACAAGCAGTGGATTTGGGATCGCCAATTGAAGGAAAAGATACCTTGTGTTGCTTCCCTTTCAAGCAAGCAGTGCAATTCTCATCACAGCTAAAATCCTTCATTGGAAGACCTCGAACCAAACCATGTTTCACCAGTTGATTCATGTTTTTGAGATTGACATGACCCAACCTTCCGTGCCACAGATTAGATTCCTTAAGAGAGGCCTTAGAAAATAAACTAGGATGACCTTTAACAGAGATTTTCTTTGATAGATCAAAGGCATAAACCTTTCCCACTCTGTTAGCCTTAAGGAGAGTATATTCATTCAAAACTTTGTCAATCAGAGGCAACACTTCAGAAGACAGTATTCTGCAGTCTTGCTTGGTGAAAAGAGAAATGTGACCCTTATCACACATCTGACTAACACTCAGGAGATTATACTTGAGATTCTCTACATGATTCACATCATCAAACCTTATCTCACCATTTGACACATATCCTTTTCCTATAATGTAACCCTTAGCATCATTTCCAAATGAAACAAATCCCTTCCTTCCTGTAAAATAATCATTAAGAAGAGATCTGCTCCCAGTCATATGCATGGATCCTCCACTGTCAACATACCAGATGCTATTTTGGCATGCTGAAGGACCCTGCATACATGAACACACTTAGTTAGACTTTTGGACCCAAACCAGTTTGGTTTTGGGTCTGTTAACACATGAAGAAACAAAATTAACATTTTCATTTGAAACAACACTTGAATCATTCTTTTCAAAAGATTTAACCTTGGTTTTTGACCTTGGTTTCTTCTTATGAAATGAAGCAACAGAGGCATCTACTATGTTGGCTCTTCCTAGCAGATGTTGCAACATCATAACCAATTGATGCTGGTTTTGAGTCAAAGTTTTGATTTCCTTAGAAACATCAATACTTGACTTCAAATTTTTGTGCTTCATTTCCTTAACTTCTTTGGGTAATAAAGAAGGTTTCAAGTACTGTTTCTTTGAATCTGGAAAAACCCCTTTACTTTTCTTGGATTTACTTGACTCATTTCCCTGTGAGGATTTTCCAGATTTTGAACCTACTGATGATTCTGGTACGAATTTGGAACAAAATTCATTTTTCATCTTGATTATATTCTTGTTTTTGTGCTTAATTTTATTGAATTTAGATCCTCTTCTGTACCAGCATTCATCAGAAGAATGATTAAACAACCTACAAATTTCACAAGGCACCCTCTTGTGCTTCTCCTTGTGAGTATCTACAAGTACTGAAGACTTAGATACTGAATTTTTGTTCTTCAGAACATTTGGGGCTTCAGTATTTGTAGACATTTTGACAACAACTGATGTGTTGACAACCTCTGAAGAGTTATTCTTCAGCACTTGTCTATCAACACATTTTTCATCATCAGTTGTAACATTACCAGCTTTTTCTACAACTGCTGATGAGACACTTTGGCTTATCAGAAGCCGTGCATCTTTCTCTCCAGTGCCATGCCCATCTGACTCAATCAGTTTTAAATTTAATTCATTGGAAACTTTTTCATCAGGATCAATTTCAATTAAAACACTATCCTGACATGTGTCACCCTGAATGACATTTGTACATCCAATAGAATAAGAATATGTCTCAATATCTACAGTTTCAGACTCAGATTTGCATGCACTTAACTCACTTTCAGAGGATTCTTCAGCATCAGACTTTTCTGAAGATTTGGTGGATTGGTATACACTGTCCCCTTCAGACTCACAGTCAAGATTTTTTGGTGTATAATCAGCTGGAGGGGCAGTGTGATTGTATCCAATACCAAACTTCACATTTGATGCTGTTTGTTTGTTTAATAACATCTCAAACCCCTTGCAAGACTCAACCCATTTTTCACACTCTACTTGGGTTGCTGCAAGTGTTTGTTTCAGATCATTGTGTTTTACAAGCATGACTTCCACCCTAGCCTTTTCATCAGACAACTGACACTTGAGTTTATAAATTTCAGACTCTTTTTCATTCAAAACTTTCTCAAATTCAGTTTTATTCTTAATCACAGCCTTTTCTAAATCCAACTTCTCATTGATTAATTCAACATTTATTTCTCTAATGGAAGCAAATGCTGAAATACATGATTCTGAACACAACTTAGCTTTTGATTCAGATGATACCTGTGATGTTGAAGAAGTTGGACCTGAGGTGTCAGTTGAATCTATAGCCATCAAAGCAAGATTCCCAAATGGATTGTCTCCACCATGTGGACCAGCTTCAGAGTACAGCTGCATATTGAAATCAGATAAGTCATCAGGTAAACTACTCCAATCAGCTACTCCAGGGGTGAAGAAGCTCTGATGTTGTTGTTGAGGCTGTTGATTTGTTTGAGATTTGCTGGGGTCAGGAAGAGCAGGTGATTGAGAAGGTATTAGTGCTGGAGTGTGAGTGGATTGTGGCATATAGAAGCAAAGATATGGATAAGGCATAGGACTTTGTGGTACAAAATGAGCTGGATAAAATTGTTGTTGACCAGATCCAGAAGATTGATGTCCTTTGTTTTGTGGGTTATTGCTAGGAAAGGTCACAAAGGGTGCAGAGGAACTAGGTCCAGTGGATTTGCACTCTCTGGAAAAATGACCAAGCCTGTGACACTTGTGGCACCTCAACTTCCCTTTGTCAAAACCAACTTTGGTTTTGCCAGATAATCCGGGAAATTTTCTTCCAGTTCTTTTGTAGAATTTTTGAGATCTAATGTTGATTAATGCCATCTGACTTAATATATCCATCTCCTCCAGATCATCATCTGGAATTCCCTTCAAATCATCCATCAAAAAACACAGATTATCACCATATGTACCTGCATTACCATCAACTCCCACAAAAGCATGTTCAGCACTATTAGTAGAAAAGTCAATATGTTCATCATAAGAACACTCAGACCCAGTATATTCTGACTCTTGACCTATCAATGTAGTATTGCCGGGAATGAAATCATCAGTGAGTTTGCCAGATGAAGACAGTTTTCTCTTCTGTTCCACCTCTCTCTCAAAAGTTAAGAGTTTCCCATGGAGTTGGGTGAGAGATAGATTCTCTAGATTTGCATTAGAGCGTAAGACAATAGTATAAGTGTCCCATCTCTCAGGCAGTGATCTGAGAAATCTGTTATTCATCTGACTATTTGTATACTCCTGCTTAACCATTTTCAATTCAGAAATCAAACATGAAAACCGCTCAAATTGTTGGGTCAATGACTCACCCTTTCTATGAGAAAAAGTCTCATACTGTTGAGCAAGGATTTCTCTAGTATTTGCTAAAACCTCATCGGTTCCACCGAATTGTTCTTTCAGTGCAACCCAGAGATCATGAGCAGTATCATGATGCATCAAGCCTGAATAAATCTCATTCGGCAAAGCCATGGCTAGAATACCATGAGCTTTCGCATCAATTTCAAACAATTTGATATCCTCATCTGAATACATATCAGATGGTTTTGGAATCATGATTTTAGTTTCAGGATCAGTGATCATGGGTTTATACAGACCATGCACTACAGATTTCCAACATCCTGCACTGTTAATTGACAGGTGATGTAGCATTCTACGTTGCCAAATGTTGTACTCACTCCGAACCAGCATCGGAGGCTTGGTTGCGGAGCCTGTGTTGTGCGGATCATTGTTTGGAGTTGTCATGATCTCAGATTCAATCAATATCAACTAAATTCAAATGAATTAACACAAACTTCAACCAATTGATTCAAAACAAATTGATATTGAAAAACAAATCAACAGAAGTTATCAGAAAACTTCAAACTATAACAAGTTCTTACTAATCGGCTAATTCGATCAACCAGAGAACTGAATTGAGCAGTTTCAGTGATCAATTGTTTAATCGATCAATGATTAACCTGCTCTGATACCAATTGTAGGATCAGTTGTTCTCATTTGATCAATATTAGGTTATAGCAGCGGAATTCAGAGATGAATTAGCATAGAATTAGCAAGAACACTTTGAATCTAATAAAACAGTAACAAACAAGTTGTTATAGAAAGGGAATTCTGCTAAAGGAATAATTCATTCAATTCACTAACTTCGTCATGAATACAATAGGTCAACTGACTATATATAGAAACATTGACGTCTGATGATGTCACATGATGTTGACACCTAACAGACATAAAACAAAAACTGAAATAAACAAAACTACTGAGGATGTTTACAACGACTGAAGACATCCTCTTACAAAGACTGAAGAACTAAACTACTGAAAGTAAACTACAACATCTGATGAGTAAAATACTCATCAGACTTTTACAACTACTGAAAGAAAACTACTGAAGACAAAAACAGACATCACAACATCTGAAGACAAACACTTCAGCTGTTGTGAATAACTTCAGATCTTGTAACTCTTTCAGCTGTTGTGTTCTTCTTCAGTTGTTGTGTGTGTTGTGAGACTTAAAGGTTTTTCTGATCAGGCTCATTGGTTCTTTTAGTCCAACAATAAGGCTTTCTGGCCGTTGCAGGTTGTATTGTTATCGATTGGGGTGTAATCCTCTGGTTGAGCAGTGTGATTATACCCAATCCCAAATCTTGCTTTGCTATGAACTTGCTTTTGTAGAAGCATTTTGAATCCTTTGCAAGACTCAACCCACTTTTCACAGCTTACTTGAGTTTGAGATAATTCATCCTTACAAGCATAATATTTTTCTCTTTGTAGATCAAACAATGCTTGTAAATTGATTTTCTCAGTTTTTAAAGCACAGATTTCATTATCTTTTATTTTTATTAATTTTTCCACTTCAGAATTTTTATTGTCAAGGAGTTGTTCTAACTCCTGATTTTGCTTTTGAAGCAACATATTGGCTTTCTTTATTTTTGCAAAGGCCTCTATGCAAGCATTGGAACATAATTTTTCTAAGGTAGAAGAAGATACCTGAGCATCAGAAATATCTGCTTCAGGTTGATCAGAGGAACAAGAATCTTCACCAACAGCCATAAGAGCAAAATCTGTTGCTTCAGAAGTGATGAGGGCATGGCCAACATCTTCAGGCAAGCTGCTCCAGTCTATGTACTCTTGAGAAAAAAGAGCCTGTTGACCAGATGATGAAGATTGGACAGCATGTCCGGGAGCATTTATTTGTGAAGAAGGAGCTGTAACAACTTGAAGTGAGGCAGGAGTAAGTTGGTACATGTTTCCATTTGCAGCTTGTACATATTGCACATTGTTAGAAGAAGAGTTTTGTGCAATATGTGCTGATTCTTGAGAGTTATTGGACCTTTTGAAAGAAGAAGAGGTAGATGAATATGGTGTTGAAGAGGTATGTGAGGACAAGTTTGGATAGGTCACATAATAAGAAAGATTAGAATTTGGGGCATTAGAGCATTCCCTTGCAAAATGTCCAGTGCCATGACACCTATAGCATTGAACATTTGTCTTATTTAGACCAATCTTGGTTTTTCCATGGATACCAGGAAATTTTCTTCCTGTCCTATTGTAGAACTTGTTAGTTCTTATACTCAAGAGAGCCAGTTGATGGAGAATGTCCATCTCTTCCAAGTCATCACTTGGAACCTGATGAAGATCGTCGATGATAAAACACAGATGGTCAGATGGGAGAGAGTGGTCATCACGAGAAGAGAATGAAGAGGTGATGCCAGTAGTTATGTCAATATGTTCATCATAACCCTGATCATTTATCACAGAGTTATGACTAAGGAGAGCAGTGTTCCCTTGAACATACTCTTCAGTTGATTTTCCAGATTTTTTTAGTTTTCTTTTCTGGTCAATCTCTCGCTCAAAAGTGAGTAACTTACCATGAAGTTGGGTAAGTGAGAGTTTACCAAAATCTGGTGAAGATCTCATGACTATAGAGTAAGTTTCCCATTTTTCAGGGAGAGATCTTAAAAATCGATTTAGAACTGAGACAGGAGGATACACTTGACCAGCTAATTTTAGTTCACTTAAGAGAGAAGTGAACCTTTCAAATTGCTGAGTCAGTGACTCATTATTTAGTTGGCAGAATGTCTCATATTGTTGAGCCAATATTTCCCTAGTGTTGGCTACAACATCATCGGTACCACCGAATTGCTCTTTTAGGGCATCCCACAAGTCCTTAGCAGACTCATGGTGAAGAAGACCCGAATAGATTTCATTCGGAAGGGCCATGGCCAGCTGAGCATGTGCCTTAGCATCAAGCTCCAATTTCTGAAAGTCTTCTTCAGTGTAGTTTCGGGGATCCTTAGGGACATCATCTCCAGTCTCTGTGTCCAAGACCATTGGTTTATGAGGTCCGAACATGACAGACTTCCAACATCCTGTATGATTATTTGACAGGAAATGTAACATCCGTCTCTGCCAAATATTATATTGATGCCTAACCAGAATTGGTGGCTTTGTGGCAGAACCAGTGTTATGGGGGTCTAAGGTGAATTTTTCTGCCATTTGTTCAAACCGTTTTGAGTAAATCAATAGATAGTGAGTACTCAAGATAGTTTGGTCGAATGATTTTTGAACACTTTAGTGTTTCAAAAATCAATTTTTAGCAGATTTTGAAAAGAAGATGATAATAGAAAACTAAACACAGATATCAAAGCGAGCTTTGAATTTTAGCCTTGATGGTTAAACCAAGACTAATGAACAAGGCTCTGATACCAATTGTAGAAAATTGGTGAGCTGAGGAGAGACTAACTTAACCAGGATCAAGAGCTTAGACAAAGCTTTTGGTGTTTTGCTCCCTCTGGAATTTTGCTCTTTAGTTATTTTAGTGTTTAGTTTTCTTAAGTTAGAAGAAAAGAAAAGAGAAAACAATAAGGCAACACAAGAGAAATTTAGAGAAAAGTGTTGTGTTTTATTCAGTAGATGTTGGGGTATAAATAGCCCCGACATTTAATGTTTCAGGACAAATACAAGAAGAGGACAAACAGATAAGACTGATGACACTATTACAGACACTGTAGCATCAGAATAGTACAAGTGTAAAGTCAACATAGGATCTTTAAAGATCTGAGTTCAGACTTTTGTACTGATGCTAATACATTATTCTTTCGGAAGTTCTTCATAGGAAACTATCTAATGTAGTCAGTTATCCTAAAAAAGGTTACATTTATTCTTTCATCAGAAGAAACATATGTCTTCTAAAATATTCTTTTTCTTCCGATGTCTTTGGAGGTCTTCCGAAATAATTGACTTTTATTCTTCGGAAGCAAGTGTCTTTAGAGGTTTGTTATTGAGAAGAGTCTTCTGAAGCATCTTCTGAAGTATTGTCTTCGGAAGCATTTTTCTTTTATTTGTGTTCGGAAGCTAGTATCTTGTATTTGTCTTCGGAAGCAATTGGCTTTTATTTGTCTTCGGAAGCAATTGTCTTTTATTTGTCTCTTCCGAAGGTTCTTCTGAAGACTTGTCTTCGGAAGTTAGTGTCCTGCAACATTTATTACAAAGATTATTTGAAAGGTGGTTTTGCTTCATCTGTCCTTATTTTCCAACAAAAATTATCATCATTAGGGTACCATAAGCCAAGATCCAGTGTACCCTTCAGATAACGCATAACCCTCTTCACAGCATTGAGATGTGATACTCTTGGCTTTATTTGATAACGAGCACACAAGCATGTAGCGAACATGATGTCTAGCCGAGAAACAGTGAGATACATCAGAGGTCCAATCATTCCTCGGTACAGAGTGGCATCGTTTAATTCCCCCTTTTCATCTGGTGTAATCCCGTGATTGACAGCCAGCGGGGTACCAGCAGGTTTCGCATCCAACATACTGAATCGGCTCAGAATGTCACCAACGCATTTGGTTTGATGAATTAAAATCTCTAATACCACTTTGTAGGACCTATTTGGAGCTCGGACACAATCCGGTTCCAATGGATATCTACCCGACAGCCTCTGGAATAGTGCGGAATCCTATTCCAGGGTTTTCCAATCGAAACCAACAGCAACCGTGGTGATCCGAAGGTGTAGGATGGACGTTTGATCGAAAATCGAACACCACGGGTTGAGAATCGAACTTGGACAGACAATGGCCGCTCAGATCTTCTAGGGTTTGACACTAGGTGCTCTGGGAAGAAGGAGGGCTCTCAGAAGTTAGGTTTTAAATGAATTGGACATGTATTTATAGGTTGTCTTCATTCGGCGAAAGACTTGGCCGAATGGACATGTTAGTCGAAAGAGTCGTTCGGCGAATGACTCATTCGCTTGCCTATGTCATTCGCTAGAGCGTTCATTCGGCGAATGACTTCATTAGTAGAGTCACTCGCCCGAATGTGTCTTTAACCTTATCACTTCAACTTTAAACGGAATCAATCACTTACAATCAATATTAAACATTAAGAACAATATAAAAGATAAATTCCATTAATGCAATAAACTTTATACATCAAGAACAGTACAAAAATAGAACTATGGACATTCAATGGATCTATAACATGTGTATTGTATCATTTGTTGATTAATACGAAACTATTAAAAATCTATTTCAGAATCATATCATGAATTCATGGTTTAACAGTCAGAATCTTATTTGACAACACAGAACTATTATGTGAATTGTAGTTTGGATTTTATTATGTATAAACGTATGTGAGATTGTAAGAAACCAAACGATAACGGATGTCATAACGCGAATGTTGAAATAACGGAGTATTCGTTTGAGTGACGATTCGCATGAATATATCGGTGAGTTTAATGTTCTGAATGACGTCCAACAATTAGAAAATCAAATCAAAAAGTATAGTCGTCATCGTATTCGTACGGATGACGATCCGAACGAATACGCGCGAAAACTGCACAATTTGATTAAACAGTAAAATTAAACGTTTTTAAAATGCTAAAAATAAATAAAAGATATCTATTTAAGTTATTAGGAATTACCACCTAAAATAGTTGAGAAAATCTTATTTTAAAAGATCGTAATGTTTCGTTATGAGAGAAACCAAAATCAACGCGTAGGCTCAAAACCGAGCAAAACCGAACGTATCTGAACATACCCGAACGTTTAAAAACCATAAAAAGATATTGAATACCATCTAACCTTCACAAAAATCATCCTCTCTCTCTCCAAACCCGTAACTTTCTCTCTCTACCTTTCCTCTCACTAAAACACTTAGATCTTGCTCAAATTTGCACCAAATTGGGTGTTCTTGGTGTCCAAACGACCGTAGAAACGCTTAGATTGTGAAGAGACGAAGAAATAGAGCTTTGAATGGCCAGAAACGAGGTAGAAACGAGTGAGAAATCACTGATTTACTGAAACATATACTATTCATCTTCTTCTTCTACCCAACTGAACGTTGCAGCCACTTTTCGACCATCAAACCTTTAGGACCTGCACTAAGTCAACTTGGGGAGCTAAGGAACAACCTATATTGAAGAATGGGTGGCTGGAACATCAAATTTGAGGTAAGAATGAGAACAAATGAACTTATTTTTTTGTTGTTGGTACTGTTTCGAACAACCTGCACTTTGCAGTCGTTTTTGACCCTTTAAATCCTTAGTTTGTGCAGAAAACCAGTGTAGGAACTTAAGAGAAAACTTAGATTGAAGTTAGGAACGATTGGGAGTGGGTAGAATCCGGATATCGGTTAGTATTGACACAAGAATGGGCTGCTAACTTTGTTTAGATGGACTGCAAGTTCATTCTGGTCCATATGTCGATGTTACTCAAGTAGGTAGAGCAGGATAGCTCTACATCTTTTGGACATCATCACTTAGGGTCTTGGACTTAGCTAAATTAACTGGATTTCTGAAGACTAGAGTTTAGTCAATTTAGCTAAATCTTTTGTGTAATTGATGTAACTATATCATGATGAACATGATTTTTATGTAATTATTTTGGTTGATTAAATTGATATGTGATGATTTATTTAGATGCCCATGAGCTTATGAACAATCTACACATCCCTCGTGGCATCCCGAAGTTTCCGCCATCGGTCGGGGTGTTACAGATTGGTATCAAAGCCTGGGTTATAGGGAATTAGGTTACTACACATGGTTGACCTAGTCTATAACCGTAGGATACCCTAGTATGAAACTATTTCATACACTAGTTATTATACTCAGGATTTCATGCTTATCTGTTTATTACATGTTAACTGAACTCCTACTATATATCTGAATTGCATATGTTACGTGCTGATTATATGACTAATTGTGCCCTAATTATTCGATAAGGACATGCACGTGGTGTATCGTAAAGGTGGTGGGCTGGTGGCTGAAGCAGTTGCGACTGGCTTCTACATATGCCCTATACATATACCATTTACGGTACATTAGGTGGATGTCAGTATTGAGGAATATGGGAACTACCTGTTTGGGAAATTATTTGCTAGGAAGTTAATTGCTTAGGAAATTATTTGCTTAGGAAATTTCTTGTTTGATCTTTGATCACCAGATGTGACATCCAATACCTGATCGTCCGGCAAGTCCGTACGGTACGTGTACTTATACTATTTACTGTGTGTAAATACAACGTATGAACAGTGTTTGTGATAACAGAAGTCATAATACAGTAAACAGTTGTACGTATTTATGTAAAAACTTAAATGTTGTAAGTACAACAACCCACGATAAACAATAAGTTGTATCTATTTAGGTTAACCAAAGTACAGTTAATACAACGAATTAGGAGAAACAACAGTGTACAAGCAAACAACAAGAACATATCGGTTGTGATCTAATATCCATAGATGACAGTAATCAGATGGCCGATAAATCAGTACGAAAACAATGTGAAAACAGGAAGTTTAGTTGAATCCGTCACTGAGGAAACACAATTCAAACACAAGTGCAGTGTTATTTCAGAATAGTGAACTGACAGTGTGTTTGCGTGTGTGACGATTCACACAAACATATTTGTGAGTTTAAAGATCTGAAATAATGACTGAAAAGTAGAAAACAAGCATCAGAAAGCAAAACCATCGTCGTGTTCGTTCGGGTGACGATTCGAACGAATACGCGCGAAGGTGACGCGTTCTAACGAAACGAAAACGAAAAATGAAACGAGCGATAATAATTTAAGAAAATATAATATTTTACGTTTTACAATTTTGAAACTCATCAAAAAAAACTAGTCAAAGAAATTCTTTTATTTGAAATACGTAAAATTCGCGTAACAATGCGGAAACACAACGGAGACGCGAAACGAGCAACCGAAACGAACCTGAGCTCACTCGGGGTATAAATACCCTTAATGAGTTCATTTCTTTCATCATCCTCTCTCTCTAAAACCACTATTCTCGAACCTCCTCCTTCTCTCTATAAAACCAACTTCAAACCTCTATATCTTGCTCGTTTGTGGACGAAATCCGAAGTTCTTGGTGTCTAAACAAAGCTCTCGACCTTCTCTACAAAGAAGTACAAGCGATCTGAAGTTTTGTCCAGCCAAATTTGAGGTATAGATGCTTGAAAAATATGGAAAATAGGGTTTTCTCAACCCTAGCTCGACCCAACACCTTTGAAACCGGTCCTAGGTCCAAACCTTGAGCCCCGCACCTGTGAGACATCATCTTCGCACAACTATTACCAAGAGAACAGCCATACCACAGGTTCAAGCTCGATGAGGAGGATAAAGATGAACCAGTTTTGTCTGTACCAGGTGGCCGAACCTTGTGAACCGCGAACCACTAGCCACCTAAGTCTTCTTCACGAACCTCATGAGCCACGAAGCTGTGATCTTGCCGAACCTCTACATCACCGAACCAATGCATGAGTCACGAGCCTTTCAGATCCACGAACCTCGTCCAGCCGAACCTCTATGGTCACAAACCTGGGAGGGACGAACCATGCTAGCCGAACCCTCGCCTGGACGAACCTACTCCCATGATGCCGAACTAGTACGTGGGTTGCGAACCTAAGGACTTGGCTGAACCTTCCACAACCCACGAACCCAGCGCAAACGAACCTCATAAGAGGCGAACCTACCTGTAACCGAATCACATGCATGGTAAAGCTAATGGACCACGAACCTAGACTGGGTAACCAACCATGGCAGCGAACCTGGAACCCTATCCAGCCCATGCACTCATTCATGCACCCAACTCACGAAACCCAATCGCACCATGGAATTTATTGGCCCAAAACCATTGGTTCGGTCCAAGGAATCTAATGACTTGGTTTAGCCCAACAAACCTATTCGGCTCACCATGGCCCAATCGGCCCGCATGTAATTCATTCGGCCCACTGGACTTAAACGAACAAGTTGCAATAAACATATGGAACTAGGATTTCAAGGGATAAGGTGCATGAGAAAATCTTGATAATACTACAAAGGTGATGGGAGTTTGGGTTAATGCACTCACAAAACTTAAAACATTAAGTTTTACAAGCATAGTTTCATGTTTAGTTACTAACTAAGTAATAAACTACTTTCAATCTCACAAGGTCAATATTTGGAGTCTTAAACTATAAATCTAAGTTGAACATTTGGGTTGGTTTGTAAAGATTCCATCAATAAGTAACGAGCACATCATGATAAGGTCCAAGATTTCAAGAATGAGTCAAAGCTAAACACACAACATAAAGACATATGGTAGGAATGACCAATAACAATAGAACCGGGGCCGAATGATGATCAAGACCGATAAGTTTTAGCCGACTTAGACTAACACCTACACACACTCCAGTACTTACAACTTATAATTACAAGTTAGAAACAACGTGAAATCAATACAGGATCGTGAATACAACAAGTACAACAAAGAGCGCGTGCATTCTTGTTTAGGCTAAGTCAACCACAACTACTTTAAGGTGAGTCATATGCCCCTTTTCTAATCTTAACTGATTTTAAACTCTTAGGGCTGAGAAACATGCTTAACTTTTATTTATTTAAAAGTTTTAATTTAACATATTGCTATTACTTTGATTAGATAATATTGCTTGACTTATTATCGTTTATCATTGTATGCATACTTGTATGATAATGATATGACAGTGATAACTAAGATGAATATGATAATATAACTTCATAAATCATCAACACAATAGAATAACATAGTTGCAAGATTATATCTTACAACACTTAGTTATTCTTACAAGAATGAACATTGAGATAATCACAGGTGAAGATGATGACAAGAACAAAACACAAGAATGATATGAAGATAACACATCTTAATAACATCATTCAACACTAGAGTTAAGTAAGTGTAATAAGACAAGTTCTTATAACACTTAGCTTACAACTCGACACATATTACAAGATAACATGGAGCAAGTATCATCCACCACCTGAGTCGACTAAGTGTAGTAAGACTAGTTCTTACCACATCTTAGTGACAACAGGGTGACTATATGGAACAACAAGGAATGATAATCATGATAATGTAACTTCATGATATCAACATCATTCACAAAACAATTAACATAACGTAATAAGACAAGATCTTATTTAACTTTGTTAACAACAATGAGAACATACAACATTGAGAACAAACAACAACAATGATGAACACAATATAATTGATTGCTATTGAACTGTCTGTATTATATCATGTCAATCGTGTGCCATATATTCAAGTTTCATTGTAAGTCCCTTATCAGAATCGTTTACCTGTTAATTTAGTGGGATCTAAACCGACGATAGCATAGTGGTACCATAGGTTTGACAAACCTCCGGCGAGTGAGGTCAGTATGTTAATCGTAACATCAATTGGTCGGTAACGTATGACCGGTAACAGGGCGACGATCAGTCAGGGTTGGTAAACGACACATGGCGATATCATTCGACAGTGATATTGTAATTAATCCATCGTTTATTATTGACTAGTAGACTGAGGAATTTATTTTCTCTCATGTCATATTACTAGTAACAGTTCGATGAGGCCTACGGTAATACAAAGTGGTAGAGGTAAATCGGATGCATTGTAATCTGATTATGTGAGGATTGCAATGGATTCCTTTTAGGCTCTATGCACTTCAAGATGAGAACAAATATCAATTGGTTAACTGCCACTCTTACTTTAAAAGTGATTAACAGTTAACCCCACAAGTAATAGAATAATAACAAGGATCAGATTAAAACTAATCTAATTTCCTTAACACATCGAGGTATCAATACTTCGGTTTGATAACTAAACCCCTCATATTTTATTATTCTACATATGATTCAATGGGTGATGAATACAAACAGACGGGTGAACTGAAAATGGAGATCCATAATTGTATTGCAAGTAGTATTAAGTTCTATTAGATATGTGGTGGGATGTTGGCTGGGGCTTGCTCCCCTACATATGCCCTATTTATAAGCATAGCTAATAGGATGAGATATCACTTGTAAATATAACTATGGAAAGGCCATTGTGTGAACGGGTGAATCAAACAACTTACAAACAACAAGTATGACATTGTGATTGTGTATGTGAACATTTCAAGGCTTTCAAATATCAAACTTATGAACTCACCAACCTAGTGTTGACTTTGTTTAAATGCATGTTTTGCTCAGGTGATGAACAGGTTTAGTCAAAAAGCTTCAGGAACATAGTTAGTGGACTTTTAGAAGACCTAGCTACATTTTTGGGTTGACATATTTTGAATGGCAAAACAATGAATCATCTTTTGTATATCTTGTACAGTTACAAGATATAAACTCATTGATTCTTTTGATTAGATTTACTTAGTTAAATTATGAGAAAACAATGTAATTTAACTTCGTAATTCTATTTCATTGTCATGTTAACATTTCTCATTTATATATCATGTGCTCAGCAAACAATCTGATCATTTCGATTATCAAACGATATCGCGCCCTGAGAACTTTCCGCCCGACGGGAAAGTCGATCCAGCCCGCTGGCTCGGGGTGTGACACCAGACAAGGACACACTCGTAGTATACTACAAAGGTGGTGGGACGGTGGCTGGGGCGGTTGTGACCTACCCCTACATATGCCCTATACATATACCATTTGTTGTATATTGGGGGTCTGTCAGTGTCAGGAACTTAGGATATTATTAGGGTATGTTGCAAAGTTATGGTTGATGAAATGTTGGATGAAATTGAGTTGGATTGATTTTTTGGATAATCACATTTGATGGACACACATACTTATATGAGAATACACTTATTGGACACGTGGGTGAACAAAGTCAACGAATGATACGAACACTTAATGACGAAATGAGTATTTAGTGCTGAGATGGACACAATGAATGATATGGACATTTAGTGACGGACTGAATACTTAAGTATTGATATGGACACTTGGTGAAAATTTGAACGCATAGTGATGATACTAACACTTAGTGATGGTATGAACACTTGATAATGAGATGTGAACATATAGTAAACTTAGACATTAGGGAAGCTTAAATGTCAGGTGAACTTGGACACTAGGTGAACTTAGAAAATAGGTGAACCTAGTGTTAAGGTGAACTTAGACATTAGGCGAACCTAGATGTCAGAAGTAAGGGAACACACTCCGCTTATAATTATCCTCCATAGGATAAGGTTGTAAAGTGGAACACTTGAGGAACATATGTACACCCTAAATTCTAACAAGGGCATAATCGTGATGCAAAGCAACGGTGGTGGGACGGTGGCTGATGCGACTGCGGTCAAGTCTACGTATGCCCTATATATAAGCTTGTTGCACTGCATTGGGAGGTTTTCAGTGTTAGCATAGGGTGGCGAAATGTTTGGAACTTGGGAATAATTATTTAATATTAGATATGACCAACTATAATGCTTCAGTATAACATTAGGAAATTACAACCTTGTTATGAGTTTAATGACAAATAGGAGAAAAATATAGTTCCTATATGTAATCCTAACTGTTGAAATGAACTCATTTTACCATAGTTTGTATGACTTACGTTGTAAACGGTAGTAACATGTTTCTAACATCCTCAGAAACATGCCGCCGCGCCGTCACAACGAAGATACTACAAACCCACACAATGAAGATGCTAACAACGGCAATGCCAATAGTGGCTTTCAAGAGCTAGCAAATCTTATCACTGGGTTGGTGACTCAACTGAATCAAGCCAACCAAACCCTCAATCAGAACAGAGGTGGTGCAAACCCACAAGTTTGCACATTCAAACATTTTAACTCTTGTAATCTGCTAAAGTTTACGGGTTCTGAGGCAGCCACTGGTCTGCTAAAGTGGTTGGAGAGTATTGAGAACACCTTCATTAACAATGACTGTCCCGAGAACTTGAAGGTGCGCTATGCCACTAGCGTTTTCCAAAAGAGAGCACTAACTTGGTGGAATGGCTAAAAGCAATCTAGGGGAGTTGATGCATCCCTAGAACTGACGTGGACTGAGGTCAAGAACCTGATAACCACTGAATTCTGTCCTCGCAGTGAGATGAGGAAACTGGAAGCTGAGTTCTGGGAACTCAAGCAAGACAGTGGTGAGAATGTAATCTACAATTCTCGCTTCCATGAATATAGTCTGCTGGTACCTCATCTGGTGACACCACTTGAGAGAGCGATCGAGAAGTACATAGGCGGTTGACCCATGCAGATACAAGACACAGTCTTTGGTAGCAACCCTACCACACTGGAGGCGACAATCCGCCTGTATGCAAAAACTGATAATCACGTGAAGGCTGGAACACTCACAAGAAAGGGATCTAAAAAGGTTGATACAAAGTCCACTACCAAGGAGACTTCAACTGAAGTCAAAACTGAACAAGGCAGTTCATCCAAAAGCAGCAACAAGAAGAAAAAGACCAGGAATTTCGTTGTTACCCCTCCTGCTGCAAAGACTATGCAGCAATCATCAAACAACTCAAACACCAGAAATTATGTTGGGGTCACTCCTCAATGTAACATCTACAGATATCATCACACACCTAACTTGCCATGTCGCGTCTGCAACAACTACGGCAAGTATGGTCATTTTGCAAATGTTTTTCGAAGTGCACCGTAAGCACAAAGGATGCAACCTGCACCGCTTGCACTGCCAGCTCCGCATGCCCAACCAATTCAAGCTGTACCCGTTCGCCAAGTACCTGTACAGGCAAGAGCCTGTTATGAGTGCGGTGAAGTGGGTCGTTTCAGGAATCAATGCCCAAGATTGGCGGGAAACAATCAAAGGATGGCGAGAGGCAGATCTTTCCAACTGAATGCTCCAGCAGCTCAAGCCAACCAAGATGTCGTCAATGGTACATTTCTGATTAATAATTCCTATGCATCAGTATTATTTGATTCCGATCATGATAGGAGTTTTGTTTCACATGATTTTGAATGTATGCTTGGAATAACACGTACTAAGATAGAAAAACTGTTTAACATAGAGGTGGCTGATGGTAATACTATTGATATTGACACTGTTATTATTATTGGATGTACTGTGAACTTAAATGATCACGTTTTCACAATTGATCTTATACCTATGCAACTTGGTAGCTTTGATGTTATCATAGGCACGGATTGGTTAGCCACCCACAAAGCAGAAATTGTTTGTCATGAAAAATATATTTGTATTCCCTTCCCTTCGGGTGAAACTTTACGAGTTTTTGGGGAAACTTCTAGTAAAGGTCTTAAGCTAATGTCATGCACTAAAGCACACAAGTACCTTAGGAAGAAATGTATAGCATTTTTAGCACACATTGTGGAGAAAAAGGAGAAAGGAAAGAGCATTGAAGACGTCCCTATGATAAGAGATTTTCCTGAAGTATTTCCAGACGACTTGCCAGGTATTCCACCAGAGCGTCAAGTAGAATTTTGAATTGATTTAGTACCTGGTGTGAACACAGTCGCCAAGGCTCCTTACAGACTTGCGCCTTCGGAGTTACAAGAATTGGCGAGCCAACTACAAGAACTGACTGATAAGGGATTCATTCGCCCGACCCATTCGCCATAGGGTGCACCGGTCCTGTTTGTCAAGAAGAAGGATGGGTCATTCCGGATGTGCATCGACTACCGTGAATTGAACAAGCTGACCATTAAAAATCGATATCCTCTGCCGCGCATCGATGATCTTTTTGATCAACTTCAAGGCTCGGCATGGTTTTCGAAGATCGATCTTAGGTATGGGTATCATCAGCTTCGTGTACATGAAGATGATATTCCCAAGACGGCTTTTAGAACATGATATGGCCATTATGAATTTCTTGTAATGCCTTTCGGCATTGGTACCAGGAGTTTTCATGAACCTCATGAACCGTGTTTGCAAGCCATACTTGGATAAATTTGTGATCATATTTATATATGATATTTTGATATACTCTAAGAGCAAAGAAGATCACGAGCAACACCTTAAGTTGGATTTGGAGATCCTAAGAGAAGAAAGAATGTATGCCAAATTCTCCAAGTGTGAATTCTACTTAAGGAAGTTCAATTCTTGGGACACATAGTCAATGAAAAGGGTGTTCACGTAGATCCTGCGAAGATTGAAGCGGTGAAGAATTAGAGTACACCGAAGACACCAACAGAGATTTGATCATTTCTTGGACTTGTCGGTTATTATCGGTGGTTTATTTCAAACTTCTCCAGGATTGATGTCCCTCTCACTTCTTTGACTCAAAAGAATAGACCTTATGAGTGGGGACCAAAGCAAGAAGAGGCATTTCAGACCTTGAAGCAGAAACTTTGTGATGCTCCTGTCTTGACACAGCCTGATGGAAATGATGATTTTGTGGTCTACTGTGATGCATCCAACCTAGGACTCGATTGTAGCCTCATGCAACGGGGAAAGGTTGTGGCATATGCATCAAAACAGCTGAAAATTCATGAGAAGAACTACACTACACATGACTTGGAACTTGGTGCAGTCATGTTTGCTTTGAAGATATGGAGATATTATCCTTATGGCACTAAGTGTGTAGTCTTTACAATCATTAAAGTTTGCAGCATATTCTCAATCAGAAGGAACTTAACATGAGACAACGGAGATGGGTTGAACTGTTGAATGATTATGATTGTGAAATTCGCTACCATCCTGGTAAAGCAAATGTAGTAGCAGATGCACTTAGTCGCAAAAGTCATGTTCAAATCCATAGTGTCTGAGTGCACACTAATCTTTGTAACGATGTTCTCACAGCCCAACAATACTCATTGGCTCAAGATAGCCTAAAATATGAGATGCCTTGTGGGGCCGAATTACAATTGGAAACTAAGGATGATGGATTGATGTATTATTTGAATCGGTTGTGGATACCGAACAGGGATGATCTTAGGATGATGATTAAGGATGAAGCTCATAAGTCTCGTTACTCAATCCATCCGGGTGCTGAAAAAATGTACCAAGACCTTAGAGTCTTGTACTGGTGGCTTGGAATGAAGAAGGATATTGCTGAGTATGTAGCTAAGTGTCTTAATTGTGCTAAAGTCAAGGCAGAACATCAGCGACCTTCGGGATTGTTAGTACAACCAGAAATACCCATGTGGAAGTGGGAGAATATATTTATGGATTTCATTACCAAACTCCCACGAACCGCAAGTGGTAATGATAGTATTTGGGTGATAATAGATCGATTAACCAAGTCGGCTCATTTCTTACCGATACACGAGACGTACCCTGTGCGGAAATTAGCTTATATCTACGTTGATGAGATTGTTAGTCGACATGGAATTCCCTTAAGAATAATATCGGATCGTGATGCTCGTTTCACGGCAAGATTTTGGGAATCTCTTCATGAAGCTTTTGGAACAAGATTGGATCTTAGCACCGCCTATCATCCTCAAACAGATGGACAGACAAAACGGACGATTCAGACATTGGAAGATATGTTGAGAGCTTGTGTCATCGATTTTGGTGGCAACCGGGATAGCCATCTACCATTACTCGAGTTCTCGTATAACAACAGTTATCATGCGAGCATTGGTATGGCACCGTTTGAAGCTCTTTATGGTAGAAAATGTCGATCACATATTTGTTGGACTGAGGTCGGAAAATCGCAGATCACCGGTCGTGAGATTATTCAAGAAACGACTGACAAGATTCACCAGATTCGCGACAATTTGTTAGCTGCTCACAGTCGACAGATGAGGTACGTGGATAAGCGACGGAAACCTTTAGAATTTGAAGTTGACGATGTGGTATTACTCAAAGTATCAACTTGGAAAGGAGTTGTACGATTCGGGAAGAAGGGTAAGCTTGCTCCATGTTATGTTGGCCCTTTTAAGATTCTTTAACGGATCGGGAAGGTTGCCTACTAGTTGGAACTTCCTCCTGAACTTAGCAATGTACACCTGACGGCGGGTTGGATCGACTTCCCTGACGGCCGGAAGGTTCCCAGGGCGCGATATCGGGAATGATAATCGGAATGATCAGATTGTTTACAATGCACATGATATATAAATGAGAAACTGCTAAATGAAAATAGAATTACAAAGTTAAATTACATCAGTTCTGTTCATAATTTAACAATGTAAATCTACTCTCAACATCACAATTCTTCAATCTTGTAACTGCACAAGATATACAAAATAAATCTGCAAGATGATGTTTCAAAAATATGCAGGTCCAAAAACACTAGGTCCGCTATCTGGCATCCTAGTCCAAAAGTAATAACCTCTTAGTTGACATGTTCGTCACCTGAGAAGTCATGCAAAAAGATCAAGTCAACACATGGTTGGTGTGCTCATGTAGTTTTATAAAAAAATGAATTTGAATAACCTGAATGACAACCTTAACCTCACCATTAACCACCTATACCATCCAGTTCAGTATGCTTATATATAGGGCATATGTAGGGTCGAACTTACCGCCCGCCGAGCCACAGTCCCACCACATACTAAACCACATAACAAATTGTTCCTAGTGATAATTAAGCATTTCATCCCATACCTTTGATTCCATAACCATTGATTCATAGCATTTGATTACCCTGAAAATGTTTACCTTGATCCCCCGAAATGACAATCTTAACCTCATCAACAACCACCTATACTATCCAATCAAGTATGCTTATATATTAGGGCATATGTAGGGGACAAGCCCAACCACCGTCCCACCACATACCGGACTGCTTAGCATATTGTTTTTAATGCTAACTAAGCGTTTCATTCCATTCACCTTCATTTTAGATTTTGATTTCCACAATTTGATATACCTTTGATTTCTTGAGTTCACCATGTATTCATGATTACTCCAAAGCACTTGTAGAAATATATTATTAAATGGTTAATTAAATTAATAATTAAGCATTCAAATACAACTAAGACATGATGATTGCGCCTTATTTGACTCAATCAATTAGACTTAGTTGTTGGTGGTTGTCCAAGTTGTACCCTCTCACATGTGGCCCATATAAGGCATGACCCACATGGAGTCTACCTGTATGCGTCGGGACTTTCATGATGCCCATATCAGCTTGACCCATTGGCATACTGTACATGTCGGGACTTTAAGGATATCCTTTGATTCTTGATCGTCTTTGTTCTCTTTATTTCGTTTGATAGTTTAAGTGATGCCCATATAGCTTGACTACGAGAGTCTATTATTGTGACGGGACTTTCCGGGTGTTACACGTGGTCTTGATTTACATACAACTGACATCCACCTTAACTTAAGCAATTAATGATTTCAATAGATCTTAATGATTTCATTATTTCAATGATTCACACACGGTTATGATCTCCTTGATTCTCTTGATTCTCTTGATTCTAATCTGTAGAATTCCATAATTTCCACAATGATTATAGATTCTTGATTAGGATCCTTACTTTTACTGACCACACACTGGATTAGATTTCATAGAATTTGATCTTAGCTTTAGTTCTTTTGATTTCACTTTGAATTTAGATTCTTGAATTTGAACTTGATGGACTAAGGGTTTGTTTAGAGTTTAGAATTAAGGTATTACTCATAAGAGTAATTGATTAACTTGTTAGTTAATTCTGCATAGCAATTACCTAGACAGCAGTCTAGTTGTATAAGAAAGTAAATATAAAGCATATAATAAGTAAAAGCATTTACGTAAAACAATTTAAATAAAAAGGTTTACGCATGCTTCTCAGCCCTCTGTTTGAAAACAAAAATGTTTAGAAAAGGGGCAATGAACTAACCTGTGTTGCTCTGTATTGAATTACCACAAAATGGGCGCTCGTTGTTGTAAATTATGTTTCTTCGGTTCCTGAGTTGTTTTAAGAAAATTTGAATTCGATAAGTATTTATAATAGCCGTCGTATCTAGGGTTTGGTCTCGGTGTGCAACTAAGTGTCCTATGTTACTAATGTGCTTCTAAGATTCTATTTATTAGCCTAACTATTTACCCATAGCTAACCCTAATCCCATAATTTATCATTACAAGTTCTTAATTAAAATGTTTTTGAATTCGTTCTTTTTAAGTTAAACATTTAGTTAAAAATCAATTAATCTAATTTAACAAAGCTTGCAACTTACTTTCTTTTATTAAAACATAAATAATTTAAGAAAGGTGAAATTTACACATGATGGGCTTGGGTTAAGCCCATTGGGCCAACCTTGGGCCCGTTATTAGACTTTGATTACCAAGTGATTTCTTATCAATACTTTGATTAACTTAACCTTGATAGTTTAAGTAAACCATCGTGGTATATCGAAGCGGTGGTGGGCTGTCGGCTGGGCTGGCAGTTTGCTTGACCCTACGTACGCCCTATATATAAGCTATCTTCGGTATACCGGGAAACTGTCAGTGTGTAGGTTTGGTGGGGTAATCTTATGAAACATTGTACATTATCATCTAAGAAGTATACTAACCGGTTAACTGTTATATGTTAACTACTTTTATGTGTACTTGCTCATATTACAATTGAATGATAATATTGGTAGCATGGATATATTACTAATTTTATTTTATAAATTCAATTGTAAAATTTATCATTTCTGACCCGCTTTTGACTTTCTCTTCGTAGAATGCCTCCTCGACGTAATACTAACGGCGAGGGTTCAACAAGTGGCAACGATGATGAGATCAACAAAATCGCCCGAATTATCGTCGTGCATATGAGGAGGTTATTCCGAGCATGGTCACTGATATTACCCAGAACAAGTACAAGTATATATTATTTAGTTACAATCGAATACGCTAGGCAAGAACAATATTGTATTATATCGAAAAAGTGGTGGGCTGGCAACTGATAAGGCAGGTAGCTGGACTCTACGTATGCCCTATACATATACTGAGTTCGGTGTAATACGATAGTGTTAGTGCGTAGTGTTCAGACGGATATTATGACAAACAAATCAATTAAAGAAATCGTAATGCGTAAGCGAGACTGAGTATTATTATGGGTGACGATTCGTGATAATATAAATGCCGAGCTTATAATTACGAATAAACATGAATAAAAACACAAAACAATCAAAAACATACTTAATTACGGGTAAACACGTAATTATATTCGTTTAACGGTCTGACTATGAATGAAAAGTAAAAATAAGTAAAATATTTTATTTAAATTTTACAATTTTGAAACTCATCAAAAATAATTAAAGAAAACTTTTTCATAATTCAAAATATTTAACGTCGTAATCGTAAAAACGCGCGCGTAAAAATACGCGAAACCTAACCCGACCGAGCCCGAACACGCGGGGAACCACCCGTGGTATAAAAACCCATATTTTCCTTCCATTTTCACAAAAGTTGTAGCTCTCATTACTCTCTTGTAACACCAGTGCCGGAAGCGTGCCAGAACAGTGATCGCAACAGTAAAACGTATACAGTAACTCAGGTACACATTACGTGAAACTATGTTTATACTATTGATGCATAATGATTAACATGAAACTATTAAACGATTGTCTGAATCTGACTGAAATCTTAGGAGTTAACAGTCAGAAAACATGTCAGACAACACAGTGTTGAAACATAAATACTTGATGTGATATTATTTGGTGTAAACGTATGTGAGGTTAAACAAAACAAAACTATAACAGTTGTTGTTACGGAATGCTAAACCGACGAGTTATTCGTATAGGTGACGATCTGTACGAATGAGTTGGGCAGTTTAAGCTCCTTCTGAGGAATGAGTTTTGCCCGAAACATGAACTGCAACAATTGGAGATTGAGCTCTCGAATCATGAGATGAAGGGAGCTGACCACATGACTTTTACCAACCGCTATCATGAACTGGTAGCCCTGGTGCCAGAAATGGTACCAACCTTGGAGAAACTAATTGATCGCTATGTGGCAGAATTACCTTCATGTATACAAAGCGTTGTACTGGCTTCATATCCTGCTACTTTGGAGTGAGCCATTTCCCTCTCTGCTAAGCTTACCAAGGTAATGGTAAAGTCTGGAGTCTTAAAATATGATGCTGGAAAAGCCAAGGAAACAACATCAAAGAAACCCGAGTACCACCAGAAGAAGAAACAAAAGGTCGTTAAAAACTATGCGACCGTCACCCCTCTGCGTTAGGCACCTGCAGCACCTGTCAATCCTGCTACTAGGGGTTATGGGGGAGAACATCCCCAGTGCACTCACTGCAAGTATCATCATCCTCCTGTTGCTTAATGTAGGAAGTGCACTAACTGTGGTCGGTTTGGCCACTGGGTTACCAAATGCCGGGTTGCTGTAAACCAGGCTACTAACACTGCAGCAAGAGCACTACCTCCACCACCACCACATAATCCAGGCAACAACAACAACAACAACAACAAGGGATGCTACACATGTGGGGAAACGGGTCATTTCTCCCGCAACTGTCCGAAGAGAGTGCAACCTGGAGCACAAGCACCTCGCGGACAAGCCTTTGTTATCGGAGCCAATGCAGCACGCCAAGACCCTAATGTGGTCACTGGTACATTTCTTTTACATGACTCTTATGCATCTATACTATTTGATACTGGTGCAGACCAGAGTTTTATTTCATCTGATTTTGCATGACAACTTAGCCTTACTGAGGAAACTTTAGACTCCCCTTACATTATCGAAGTAGCTAATGGGAAACAAGTTACAGTTAGCACTATACTTATGAACTGCCCACTTACACTCGTAGATCACACATTTATCATCGACTTGTTGCCGATGGAGTTGGGCAGTTTCGATATCATCGTGGGGATGGATTGGCTCTCACTCAATCGAGTTGAAGTCATCTGTTCAGAAAAGCTACTTCGAATTCCAGTATCGAATGATCGTGTATTGGAAGTTCGTGGGGATCAAGCAAAACGAAACGTAAAGATCATATCATGCATAAAAGCGCGTAAGTGTCTACAAAAGAAGTGCATAGATTTCTTGGCTCACGTGGTGGAGAAAGAGAAATACAAGAAAACAATACAAGACGTACCGATAGTGAAGGAATACCCTGAAGTGTTTCCTGAAGATCTACCTGGTTTGCCACCGGTACGACCGGTAGAGTTTCGTATTGTTCTAATTCCTGGAGCAACACCTGTTGCTAAATCTCCTTACAGGTTAGCACCTTCAGAGATGCAGGAATTATCCAACCAACTACAGAAGCTGCTTGATAAAGGTTTTATCCGACCGAGCTACTCACCTTAGGGAGCTCCGGTTCTGTTCGTGAAAAAGAAGGATGGATCTTTTCGTATGTGCATAGACTATAGAGAGCTAAACAAACTAACCATTAAGAATCGGTATCCATTACCGAGGATTGATGATTTGTTTGATCAATTGCAAGGAGCTCAATACTTTTCGAAGATCGATCTGCGTTCAGGATACCACCAGCTCAGAGTGCAAGATGAAGACATACCGAAGACGGCGTTTCGTACCAGATACGGGCATTACGAGTTCATGGTGATGCCTTTTGGCTTGGCGAATGCACCTGCAGTTTTCATGGATCTCATGAACCGTGTGTGTAAGCCATACTTGGATCAATTTGTTATTGTTTTTATTGATGACATCTTGATCTATTCAAAAAGCAAAGCAGAACACGAGCAACATCTTAGAACGATCTTGGAACTGTTAAAGGAAGAGAAACTCTATGCCAAATTCTCTAAGTGTGAGTTTTGGCTTAAGGAGGTTCAATTCCTAGGCCACGTTGTTAACAGTGAGGGAATACACGTTGATCCTGCCAAGATCGAGGGAATAAAAGATTGGGACACTCCGAAGACACCTACGGAGATACGTTCTTTTCTAGGCTTAGCAGGCTACTACAGAAGGTTCATCTCGAATTTTTCTAAAATAGCTCTGCCACTCACGAAGCTAACACAGAAAAGCGAGCCGTTTGTTTGGGAATAGAAGCAAGAAGAAGCCTTTCAGAATTTGAAGCAAAAACTATGTGATGCTCCGATCTTATCTCTCCCAGATGGTTGTGATGACTTTGTTGTGTATTGTGATGCATCCCATCAGGGACTTGGCTGTGTACTTATGCAGCGGGACAAAGTTATTGCTTATGCTTCGAGACAACTAAAGATTCATGAGAAGAACTACACTACTCATGATTTGGAGCTGGGAGTTGTGATATTTGCTTTAAAGATCTGGAGACATTACTTATATGGCACCAAGTGTACCATATTCACAGATCACAAAAGTCTGCAACACATATTTGATCAGAAGGAACTCAACATGCGGCAGCGACGTTGGGTTGAACTTCTGAATGACTATGACTGTGTAATCAAGTACCATCCGGGCAAGGCAAACGTTGTAGCTGATGCCTTGAGCCGGAAGGAACGAGTCAAACCTTTGCGCGTTAGAGCAATGGGAATGACGGTGCAGACGAACTTACACGACAACATTATGCAAGCACAACAAGAGGTTATTGAACGAGAAAACTTGAAGAAAGAACTTGATTGCAGTGTGGAGAAACATTTGGAGACAAAACCTGATGGACTTGTTTACTTTAAGGATCGTATCTGGATTCCTGCAGTAGATGAGTTGAGAAAACTTATTTTTCAAGAAGCACACAAGACCAGGTACTCTGTGCATCCTGGTACTGATAAAATGTACCAAGACTTACGTGCATATTATTGGTGGCAGGGTATGAAGAAAGACATAGCGGAGTATGTTGGTAGATGCCTTACGTGTGCTAAGGTGAAGGCAGAACACCAGAAACCGTCTGGTTTACTGGAACAGCCTGAAATTCCACTTTGGAAGTGGGTACAAATAGCTATGGACTTTGTTACCAAGCTACCCCGCACTTCCAGTGGACATGATACCATTTGGGTTATCATTGATCGATTAACTAAGTCTGCTCATTTTTTGCCAATGCGAGAAACTTACTTGATGGATAAACTAGCGAAGCTTTACATCAACGAGATAGTGGTACGTCATGGTGTGCCATTGTCTATCATTTCGGATGGCGATAGCAGATTTACATCAAGGTGCTGGCAGTATTTGCAGAAATCTCTAGGGACGCAATTAAACTAGAGTACAGCTTATCATCCACAAACGGATGGTCAAAGCGAACGTACTATTCAGACCCTGGAGGACATGTTGAGAACTTGTGTTCTAGACTTTGGTGATAATTGGGATTCTCACTTGCCACTAATCGAGTTCTCCTATAACAACAGTTATCACAGTAGCATCGGTTGTGCCCCATTCGAGGCCCTTTATGGTCGAAAATGTCGGTCACCGATCTGTTGGTCAGAAGTGGGAGACAACCGTATCACGGGGCCAGAACTTATTCAAGAAACTACAGACAAGATTGCTCAGATACAACAAAGACTACAAGCAACACGAAGCAGACAAAAGAGCTATGCCGATAAACGGCGCAAGCCGTTGGAATTCCAAGTGGGAGACCGTGTCATGTTGAAGGTTTCTCCATGGAAAGGTGTAGTTCGTTTTGCAAAGAAAGGCAAGTTAACACCACGATACGTCGGACCGTTCGAGATCATCGAACGCATTGGTCCTGTGGCTTATAGATTAAGCTTACCAGATGAACTTAGCGGTGTACATGACGTGTTTCACGTCTCAAACTTGAAGAAATGCTTAGCAGATGAAACTCTTATCATACCAGTTGAAGAAATCCAATTGGATGAACACTTACGTTTTGTGGAAGAACCTTTAGAGATTATGGATTGCAAAGTTAAGAAACTGAGGCGAAGCTGTATTCCTATCGTTAAAGTTCGTTGGAACTCAAGGCGCGGACCCGAGTTCACTTGGGAACGTGAAGATCACATGAAGAACAAGTATCCCCAACTCTTTACAGAGGAAGCCGTACCGAATAACAAGTCTTAAATTTCGGGACGAAATTCCTCTAACAAGGGGAGACTGTAACACCAGTGCCGGAAGCGTGTCGGAACAGTGATCGCAACAGTAAAACGTATACAGTAACTCAGGTACGAATTACGTGAAACTATGTTTATACTATTGATGCATTATGATTAACATGAAACTATTAAACGATTGTCTGAATCTGACTGAAATCTTAGGAGTTAACAGTCAGAAAACATGTCAGACAACACAGTGTTGAAACATAAATACTTGATGTGATATTATTTGGTGTAAATGTATGTGAGGTTAAACAAAACAAAACTATAACAGTTGTTGTTACGGAATGCTAAACCGATGAGTTATTCGTATAGGTGACGATCTGTACGAATGATTCTGATAGTTTAACGTTCTGAAATTATGACTTAACAGTAGAAAACAAGAATCAGAAAGCCAAACTATCGACGTGTTCGTTCGAATGACGATTTGAACGAATACGCGCGATGGCGACGCGATCTGACGAAACGAAAAAAAACGAATGAAGAGACGAACGATTATAATTTTAAGGAAATAAAATGAGGGCTTAAAAGCTTAAGTGGTTAAATGATAAGGAATTCTTGATTAACATACAAGGCCGGATGAAGACCGACATCTTTAAATGTTAGTCAACTTTGTGACTAACACTTACACGCGCAACAAACCCTTACAAACGCATATTTATAAACTACAACATTATCAAATCAATACAGGAACGTGAACATCATAACAAAAGCAAACAAAGAGCGCGTGCATTCTTATCTTACATAGTCAATCACTTCGGACATAAGGTGAGTTCATTTGTCCCTTTTCAAACTTATTTGTTTTTACTTCGGGACTGAGAAGCATGTTAAACATTTTCATATAATTATTGAAAGATTGTTTAATGCTTTAAACTCAAACTTGAAACTTATGATTGAAACTTAGTATTCTTTGAAAGATGGTAGACTTGCAACTTATACATTAAACTTGTAGCTTGAAACCACATGTTAGATGCTTATGAGACTTGATGCTTATACTTGGGGAAACATTATACTTTAAACAGGAGACTTGATGCTTATACATGTGAAACTTTATACTTTAGACATAAGACTTGAGACTTATACTTGTGAAACTTTATATTTTAAACATGAGGTATGAGACTTATACTTGTGAAACTTTATACTTTAAACAATGTGTGAGACTTGATACAAACTTATGGGATTCATGATGAAACATTGTGTGAACACTTGAAACTTTATGCTTGAAACTACTACTTGCGCATGAAACATGGTACATATATCTAATCATAGGCTACGTAATGGCTAAACTACTGGTAATCCAAAGCTTGTACCTATGGATTGAGATATATGTAAAACATAAACGTATCGAGACTAAGCTATTACCTATATAAGAGACATGTAATTGCTAAACTACTGGTAGTCCAGAGCTTTTGGTCTGCTTATATGAGGTATGTAATTGCTAAACATAAACATTACGTTGCTAAGCTATTATCTATATAAGAGACATGTAATGGCTAAACTACTGGTAATCCAGAGCTTTTGTCTGCTTATATGAGATATGTAATTGCTGGAATTACTTGTGTATGCATGGCTTGTGTCTATGTATGAGATATGTAATTGCTAAACTACTGGTAAACCAGAGCTTTTATCTTGTATAGGAGACACGTGATTGCTAGACTAAGCTTAACTAATGTGTGAGCTACGTAATTGCTAAACGAATGCTAGTGCAGAGCTTGTACTCACATATGGGATTAGGGACAGCTAAACTATGTGCGTGTGAAACTTGATGCTTGATAAACATACATTGAAACTAACACTTGTAAACAATATAGACTTGTAAACTTGAAACAGACAACAAAAGCTTTGATGAGGAATGGGTTGATTGGTAGGTAAAATGCTTAATTATTATTAACAACAGTGTCATATCTGGATTAGTATGTGGTGGGATGTTGGCTAGGGCCTGTCCCTTACATATGCCCTATATATAAGCATACCGATTTGGATATTACATGTGGAGTTAATGAGGTTAAGGTTTTACCGAAGGAGGTTTGTTAAAACTATTTTAAACTTATAAACTTTATGAACTCACCAACCATTGTGTTGACTTTGTTTTCTTACATGCATTCTCAGGTGAGGAACAGGTTTAAACTATGGCTTTTGGATTTGCGTACTAGACTGCCCAGATAGAGGACCTAGTAGACTTTTGAGAAGCACATCTGTTGTTGATGATACACATTATTTTTGATATCTTGTACATATACAAGATATAGACATGTTATTCTTTTGATAGGTTTACTTGGTTAAATTGCAGAACATTGATGTTGTAATTTAACTTTGAAATCCTAGTTATCATTTGATTGTGCTTTAGTTATTCTTAAACATTGATGCTATGTAAACAATCTGATCATCTTGATTATCACCCACGATATCGCACCCCGGGAACCTTCCGCCCGACGGGGACTCCGATCCAACCCCGCCGGCTCGGGGTGTGACATCTCTCTCTCTAAATTCCAGAAATCCTGTTTTACCCTAAAAAACTCACACAAATTTGATCATAACTTCTACGTTTCTACACCAAATTGCGCATAAAATATATCAAAACGACCGTCTCGACGAGAGGAATCTGGAAGTACAAGGGATCGTAGCTGATTCGAAGTATTCTGGCCGGAATCCTAGAGGGAAGTTACTGTACTGAAGGTATTTACACTATTCATCATCTTCTTCCTACAAAACTGGTTATACAGCCCTTATAGTTCACGAACCAGACCTGTAATTGACTTGTAACCATTTGGGTGAACTTGGAATAAGGTTGTTTATGACTGACATGATCGATGGAACCACATAGGAAATGAATACCGATGGAATATGATTCAACAGCTAATATCGATACAATAAGCAGCTTGGCTGATCTTATATCGATCTTATCAATATCGACAGAAGGATAGGATGGCCAGAAATCTCGATAGATGTTAAAATCGAAAGCTTCATGGTTGACTAGGTCCATCCTCATCGATATTATAAATTTGAAGCTGTTGTTGTCAATATTGAACTATATGTTGGCTTTTTTGGTAGACAGTCATTAGACTGTTTGCACATGTTATTCCTACTTGATGTTAGTTTGGGTTGCAACTATCCATGCTATTTTCATTCATTGTTTTATACATATATTTTACAATGCAGATTCATATTTACAAATCTTAAACCTATTGTTCTCGCCAACTACTTTTGTAGTTGACAGTTAATTTTCACGTGTTTCAGGTAATCAGGTTTAAAGCTTCACAAGGACAACTAAGGAGACCATATTTAAGATAGAACAAGATGAAGAAACAAGCTAGGATGGATTAGAAACTCACATAATCCTGATTGTTTAATTGTCTCGTCTGAGTCTTATTTTGTAAACAATATTTTTTGGTCTGTAGTTGTCATTCTTTTGGTAGATAGATAGAATGTCTGTAACTAAACAATTTTCTAAACTTTATGAAACTTAGTAATGAATTGTGGTTGTTCTTATTCAATACTTGTTCATGATTCAACCATCGATCGTCACCGCGCCGTGGATTTCGCACGTGGCGCAGGGGGTGTGACATGAGTGCATAAGAAAGTACTTACATCAGCATCAGCAGGAAGATGTGCCATGAAAGCATGCTCCTGATGATTTTGAGCATAACTGGCCATCAATGCAACTGTAGATTCCTCAGAAATGTTTAAAGCTTTGAGCTGGTCAATCTATCCGAAGGCACTATCTTGCATCACCACTAGAGCCTTGGAATCAACAACTATGTTATCACCACTTGCAACTCCATTTGTTGGGATCAGATTGCGCTCAGGATTATCAATGCCTTTCTTTGGTTTAGTGCATTCCCGAGCATAATGTCCAGGCTCGTAACAGTTAAAACACCTGAACTTGTCTTTTGTAAACTTCACCTTGTTTATGTCAGACTGGCCCCAGGGATTTCTTCCTGTTGTTTTATGAAGTTCTTTGCTCTGAAAACAACATTAGCTATGTGCTAGGTAATAACCATTTCTTCCATATCTTTAGGATGAATTTGTTCAAGTTCAGAACCCACTAAAGCAAAAGGTGGCAACAGATCGCCAGAACCCAAGGCAGTTGAGCATTTAAGAAATCTTTCAACTAAGGCAATATTATCCAAAACTTCCTTAGTGAGTGTGGCAGGTTGTACTGCAATTGATCCAGATGAATTTCCTGAATTTGCTCCGGAAGCTTGAGTGACAGAAACAGAGGATCCAACAACAGATGACAAAACAGACTTTCCAAAGGAAATAGAGGGCAAAGCAACTTTATGAACAGGATATGCAGATGATGGTTGAGAGATAAATGCACTATTAACACTGCTAAGCCTTGCAGCATTATAACTGTTTGTGTGATTCATGGCTCTCTGCTGGTCATTCATTTCATAAGACTTGATAACAGACACCATCTCAGTCAAAGACAGATTTCCAGATTCTTGGTTGATTTGATAATACCGACATTCATATCCCAATTTCTAGGCAAAGCAATTAGAAGCTTTTTGTTGATCACACCTGCTTGATTGTCAATTTTTGTTGTACGCATCTCTGTAATCAAAGTGACAAATCTCTAAATCTGATCATCCAGACTTTCACCAACTGTGTAGTCGAAGGTGTTAAATCTATTATTTAACATTTCTTTTCAGGACTCCTTCATCTCAGTATTATTTAACAACAATATGGAAATTGATTCGAGAACAGTGAAATTCGAGAATGATACTTAAATTCGAGAACGACAGATAAGTTCGAGAATGACACTTACATTCGAGAACGACATATAAGTTTGAGAGTGACACTTAAATTCGAGAACGAAAGATAAGTTCGAGAATGACACTTAACTTCGAAAACGACAGATGAATTCGAGAATGACACTTAAAATAGAGAATGCCAATTCAACTTGAGAAATTCAAATCGAGAACAACAAACTCGAGAACACAGACTCGAAAAAAGAAAATTAAAAGGAACATATAAGTCGAGTTTCAAATAATGTATTCTCGAACCTTTTGATCAAATTCGAGAATGATAACTTCCTAAAATGCCGAGAATTCAAATTTTAAAAACACTGATTTGATCAATCTCGAACAATTTTAATAGGATCTGATCAACACTCAATTGAATTCGAGAAAGACACTTACATAGATCAAACACCCTCTTTTGATAGAATGTTTCAAGAACACGATGAACACCACCAAACAAAATTGCCTTTTCTTGCAATATCGATTTCACAGTGAGCCACAAAACTGGTTCCTGAGGCTCTGATACCAATTGTTACTCCCACGCTTGGATCTAAAACCGATATCAATATAATCAACACATGTGAGAGTGCGGAATGATATCACGTGTGTGCAAGAAAAACAATAACGATGATCAAGATTAAGAATAATGCCACAATATTATTCCAATGCACTCGGTTTCAAGAAACCGACTGGTACATTCAAAAGACAGAAAATAATAACAATAAGCTATAACCTAATTGTGACTAAGAAAAGGGTTTATATACTACCGATACATGACACAGGCCTCTCGGCCCATCATATCTACTTATCAACTAATTCGAGAACCCAATAGCTTACTCGCGAAACTCCAAGAATGTCGAGAACCTATAAACAAAATAACTTTAAACATCAAAACTTTAACATATACCAACAAATATATGGGTCATTTTTTCATGTTTTAATTATTTACAAAATTTAAGCAAGGGTTTGATTTTTAACAGCCCATGCGTGTGTATATTTGCATGTAAATATGTATGTAGTTTATGTTTCATATGTGCATGAAACCATGTACATTCGATCAAGTCGGTATTTTACCCTTGCATCTTAAACCCACAATACCGTAAACTTTGTTAAGCTTTTATCCTTCAATCTGATCGTGAACTTATACGCATGTATACTTAGCCCTTGTTTCCTCGGTTTGATTGCATTAAGGTGTTTCTTTTTAACATATTTTTATGCATGGTTATTCTTTTCGAATATAGTGATTTAGGAAAGCTAATTCATACCTTAACAAGCAAGGAATGGGGTGTTTGAACTGCTCGACTGCTGCTGTAAAGAGTGCTGATGGCGGTCTCCGTCTCCTATGGCTCTGGTCTTCCTCTTGAGTTGTTGCTCCTGTTCTCGGTTGTAGAAGTGGGAGTTTTGGCCGTTGGAACGGTGAAGAGAGTAATCAAGGAGTGGGATGCTGAAGGTGTGCATTTCCCCTTGGGTTTGGCTTCCTTTTATAGGGGAGATTATGGGTGATTTAGTCATTTTGGATTGGATTAAAGCTGTAGTTCCAGTTTGTATCTTTTCAGAAAAGTATGGTTGGAGGTTGAGATTTGATTTGTACCATGTCTTAGATAATTATATCCTTAGTCTATCATATCCTAGGAAAAGAAACATACTTGTCCTTGTTTGTAGCAGCATAAAGGAGCTATCATGATCATAAAAAGGCTGATTAGAGATATTAGTTGAGTTTCTAGTGGCTGCCAAACAGAGGGAAAGGGTGTAGGTTCAGATGGAATGACCCAAGAGGAAGTGTAGGTTGAAAACATCTTATACCTGAGATTTTTGGGACAAATTTTGTACTATCAAATCTTTTCTTATCAGATTTCTTTTTCTTTTCTAAGATTTGAAATGACCTCTCTCATCTAATAAGTTTAACTTGGATTCCTAGTTGATTTTTGTCTTCTAATTGTTAGTTTCTTTGGATGGTTTAGCCGAGAGGAAAGGGAAGGAAAGGGGTGTGCCCAGTTGGAATCCGACTAAGGGTAAGGCAACCCTTCAGGATGTTCTTGATGTATTTCTAATGAGGGTTATTTTAGGGTGTCTCGGCTGAAATATCAAATAAGAAAAGGAGGAGAGTTGTTTGTCTTTTCCCTCCACATGATCCTTGTTTATGTCCCAAGACTTTCTTATGGATTTTTGTAAGATTTGGTTTATTTAATTTTTGGTGCGGCATTTTAAAGTTAAGTATCAATTTATTTGGTTTCTAATTTGGTTAATTAGTTAGATAATAACTAGGCAATAAGTGATTTGGTTTAGTTCTGGTCGTTTCTAATCTATTATTGCCAAGTATGGGAGGGAAGAAAAACGTAAGTTTTGTTTTAGTTTTTCTTGTGTAAGGTTGGGTTTTTACGTATGCATGCTCAATGCATATATTACCTTTCTTTCATACATAACATGTATTCATATATATATATATGTAGGCGTTTTCTGTAGTTAAGGTTACTTAGTTCCCGTTCATATATATATATATCTGTATATATATATATGTATATATATATATATATATATATATATCTGTATATATTTATATATATATATATATATATGTATATATGTATCACTTTTGTAAAAATCGTCCTAAACGGCGCCTAGGCGCTAGGCGGCCATTTACTGTGTCGATTTTGGCCTAGGCGGTTCCTAGGCGCTAGGCGGCCTAGTCGGGGCCTAGAAGGGGCCTCGTCGGGGCCTAGACGGGGCCTCGTCGGGGCCTAGGCGGCTTAGTAAGATTTTTAAATTTTATTTTATTTTTTTCAACTCTTTTGACTTTTTTTGACTTTTTTCTACTAAAAGGGGACAAATTTTATGATTATTTAGGTATTTCTTAACCCAAAATCCTTAATATGTCTCTAAAACATCGAATCTAGCAACTTAACATTGAAATTCGTCTCTAAACTTTGAACTCGGTGTTTAAGTTTGAACTTTGAAGTATCTGGCTTAGTATTTTTAAGTTTTATTTTTTAAATTATTTAAAGTATTATGTTAAATTATTGATATTTACGTGTGTGTGTATAATATATATTTGTAAAATTACATATAAAAACTTCAATCCGCCTAGCGCCGATTAATTCCGATTAATCCCTAGGCGGTACCTCGCCGCTCGACTAGCGCCTAGCGACTTTCACAACCATGATATATATATATCTACTTGTATCCTGACACCTATCTTGTAAATATATATGCTGAAATTAGTTGTCTCATGTTTACTTAAGTGGTTCCAAGAAAGTCTCCCGGGTTTTGTTTTTAATAATCCTTGTTCAAAAAAAAAGAATGAACGTTGAGAAATTTAGTACGTGTTTTATGTCTGGTTGTTACATAAAGCTACAATTTGATCTCTATTATAATAAAATAGAGATACAAAAAGTTAAAATGCAAAAAAAATAAATAACAGTTTATAATGGAACTCACCTTGTCAAGACATTAGTAAAATCTACGTCCAGGGTTCCTTGATGTCCAAGACGTTCGGATCACAACTTCTTTTCCACACCCACAAAAAATCATTATTCTTAAAAGTAAAACCTGATATGTTTCAAACCAATGCATGATGTGTTTTATATCAACACTTTATGGGTTAGATGGGAAATAATTTTAGGTAAGTTAGCAATTGATTGTACAATTGATTAGGTTGGTCATAAATATGCAATATAAATAACATAAATAAAAAAGAATTTTAGGTCATTATTAAAGTAAAATACACATAGTACACTCATAGATGTACTTGACAAGGGTGATTTGATCCTTAATTTGATGTTTTGACCAAAGCTTTAAATACTCTTTAAAGGAACAAGTCCAAATGTTTAATTTTACATGTTTTTTTTAATATGATGAGATTTTATAGAAGGATTTGACAAACCAAATCTCTTCCTTAAAAATTTTGTGTATCTAATTGTGAAAAAATACAACTATGTAACATAGTAAATATTTACATAAGACAATAAATGTCATGACAAGCATTTTTTACATACAAAAATCATGGTATGCTCATTTTAACTAAAAGATCGTGAGTTAATATTATAATTATATAGATAGTCACATAATGTAACAAAAGGGTTCTTCAACAATATTAAAGGTTTAGTATTCTGTGTCGAAATATTTAATGAAGTTACATGATCTAACAATATAATAAATGCTAGTGTTACATCAAGTAACAATAAACAACACAAATATACAATAACTGCAAACGACAGAGTATTATACTACGCATGCCAAAAAATTTTATATGATGGTGGTAATTAGTCAGGTTGAAGGATTAGATTCGGGATTCTTCTTTTGCAGTTATGAGAATCGTGGTCGGTAACATATTTAAAACATGTTCGACAAAGTCCAGGTGCTTTTTTTAGTTTTTTTAAGGATTTCTCATAACTACTACCTATACGGCTTCTCTTACCAGTACCCTTATTCTTGTAAAACGTAACATTGATGTAACTATCTCACCTCTTAAAAGCAGCCAATAAAAATAAACCAAACTATACCCTTAAAAATTATGGCTGGTAAACAAAAGGTGGAAAATAATTCAAACATAGATTGTTGATGTTTGAGTTGATTTATGAGAGAAGGTAGATAAGTAATAAAATAATGAAATGGTAGTTGTCACACCCCGAGCCGGCGGGGTTGGATCGGATTTCCCCGTCGGGTGGAAGGTTCCCGGAGCGCGATATCGTGAGTGATAATCGTGATGATCAGATTGTTTACATTGCACATGATATAAATGAGAAAATGCTAAATAGAATAAGGAATTACAAAGTTAAATTACATCAGTATCGTTTATAATTTAACAATGTAAATCTACCATAAACATCATAAGGTTTCTCTCTTGTAACTATACAAGATATACAAAATAATTGTATAATGATGTTCCAAAAGTATGCAGGTCTAAAAATACTAAGTCTTCTATCTGAAGTCCTAGTCCAAGAGTAATAACTTCTTAGTAGACCTGTTCATCACCTGAGAAGTCATGCAAAAAAATCAAGTGAACACATGCATGGTTGGTGAGTTCATGTAGTTTTAGAAAATGAGTTTGAATAACCTGAATGACAACCTTAACCTCACCATTAACCACCTATACCATCCAATTCAGTATGCTTATATACAGGGCATATGTAGGGGAACAAGCCCCAGCCAACATCCCACCACATACCAAATCACATGATATATTGTTCCTGGTGATAATTAAGTGTTTCATCCCACAACTTTGATTTCATAGCATCTGATTCATAGAATTTGATTACTCTAAAAATGTTTACCTTGATCCCCCGAAATGACAACCTTAACCTCATCAACAACCATCTATGCTATCCAATCAAGTATGCTTATATATAGAGCATATGTAGGGGAACAAGCCCCAGCCAACATCCCACCACATACCCAATCACATAACATATTGTTATTGACGATAATTAAGCGTTTCACTCCATTCACCTTCAATTTAGATTTGATTTCCACAAATAGATTTACCATTATCTTTTGAGTTTACCATGATGTCATGATTTCCCAAATCATTTGTAGAAACATGATATTAAATGTTTAATTAAATAAATAAATAAGCATTTAAATACAACTAGGACGTGATGATTGGGCCTTATTTGACTCAATCAAATAGACCTAGTTGTTGGTGGTTGTCCAAGTTGTACCCTCTCACACGTGGCCCATATCAGGCATGACTCACAAGGAGTCTACGGGACTTTCATGATTATGCCCATATCAGCTTGACCTACTGGTCTACTGTATGCGTCGGGACTTTAGGATATCCTTTGATTTATGTTCTTCTTGATTTCCTTGATTTCATCTAACAGTTTAAGTTATTGCCCATGTAGTTTGACTACAAGAGTCTACTACTGTGACGGGACTTTCCGTGTGTTACACGTGGTCTCGATTTACATACAACTGACAATCACCTCACTTTAAGTATTAATGATTTCATCAGGTCATAATGATTTCATTGTTTCAATGTTTCACACACGGTTATGATTTCTCATGCTTCACTTGATTTCTGATCTGTAAAATTCCATCATTTCACAATGATTATAGATTTATGAATAGGATCCTGAGTTTACTGATCACACAGTGGATTAGATTCCATTGCATTTGATCTTTAGCTTTGGTTCTTTTGATTTTACTTTGAATTTAGATTCTGAAATTTGAACTCGATAGACTAAGGGTTTCTTTAGAGTTGTAGAATTTAAGTATTACTCCTAAGAGTAATTTAATTAACGTGTTAGTTAATTCGGCATAGAGATTTCTCAAACATAAGTCTAGGATTATGAACAAACATTCACATACACAACATATAATAATCAAAGCATTAAAGTAAACAATTTAATTAAAACAGTTTACGCACGCTTCTTGGCCCCGCGTTTTAAAACAAAAATGTTTAGAAAAGGGGCAATGAACTCACCTGTGTTGCTCTGTATAGAATTACCACAAAATGCGCGCTCGTTGCTGTAACCTAAATATCTTCAGTACCTGAGTTGTTTTAAGAGAATCCGAATACGATAAGTATATATAGCAGTCGTCGTATCTAGGGTTTGGTCTCGGTGTGCAACTACGTGTCCTAGGTTTCTAATGTGTTTCTATGACTCTATCTGATTAATCTACATATTTCCAGTAAGTCACCCACATCCCAAGATTATTCATCAATAAACCCTAGATGAGTAGGATTCATTTTTAATTACATCACAATTCTTTAGTTAATATTTTAGATTAATTCATTTTAAGAAGAACATTTATTTAGAACTCATCAATTTAAGGTAATTTAATAATGGTTATAGTTTGAATTTCTTTTATTTTCGAAATATAGTTAATTTAAATGAAAAGATAGTTAACAATTGATGGGCTTAGGTTAAGCCCATTGGGCCAAATCTCGACCCATTGATTGAACTTTGCTTTCTACTTGATTTCTTTCATGGCTTTGGTTAACTAATGCTTGCTAGCGCTTACATCTTTATAGATTTCTCAAGATTTAAGTGTTAATGCCTAATTCAACCCTATAACCTTTAGGTTATTGTTTTGATCTCCGATATAGTGTTGACAACCCTTATTTAGATAATATCATGATTCATGTGATTTCTTGTAATAGAAGTTTATCCTTTGTTTTCTTTAAAAGATTTCTAGCTTCATAGACCAATTATAACTTCTAGATTAAATCCCTTGGTCCTTTTCTTTGATAACTTCTAAGTTTAGTCAAGTAATTAGCCATCAAAGTTGATTTGCATGGGAACCCTAAAGTCATTCTCTCCCCTGCATGCACTCAAAGCATTCCCATGCATGGTACACGTCCCCCTTCTCATGCATGCCTAAGTAATTCAATCCGACACAAGCCTTGATCGAATGAGGGCCGACTAGGTTCTGGCCGAATGGAAGTATCCTTTGCCGAACCAGCCTGGTCGAATGGAGACATGGCCGAAAGGAGGCTGGCCGATTGTGGAGGGGCGAATGACTGTCTCGGCCGAATGGCATGGCTCGAGTGAGTCCTGGTTCGGCGAAGAAGGGCTGGTCGAATGAGTATTGAGCGACAGAATGAGGCTGGCCGAATGAAGGGGAATGGCTGCTTCGGCCAAGGGCCTTTCGGCCTAGGGTTCTTCGGCTATAGCCATTTGGCGGCCTGGCATCTTGGCCATTCGGCCTGTCGCACAGGTCAAAAAGGCAGCCCTGATTTCTTCGATCAAACGGCTAGCCCAAAGTGTACAACAGGTTCCTAGCTTCTTCTAGGTGTATATTGTGTGATTTCCCTAAGGGTTTTGAGAGGGTTTAGCCGGTTTCAAGAGTGGCTCGATCTAGGGTTTTCAAACCCTAAAAATCGGATAAAAATATGGGTTTTACCTCGAATCAGATGGATAAAGGTCTAGATCGGTTGTACTTTCACGATCTACAAGTGATGATGGTCGTTTAGACACCAAGATGGGTCGATTTCATGAAGAAATGAGGAAGAAATCTTAGAGAGAAGGTAGGGAATTCTAGAGAGAGAGTGGAACGAATTTTTGTGAAGAAGATGAGTTGGTGGTGGTGGTTGGAAGGTTTGAATGCCTCATTAAATGAGGTGGAAAGACCCGGTTTCGTTCGGGTTCGTTCGGTTTCGCGTGGTTTCGCGTAAAAACGTCGGTTTTTCGTCGTTTTCATAACGAAACGATCCGGTTCTAAAATGGAATTCATAAAATTATTTTAGGTTGTGATTCCTAATAAATTAACTAAATATCTTTTATTTATTTTAAATTTTCAAAAATATTTAATTTACTGTTCAGAATCGAATCGTATGGTTATCGCGCGTATTCATTCGGATCGTCATCTGTACAAACACGGCGATAACTATACTTTTCAATACTGTTTTCTAATTATTGGATATCATTCAGAACATTAAACTTTCAGATATATTCGTACAGATCGTCACCTATACGGATAATCCGTCAGTTTAGCATTCACGAATTGACATCCGTTGTTGTTTTGTTCAGTAAAACCTCACATACGTTTATACATAATAAAATCCTAACACATAATCACATGATGGTTCTGTGATGTCAGATAATTATCTGACTGATGAACCACTGTTATGAGTTTCGTTTCTGAAATGATTCTGAACTTGCATTATGATAACATAAAATGATAATGATACTCGACATGAATTATGAAATACACTGAATTACATAAAGTTCGTACCTGATTACTGTTCACCTTACTGTTCAGATCACTGTTCCGGTGACGTTTCCGGCACTGATGTTACAGTAGTAAATGAGACAAAAAGACATTTCTATCCTTCAATTTAATAGGATTATTAAAAAGAAAAAATGACATAGCAAATGGTGGACCAAGTATTGGGTTTGTATAGTTTCTTTAACTCATGTGGGTTTTCAAAATATACATGCCCTACATATATATTTATATGTGTATGCATTTGTACAAGCATATTATACATATTGAAGACGTGACATATGATCATCTTCTATATTTTTTACTAAGTACAAGGGAAAAATAATATCTAATGATATATGCGTTTGTAAATACATAAATAATATAAGAAAATCCCCAAATAAACGCGTTGGATACAAAGCGCGCGAAAGAAAAGAAACCCTAACAAGAAGAGAAACGTTTCCTAAAGTGGGCTCCACCACAAAGTAATTGCCCTCGTAATCCTAACAGACAGATATGAGGGACCCACTGTAACCTTAATGCCTATATAAGGTCAGGTGAAAGAGAGAGAGCCTTTCATCACCATCGTCCATAATCACACATACACACACACCAAAAGAATTCCCTAAACAATATTCCTTCATCAGAGAAAGTACATTGACATTGTTAAGCTCATAAAAGGATGATGGCATAGAGATCAGTTAATCGGAAAGCTCATCCCTGATTGTTCAGATTAATACATCTTCACATATGTATATTAAATATTTATTGTGAAGTTTCACCAAGTTTTAATTAACCAAATGTTCTTGGATTTAAATTAAGACTATGAAATGTTTCCTTTGGCATACACATGTTTTGGATGTATAAACACTCATGTGTCGAAAGCATGTTTATGCAGTGGTTCGATCATCAACTCTCATCATATAAGTTGTTTGAATGAATATTTACAAACACCCCTTTGTGTTATCAACATAGTTTTTAAAAAAATCAATTTGTTGAAGATATGTTTGTGGATTGGTTTGATCTTTGATTTCAATCATATAATATGTTAAAAGAATTATTTTATTGAAGATGCGTTTGTGCATTGGTTTGGTCTTGGATATCTGTCGTATAACATGTTGAAGAGAAATCTGCAAACATGCAAACTTTGTGAGATCAACAATGGTTTGGAGATTCAAGAAGAGACGAGAGGATATGCATAAGCAAAACTTGTAAGTATATATTTACGAATTACATTTTTAATAATCCATATGTTGAAGCCATGTTTGTCCATAAGCTTGATGATAAATTCCATCGCATAATACCTTAAATAAAAATCTACAAACACACAAGCCATTGGATTACCAACAATGGTTTTGAGATTTAAGAAGTGATAGAATAACACTAAGAAATTATATAGATTATTTGAGTGTTTTTACCTTTGAGGTCCTTGCATGAATATCAAAGGGGAGCGACTTAGAGACATAGAAGAAAGATTGCAATTACTTGAATCTTGGTGTAACGATTTTGTGAAGGAAGAGGGATGTATTTATAGGTGATATGTAGGGATGCAGGTGTTTTTGATGTAGGAAGAGAGGAGAGGAAGGCTAGGTGACATGGTGGTGTCTAAAATGTTGGAATGTAGATTATGTTGGTGGTTTTTACCCAATAGTAAGTTTGTTTAGGGAAATGATGTCGTTTCATTGGGTAATTAGTTAAATTAAGCTATTTAATAAGTTAAAAGGTAATTATCATGCAAGTTTAATATATATATATATATATATATATACTATTTGGAAACCCCCGCAATGCGGCGGCGGAAACAACAATGTACAACGTGGTGTTAGTATGAAGTTTGGTGTCAATTATAACAGAAAATAAAAAAGAAAAAAAGAAAACCGACAACCGAAATAACAAAAGTTGTTCATAAACATAGATATTTAGAGTTAGATCCACATGTCAACTCCACGGTTCCAGCACATATCTTCATCCTTCATGTCAAAATGTTTCTTCTTTTTCTTCATTATTAGCAAACCATAATCCTAATTCAGTTAATAGAGAAATGTTTAAGTCAATATATTATAAATGAATACAATAGTATTATCAAAAACTATTATTAAATTAAATTTATACTAACTTTTAAAAAAAATCTGGTTTAACTATAGATACATACATATAGTAAGTTTTAAAAAATATCATTTTTTTACACAAAAACATTATTGTATAAAAATTAGCCTCCATAAAGTTTTCAAAATTTTGTTGCTTATAATATATTGGGTCAACATAACTTAACAAAAGCATACACACATATATATACACACACACAAAATCATTAATATCTAATTGTTTTTAATGAAATGCTTTTATTAGAAATTCATGTATGCTTAATCTTCCCTTCACAAATATACATACATGCATACATATACACACATTAACTCAATAAATAGACATACCTACATAGGCATACATACATAAAATGCAGATACTTGCAGATTGTATTATATATAGCAGTAAGGGGGCTGTGGCATGGAGGCTGTAGAATGGGGAGTGTGGCAAGGTGTATGGCAGGGGGCCTTGGTGGTAGCCTTCGCATAACATGCCCAGGCTTGGCTACAGCTTCCACAAAGAGGCATGGCCTCCCTTGCAGGTAGACAACAACCCAGACCACAAAGGGGCCTTGGACATACACATGGCAACCAACACAGGCCAGCAGCATGCCATTGCTAGGCCAAGCCTAGCCAAACCAAGCCAATTGATACAAAAGTTAACCCAAACCAAGCCATTGGTGGGCTCATACACATGGCAACCAACGCAGCGCAATTCTGATGCAGGGGACTGTATACATACATATACATAATAAACACAATTGCAAACATACATACTACTACATACACAAATATACATCTACATACATGCATACCTAACTAACAGAATATACATACATCACATACCTAGCCAAACCAAGCCAATTGATATACATACCATACAAGGCCTTGACATGGCATGCCCAGGCTTGGCTAGGGCTGCCACAAAGAGGCATGGCCATCCTTGACATAGACAACAGCCCAGGCCACAAAGGGGACTTGGCACAACACATGGCAGCCAACACAGGCCAGCAACATGCCATTGCTGGGCCAATCCTAGCCAAACAAAGCCAATTGAGTTTAAAAACAAAGCCAATTAAGTAAGTTGGCATTTTGAGTCATTATTAATAGCTTTAATTCCTTTAACTTTTTTTCAATAACTTGAAAGGTCGAGGGATGGTTGAAACTTGAAAGAAACCCGCTGAACTCTGATTTGGGTATCTCTATCACTCTATGTGGTTTGGGTGTAAACAGCATGTAAAATCTGATGCAGGAGACTACATACATACATATACATAATAAACACAATTGCAAACATACATAAATATACATCTACATACATACATACCTAAATAAAAGAACATACATACATCACATATCTAACTAACTGAACATACCTACTCTGGGTTTTCTGTGAATAGCTTTAACAGAAGCTCTCAAAGTAAAAGTAGTTCAATGAATGTTTTGGATCCTTTTTCGAATAACATATAATCAAGAAATTAAATTAATACAAAACAGACCTAATTAGGTACCTGATTTAATTTAATTTAACACACACACGTATAATATAGTGACAGAACAACAAAATGACAGAAATTTCCCTAATATCTTTCAACTCGAGAAAGAAAATGGCAGAATTTTTAAAAGGGTTAAATGATTATTCAATTGGATCTTATTTACATGTTGTATATACCTAGTTTTATGCGAACTGAAGAGCCCTATTCTCGGTCTTCAATATTCTTAAATTAGGACCTAAACCGGCTTCATTTGATAGGAGCCATTTCTTCCGTTTGGAGCCAGAAGGGTTTTGAAATTCGAATTTGGACCCATTTCTTCTGTTTTCGTGTTTGCATTGTTCAGGAGCGAGCAATCCAAGACAATTAGGGTACCACTTTCGTTTTGCCTGCATCAGGGAAACTTCTGGGATTGAAAATATTTCTGGTTGAGATGAATTCCAATTGAGGAAATTGAGCTCTGGGAGATGCGTTCGTTTGGGGGGAAGGGGAAGATAAGGAAATAGGGTTAAGCAAGAGGGAAAAGGAGGCAACCAAACCTATCTAATATAACCGGATGTGTATTAAAAGGTTGTACCAAATGCATCTTTATTTGTACATTTCTTAATTTTAAGACATGTACACCTTCTCTCACTTATATGCATTATATATAGTAATAAGATATATATATAGGGGATGGTTACATTGTTAACCATCCCTTATCCGTTAACCCGTTAACCTTGGCAAAAATGCTCGAATCTTTCAAAAAAATTTCATGGCCTTTATTACACATAAATAGGGGGGTTTCTTTTTTGTGTTTTTGCTAATTCATGACCGTTTAGAATTTAAATCAAGTGTAAGTTTGTGTTACACTGCTTACATCAGATAGTGTAACTCAAACTTACAATTGTTTTAAATTCTAAACGGTGATTAATTAGCAAAAACACAAAAAAGAAACCCCCTATTTATGTATAATAAAGGCCATGGAAAAAAAATTCAAAGATTCGGGCATTTTTTGCCAAGGTTAACGGGTTAACGCTATAAGGGATGGTTAACATTTGATCCTCTCCCTATATATATATATATATAATAAACAACAAAAAAATGAAGTTTGGGTGGCCAATGGTGGGGATGCCAAGGATCAGGTGTCGTGGTCAGGTGCCAAGGAGGTCAGAATGGGTGCTGACATGTGTCAAGGGTTGATCGCGAGCTAGTGCTACAAAGCAAGGACTACCAAGGACCAAGGGAGCCAAGCCGAAGCCGGTTGCCACCCGGGTGTTGCCGAGGAAAAGGGAGGAAGGGCGCCAAGAATTGCCAGGAGGGACTTGATCACGATCTAGTTGTTACAGAGAAAGAGGTGTTGGCGTCATAGGTTGTCATCGTAGTTGCCGCATAGACCTGGCCGTTGTCAAGGAAGTTGGTCTCGTTGCTAAGAAGGGTTGCCTAATTGTCAATGACCTCTTGGTGGTTGTCAAGGATGGTCGGGCATGACCTGGTTGACTCTAGTCGCGATCTAAAATTTCGGGAATCGTTTGAACATTGCAGATAATACCTAGTTGTCACGGTTGTTCAATTTTGATCGTTTTCGAATTTGAATAAACTTTAATATTTTTAATAAAAATATTCATGAAATTTTTAAACTTTATAAATATACCAAGTGTTTTAGATAAGATAGCAACTAGATTGTTTTTACGCACATTTAAAATCGACATTATTTCATTATATTATCACAACCTGAAATATGTTAATAAAGCAATTTTTGATGTGTCAATTTAATCTAGGTTAAAATTTGTTGAAGTCTAGATTGATGTTTAGCGTAATATTATAAGGTATTAGCTTACCATCAAGAATCAATACCCTTCGCGTATCAGCAATTGTGGGCTTACATGGTCATCTTATGGGTCGTGTGCCTTTTGAGCAGTCAAACATCTCACTTCGTTGCCTTCTTATGCTATGCGTAGTAATCACGCCTCCATCACTGCACGTATGCGCCACATAAACAACCAACATCATCATCCTCTCATCACTGCACGTATGCGCCACATAAACAACCAACATCATCATCCTCTCATCACTCCACATTATCATCACATTTGTAATCATCACTCCCCATCATTCCACGTCATCATCACCTTTATTTAATTTTTATTATTTGATTTTTATTTTTTTAATTATAAAATAAATTAAAAAAGACATTATATTATTAAAAATAAAACATTACATGTCATTTTTGTATTGTTTTTGCTCCTGTAAGTAGACAAATTTTTGTAACGATTCGGAGATGGTCTCCAACGTTCCTTTGTAATCGGCTGAAAACGAAGTTTGTGGTCGTTTTCCCTTATTGTTTCAAATGGGCGGACATTGAGGAGAGGGTGGGGGCATGCCGATCTCGACTTCCTCATCCGACTTGTTTAAGTCAAGAAAACATCGACCAGTTGAGTCAGATTTAATGGTCGTGTATTTACCGAACGATGACATCTTCGTCCGTTTCGAAGTTTGTAACTTCAGGACAAGATGCTATTTTGATGAGATTTTCATAACATGCCACACCACGATATGAGAAAATAGTCCATTTTCTCTAACATAGTTCATCAACGCCTCGTTCATGACCGTCTCATCACTCTCACCACATTTTCGGTTGTTGTGCTGTTGAATCCATATTCCGTTAAATTTCGCGCCTTTACGTTGTAAGTCGCGCCATTTTCCGGAAATCACGTTCATCCGATAGGATTCATAACCCATTGCTAAAAAATAATTGGCCTCTAACACATTTCCAAAATTATGTACCCGTTTGGTTATTACTAATGAACGGATGTTTAGAACCATCGATGTAGACACAAGCTAGTGCCACATTCTCAACTTCTGTCCATCGAGTGATTGTTACTTTCGTTGTTTTTTCGGGCACATCATTTCGTATGTGCCTTCATCACGATGTAGCCGGTTGGGATTTAGCTTGTGTTTCTAGGACCAGCTCAATGTCAGGTTCGGGTTGGGTTTTGGAAACGTTTTCAAAAGCGGGTGAATGTTGGTTGAAAAACGGTTGTTGTGGGTACCAATTTGCAAACGTTAGAAACATGTTTGAGTTGTTTGCATCGACATGAGGACGATAACAATTTATAACCAAGTTAAAAAACCGGATTGTTTGGGTTGCTTGGATCCATAGTATGTAGAAGATTTTTTGAAGATTTGAGAATTGAAATTTGTAGAAAGTTGGAAAATTTTGTAAGTGTGAGTATTTTTTGTTGTAGGTTGAATGGGTTTATATAGGTAAAAAGAATTGATTATTTTTCTTTCAAACGGTCATATAGTCGTTTCATGTTTATTTATTTTTTTCAAACACCCAAGTTCACCCATGATGCCATTGCTCCTAACGCCACTGTCACGCCTGTGTAGTGAGGAAGGGCACCAGCAGGGCGTGACTGGGCCCTATCACGCCTGGGTCACGCACCACTACACATGATCTTAGGACACTGAAAGTGGTAGCAGGCAGATATTTAGTTTTAATTGCCATTGTTTTTGAAAATGGTTAGGGTTGTGTCGGATACGGTTTACAGTAAAGTACTTCAAGTTTGAACAGTTTGATGCCCAAAGTTGTATCATTTGTAAGCTCAGTTAGCAAGTTTTTAGTGGGATTTTGACGGTTAACTTGTGTTCTGTGATCCACGTATTTAGTCATTACAGCTTTCAAAATGTGACCACAAGGAATTTATTTCATTGAATTGACAGTTTAAGGATGCAATATATTGCCAGAACTTGGTAACACGATCACCGATACAATGATCACTATTAAATGTACAACACACCTAAAAGACATTTAATCTTTTAAGGGGTCATATTCAAGTGATGAAGCAGTGGACCATATACCCATGTTGCTGTATGAGTCCAGGTAAAACCATATTAGCAACTTATCAAACAAGGAACATGACAAATTAAACTGGATTGCTTAGGTTTGGGATTTATACAAGATTCTTATGTTCTATGTTTCTTAGGTTATACATATATTTGTGCTAATTCAGGCCATACATTCAATTTTTTTTCCTTCTGTTATCATATATTTTAGAGTTTAACAATTAGTGTATATTATCTAAAGTTAGCTCATTAATATTGCATGAATATCGATTGTCTCGCCTACTGAAGCCCACGCCTCGGCTTTTGAGATTTAAGCATCTCATACCTTTTAAAATCAAAACTATGACAAATAAGCATACTCTGGTAAAGAAGTCATAGCAGCCCTAAGCAAGCTACAAAAAGAATTAAAACAGTATGGCAGCTCAATAGGTTAGGTCAATTGGTTAAACTTCTCGTCTTGGTGTAACCAAAAAAAAAAAAAGACCAAAATGGTATCCATATGAAGAACGACTCATATATAGAAAAATACATTTATCTGTATGTGCACAAATGCATGTATAAAGTAATAGTACGCACGAATCATGTCATAATCGAGCGGGAACCATATGATTTGGTGTAATTAGTTTCAGATCGGATTTTGTAACCACCAAAAATGCATTCATTCAGTTTGCCACAGTGCATCATTACTTATTCAATTGTTCAAGTGCAGAAATACACAAACAGGTTTAGAAATACTAAAAACACCAAAATGAATAATAATTTATATATTATTGGTCCTCATGACAGGTTATGTGCACATTATTACAATGCAGAAATTATCTGCAAAACTGAATAACTATTAAGTTTTTCTTAGTATATTCTTAAAATTTAATACCAAAAGTTTCACAATCACTGTATGCTACATCAAACCCTTGGACTGTTACATAAAAGATTACCTTTCATCATCTTCCAGAAATGTTTTCATCACTTTTCAGGATTATTGCTTTTACTTTTGTTTCCATAAATAAGCCCGGTTTCCTATAGATTCAAAGATAAGCTTAGTTAATTCTATCTAGGGTTGTTCAGAATCAAAGGCGAGCCGAGGCAGTGTTAGCTCATGCTTGGCTTGGTTTCTAAATTCTAAACGATCCAAGCCAAGTCGACTAAGGTTTTAAACGAACAAATTTAGACAGGTTTCCTCCAATTCACAAACTATTATGAATATTCCTAAACTTAGTACAGTAAGTAGGAGTCAATTAGTATTATTAGTATTGGTTATTACTGATTAGGCTAAAATTAGATCAAAAGTTTACAAATACAAAATTATAGCTTTTAGGAAATGACGCATACCGGCCAACTCATAAACATTTATCCATACAGAATAGATTAAAAAAATGATTCTGGTCGACCTGTGCTACCTAAGTTTGTTAACGATTCAAGCCACAGCATGTGAAGCAGCTATTTGAATGGCTCCAATTCTAACAGAAAGATAAGTTTTCCAACAAGAAAAATTAATGGCAGTAATTGAGTGACCTATTTCAACATCAATTCCAGATCAAAACGAGTTTTGATCCTTAGATAAGTTAATTGTTGTCAAATAGACTTGATTTTGATGTTCATCAGCTCAAATATGCATAATAATCGACATAAGATATAAAGAGAACCTGAAGATCGGGAATAGGTTTCACTTTCTCAACATACCGATATCGATCAGACGCTGCCGCAAGCGCAGCTCTCTCCTAAAAGTAAAAACAAAAGCAAATAATCGATCACGATTCGTGCTTATAACATTATTCCGACATATACAAGAGTTAAGATTGGTACTTCTTGTTCTCTTTTGAGCTCTTGTGATGGCTTGATCCACAGAATGTAAGCTAGGGTTCCGGCAACCACCCAAGATGCCAGGTTGCTTCCGCCGCGAAGACCGCCCGTTGCATTTCCGACGACTGACCGCAAATTGCCTAATGATTTCTTCCAACCGGTAGCCATTAATAGGGTTTTGAGAGGTGATCTAGGGCTTTGCTCGGTTTCTGTCGGAATAACGAAACATTAATGTGAAGGTAACCGCCTTTTTGCAGAATTTCGTCGGGTCGTGTTATTCGGAGCTTTCACAAATTTATATATATATATTAAAAGGCAAAATTTTTCTCACTCATGAAATTACCGTTTCTTTCCTACATATTTCTTTACGCAGGGTACAACCTATACAGCATGATTCCTTCTTTATCTTACCAGCTCCTCATTTCTTGTTGATGGTCCTAGGAGCAGTAGCGGATGTACATAGATAGAATGGGTTCACAGGAACCCACCGAGCTTCGGCTAATTAGTAGGAAAAAAAATTTCGAAAGAGTTTAACAATAGGGTGAACCCACTAATATTTTAGGGGTGAATCCTGAAGTGAACCATTAAGATTTTTAAGTGTGAATTATTAATGAAATTTTCACAGTAATTTGTCAACTTAATTGAGACAAGTGATATGTGTTAGAGAAAATCTTGATAATCGATGATTATATTTTATATGATCGTGTTAAAATCACTTTCCGGTCATATAAACTTAGCAAACAAAATGGTAGTTATTAGTAATTAAACCCTCGAATCAAGTTAATTTTGGTCATACAAACTTAGCAAATTTCGTTTAGGTTTCGGGGCGTTGCTCCGAACCCTACAACGAGCGTTGCCTCCTTGACCCATGCCTGCTGAATGGCCAGCAGGACCGCCACCTTGGACCCCGCAAAGGCGCGTGACCCCTTGACTCCCGCTTGGTTTGGAGCTCAGAAATATTAAAAATCACTTTCTGAAATCAATATTTCTTCCCAAAATTCGTTTAAGTTTCGGGGCGTTGTCCCGAATCCCACAAAGGGCGTTGCCCCTTGACCCCTGCCCGCTGGCTGGCCAGAGGGACCGTTACTTAGCCCCTTGGACCCCACCAAGAGCGCTGCCCCTAAGTCCCCGCAAGGGGGCAACAACCCCTTGACTCATGTTAGGTCCAGAGCTCAGAAATCTTAAATGAGTGTTAAGTCCGCACCTCCGAACTTTTTAATGACGATGTTTTTTTTAATTATTGACTTAATATATCGCACAGTTATTATGTGATGAAACTTACAAGACCCGAACCGTTAAACCGACCCGGAAATTTTTATGTTTGGTTCTATCTAATTGAAACTTTTGAAAATAGTGAACCCACTGGAAAAAATTCCTGGATCTGCCACTGCTTAGGAGCTTCAGTGAACATGTATGTATTCCTTCCTTTGACCTTTGTTTGCTCCTTTTAATCTGCGTATATCTTTTGCTTTACTATTTACTGGTTGGAATTGTAGGTTTTCCTTCCCTTTCTTGATGGTGCTCTCATCGCCACTTCTACCGCAGACCTTCGAATATTTTTCCGATTACCCAAATTCCCCTCCGAATCAATAAACCCTAACCTTAATTCGATCCAATAAACCCTAACCCTAATTCGATCCGAAACTTCCTTTCTTGAAGCAAGTAAATAGGGCGTACAAGAATCCGATGACAACTATTCTAGAGAGAGAATATCTCTTTGTTACCATTTATGTCAGTTTCTCTGGTGTCATTTCCGACAAGGAATCCGATTGCGGCTGTTCTAGAGAGAGGAAGGAAGAGTAGGTGTGTGACAATCCGACTTTTCAAATTAACCTAGTTAACTGAATATAGTGAGATCACAGGCCCAACAAGACAAAAGTAGGCCCAATAAGGCCAAGATAAGCCCAATGAAACCAAGGAAGGCCAATGAGGCCCAAGTAGGCCCAATAAGGCCAAAGTAGGCCCAAGGTAGGCCCAATGAGTCCAGGATAGGCCCAATTGTGTTTAAGAAGCCCAATTGGGTTAATTTAGCCCAACAATGATTTAAATGACCCAATTAGTGACAATTCGGGATTTTAATTCAACTTTGTAAACCGAAATGCTATGTAATCGAACAAAATCAAATCTGAGAGATTTGAATTAAGTAAAATCAAGTCTTGAATACCTAAATTTAAAAGGTTTTAGCTTATATTGGAGTAGAAGTATTAATTTTGACTTTAGGAGTCAAAATTCGGACTTGAAAGGCAATTTAATTTGAATTGGATATTTAAACTAGGTAATAACTGAAATTGATCATTTATAATCATCAACTTAATGATTAGTAACCACTATCAGGCGTTATGGTCACAATTATTAGTCGAATTAAGGGCCAATTGATGCCAAAAGTCGTAACCGTTGCATAGTAGCATCAAAACCGCAAAATTCGACTTCATTCCTCACAATTGAACTTACAAGGACCCTGGTCGGCACATTTAGGAAGATTTTCATATACCAATTCGAGGCAAGAAGGAGCGAGAAAGAGAAGTCGATCGTGAGCCGGCCGAAGAACAACTCCTTAGTCGATCTCCTTCGATTCAAGACCGAATCAAGTAAGTTACCACTTTTACATAACCTAAACAGGTCGACTAATCTTAGCCCCATGACAATTGATGATTCTAGTATCGAATTATAGATGTTCGAATTCTAGGGTTCATAATAATATGCGGTTTGGGGGTTTTAGTGTAAACGAGGTTAGCAATCAAATTAAACCATACGTGTAGTTTCAGAAACCTCCTATTGATAACATCCCTATTTCAATTTCATGAAACTATAACGAATTCGGGGGTCTCTAGTTCTAGGGTTCCTAGCCAAAAACGATTTGGGGGTTTCAATCCATATGAGTTTTAAAATCAAATTGATTGCTATCCTAAGTTTCTAAAAACTCCGATTAACAAGATTCCTCTATTAATTTCTGGCCTTAACATCGAATTGTATAGAATCCGTAGTTAGGGTTTTCGGTTAAGAACGAATTGGGGTTTGTAACTCGAATGTGTTTGGTAATCTAATTAATTAGTACAGAAGGTTTCGAAATTATGGGATTGATGAAAACCCTATAGAAATTCAGTGTAATTCAAACGATTTAAACAGATTGAATGATGATTCTTATAAACATGTTCGAAACTATTAAGATTCAATTAATCTGGCTATAGTGGCTTATTTTTCGAATTGAAGCCACCAACAAGGTCGTTTATATCCATGGGACAAAAGCCCCATGGTTAGGGGATCAATGAGATTCGAATTGGAGCCCAATTGGTTGTTAGTTAGTTCGGTTAATGAAACAAAAGGAAATGGGGCCGTTTGGGCTTAAAAGAATTAGGAACCATGATCCATCAATAAAAACTGAATAGAGTAGATGGTAGGACGGGTGTGTGTTGGGTTGAAGGTTTCGGGTTCGAGCCCGGCCTTCAACATTTTTATGGGGTTTAAAACTAATTTTGAGTTTTAAATCATAACTTCTTCATTTTAACTCCGATTCGACTCTTTCAAATTTCGTTGGAACCAGAATTTCATCCCTAACACATTTGAATAATAAAATTCATATTTTAGAACGAAAACGTAATCGCGTACAATTACGGTTATTTAAATAAAATCATATGTGATTTTATTTAAACGATTTCAAAGGCACGCGTATTTACGTATGCACATTTCTAACACTTTAACATACGTGTGTTGACACGTATGTGATTCCAAGCACAAAACGACATTCCGAATAACTTTAGGTTATTGTTTAATCACAGATTCTTCGTAGAGGATTTTCTACGCGAGTTAAAGTGCGTTTGATCATTCTGCAATAATCAAAGGTGCGTACACGGCCCCTTTCTTATTTTAACTGTTTTGGGGGAGAAAACATGTGCAACAAACACTTTTTAGATATATATCACTTGCATGAGTTAGCTGTTTACATTATGTGACAACATAGCATTTACAAGTCCTTACACACTTCGAACCGTTTAGTTTGCCGTAGCGCAAAGCGTGGTAGTTGGAAATAGATCTATTAGGTTTGACAAACCTCACCTGGTAGATGGGATCTACGCAGGTGTTTGACTGACCAAACACACATTACTATTGTTTGTGCTAGACAATAGTGGCAAGGCAAAAACATGCTATAGCATGGCAATCGTCAGCTTCGGTGTCGACCACTTATGTAAATAGTATAGATGACTAGCTATCATGACTATGCATGTGTGATTATGTTATCTGTAAACTTGATATTCAAACTGTTGTTTTGAACATTGTGAATACTTAAAACCTGTGTTATGCACCAACCTTTGTGTTGACTTGATTTACATGTTTTCTCAGGACGCTAAGGTGCGCAATAAAGCTGGCATGGACTAGGAGATAGAGTCGCATGCATGTTTTACATTTATATTGTTTGAACTACACATTTGGGGATTTTGTTTTGTAATTTACATGTTACAACTGTTCCTTTGGTTATTGTTTTAAAACGCTTCCGCAATCTTTAAAAACTTTGATGTTTTAGACCAAAGTATGTTTTGAAATTCATATAGAGGTCTTCGTTATGTCTAATGATCTGAGATCCTGGTTTGTCACGTTCCCAGACGGTATGATTCCGTTAGTTGAAAATTGGGGGTGTGACAAGGTGTGTTGATGGTGACCAGAGCATCCGATGACAACCGCTCTACAGAGAAAATAAAGAGGGTAAGGGAAGTTAGGTACGTCGGATGTTGTTTCAGCTACGGCGACGACTCATCTACGGCGAATCGCCGTCTCATCTCATTGCATATCTCTATCTTTCTTGCTCCGATTCCTATCTTCCCTTGGTCTGATTATGTATGGTCATTGTGAGTTCATAGACATTCAGATAACGATTTAGGTAACTGTTATCATCATATGCTTCTTATGAACACACACGCGCATGCACGCACAATTTCACCCTGATTATGTCGGAAAACCAAGGCAAAAGGATTTTATCCAAAATAAGTCAGAGATCGCAATTTCATTTTGTAGGGCTAGAGTTTTAGCTACATATGTGGAGAGCTTGGTTGACGTTAAAGTTAAACAGCCTTCTGATTATCTTCAGTGATATCGTAGTTAAATTTAATCCAACGAGTAGGAGGAATTGAAATCCAAATGTACGTGTAATCTGTGTGGTGATGTTGCTATAATGAGATTGTAATTTACTCCTGCCTAAATTGCATTTACATGTCTTTTTTTTATGAATTTATCACCAAAAGATCCTATGTTATTTGTCATCTTCTTATAACTATGCCGGGCAAAATGGTCGGGTTGGGTAACGGGTCAGATTGGGTTGGGGTCAGGATGGGTGCGGGTTAGAACGGGTTTAAGCAAAATGAATTCGGGTCTAAATGGATTGTTCTTAAAAAAAATCAATTTAATTTAACTTAAGATGTGTTATAAGTAAACAAATAGTCCATTTGGATAATTTTTAGTGATTTTCTCACAAAATATGTTATTAATCATTCTTAAATGTTTGAATCCATTGCATTTACATACTTTTTTGATTACCCGTCTTGACCCACGTTGTATTTAAGTGCTACCCATCTCAACCTATTCAATACTATGATGTTACCCATCTTAACCCATTATACTACAATTGTTTACCCAAACCAACCCATTTCTTTTGACATGGGTAAAAATTGCCACCACTACTTATAACTATCAACTTAGCATCATTGAATGCAAACTTGAATAAATCCCTATCAACTTCTTGGTTAAATATCCTGGCGCCACCCCTGTCATTTCACATGATACAAGCTATGATGGGTATGGTGAGATATATCTTCAAGCAAAGACTTTGTAACAACTTGCCTTGGCCCTTAGGCAATCATCTATTAAAATTTGTATAAGTCAAAAGAGTGTTAGTAATTTAGTTATTAGTTTGGACACATTGATTTGTTATGCTGCATAGGCAATTTTTCGAGGTTGTACCGGAGTGAAGAATGCCCCTTTCCTCCCCCAAAGCAGACCGGTTTCTGCTTTCCAAATGATAGAAGACCCGATCCATCTTCTCTTGAATCTCGAGTCAGAGTGAAATAAAAGTCAAGTATGCCACTAGACCAGAAGGAAAAAAGGCCCACAGAGGCCTCTGTAATTTTTGATTGCCTTTCCTTTTGTCCTTGATCCTTCATCTACAAATCAAGTATGTTATTCCTTTTTTGACGTTTATTTCTTTTATGACGTTTATTTATTTCATCGTAGTGCAATTATATTTTGTTGTCAGAGATCCGTACTTATCTTCATAGACGTCACTTTGCTTTTTTAGGTGTTCAAAAATCTTGAACTACATCTTGAGTGCTTCATTCAGGTTATAAAATTTCCCATTTTTTGGTTCTTGAAGTCCTTATCGTTAATGCCCTCTTTAAATTCTTTATACTTTTCACTGATAGATTGTAGCATTCTCCACATTTATGCCCTTTATGTGTTACAAAAGACATTCAAGTTACTTTTTTTGCCTCTTGCCTTACTATTTTGCTGCATTATTCTTTCTTGATAGGCATTAGCTTTGTAAACTAAAAAAATGCTTGCTAAGTTGTTTGATTTGTGAACATATACGATATTTTTCAGAAAATACATGTGACAAAGAAGAAATTTAACGTGGAATTAGCGTCACTGAAGTTTAGTCGATATGCCTCCATCAGGTAAGGCTGATAGCAAGGCAGCAGTGGATGCTGCAGCATGGATGTTCAATATAGTCGAAGCCTCTTACTTTTATTACTTTGATTTTGGAGTAAATTACGGTTTTGGCCCCTGTGGTTTATACGTTTTAACTATTTCGGCCCAAAATAGAATCTTTTATCAATTCAGCCCCTGTGGTTTAGATAACTATCGGTTTTGGCCTCTCAAACTTAATTATTATAACGGTTTTGGCCCGAAGTCTAACTATGGTTAGGGGCCAAAAATGTTAGTTTGTCTAAACCACAGGAGCTGAATTGATAGAAGATTCTATTTTGGGTCAAAATAGTTAAAACACACAAACCACATGCGCCAAAACCATAATTTACTCTTGATTTTGCCATGTATTATCATTAAACTTCAAATATTAGTTTAATTTATTAAGCAAAATTTGGTAATAATCACGTCTTACTATTGTGATTTTGTAATTCTTTTAATTGCGTACCTTTACTTCGATTTACATCTGTTCAGTATTCGGACCCGTCGCATCACGCGGGTCCTAATTCCTAGTTATATATTCAAATATAATCGTGTTAGAATTATAATAAAAACAAAATTATTGGTATTCGTTGATACATTTCAATCTATTTATGCAAACACAACAAAGATATATTTAATAGAATAAATCAATTAGAATTATTAAACAAATCATTATACACATGTACAAATAAATAATTCAAATAAGATTTATTATACACATACACGTATAAACAGGTCAAATTACTGGAACTGAATTGGTTCAAAAAACAACCAACAAGATTATTAATATTCGTGAAAATTTGACAACTGCTCGTATCCGACAAAAGAATTATGTCGATAGAAGGCGAAAGTCGTTAGAATTTCAAATCAACGACTTAGTTGTTTTAAAGGTGTCTCTTTGGAAATGAATTGTTTGGTTTGGGAAGAAAGCAAGGTAGCTCCTCTTTACGTAGATACCTTCAAAGTTTTGGAAAGTATTGGTAAACTGGCATACCGACTTGAGTTACCTCAAAATTATCAAACATGCATCCAACATTCCATGTCTCGAATTTAAAAAAATGTCTAGCGATGAAAATCTACACATTTCTCTTAATGGAGTTTGCATTGATGAAAAAATGCACTTTATTGAGAAATTGGTGAAGATTGTCGATCGGGAAATCAAAAAGCTCAAGAACAAGTGTATTCCTATCATCTTGGTTAAATGAGATTCTAAACGTGACCCACAATTTCCTTGGGAACGTGAAGATCAAATGAATACCAAGTACCCCGAATTATTTAATTCAGTTTTGTAGTCAATTTTAGAACTAAATTCCCTAAAGTAGAGATTAGAACGAAATTCCCTAAAGTAGAGAGACTGTTATCACTAGGGTTTTCTCTGTCGATTATATATTGTAATCATTTTTGAATTATAAAATAAAACAAAGTTATTGTTATTCGTTAAAACATTTGTATCTATTTATGCGTATACACAAAGATATATTCAATAAACATATTAATTAGAATTATTAAACAAATCATTATGTATGCGCACACACACATACAAATAAATAATTCAAATAAGATTTATTATAAACATCTATCTATTCTAATAAACAAAAATTTTCATTTGACACTTGTCACATTCTAAGGCCATAATGTCACTTACCAATTTTTAATACACTCATTTAATTATCGCTTATTAAATACATTATATTATCTCTCCTTTTAAATTAATTATATTATCTATCTTATTAAAAAATTATAATAGTAATGACTAACGATATTATTTCTATTTTGCAAATTTAAAAATAGTTTTCGTATGTTTAAATCGAATCATTTTATTATAAAATATATTTTAAAAAGTTTATAAAATATATTTTTTTTCATAAATATCAATTTTTAAAAAACAAGAAATATTTCAATTCGTTATTTTTAGAATAATAGTTTTACAAAAAAAAATTCTTAAAAACAATTTTTTTCAAAAAAAAATAAAATATAAGCAGAAAAATATGTAAATAATGATAAAGGTTACATTTTTTTGTGTTGTATTTTTAACGGTAATTTCAAATTAGATTTTTTTTAACTCTAATGATTACAAAAATATTATCTTCTCATCTTACTCTAAAATAGTTAGTTTTTGATAGAAAACTAACTAATTAGATTTGAACTTTAGATAGTTCAAATATCTCAGTTATTACAAATCAAGAATGTTAAAGATATTACTATTGTTATTAAAAATTTTAATAATTGTTTTATTATCTAAAGTAATTATTAATACATAATTTAATCATTTTATATAAAAATATCATCATTTATTATTTTTAAATTTTTATTATTAATTGTTTCATATTTTATATTTAATCCGTGTGTTCACACAGGTAATAGACTAGTACACATATAAACAAGAATATATATGATAAACAAATCATTTCAAAAAAATCAAAGAAAAAAATCTCTTATATGTGTGTGTATATATATGTGGTAAGGTTCGATTGTTAACTCACTCTTATTGCGTTAACCCGTATGACTCCGCCAAGATCAATCTAAATCTTTGTTTTCTTTTTTTAAATATCATTATCACACATAAATAATACATTATTCTTTTATGTGTTTGTGTAAATTCATCATCGTTTAAGATTTAAAATCAATGTAAGTTTTGGTTACATTAACATGATTTATAATTTTTGGTACAATGTAATTCAAACTTACAATGCTTTTAAATCTTAAACGGTGATGAATTTACACATACACATAAAAGAAGAAACTTTTTGTTTATGTGTAATAATGTAAGGCCCCGAAACCGGGCACCTCACAGAGGTTGGTTTTCATCATAACACATAGCTCTTAAACTAAAAACTTTCATAATCATGCAGCGGAATTGTAAACATAGTTTGATAAACAGTGATGTATTCGAAATCTTCATTATTTCGAGTACACGATTTCTAAGCCCCATCTTGGTTATTTTTCGTCTATTTTCCCACAAGTTACTTATCCGTTACACGTACGTAGAATTCTAATAACTTGTATCTTAGAAAAATTTGGGATGTTACAAGTCTCCCCTCCTTACAATAGGTTTCGTCCCGAAACCTGCCTTGTTACACATCGAACAAATGAGGATACAACTCCCTCATCTCGTCTTCCAGTTCCCACGTCGTGTCTGAACCTTTCCGATGCTTCCACTGAACTCTTACTTGACGAACCGTTTTATTCCGTAGCTGCTTTTCCTTCGTATCCACAATGGCAACTGGTTCTTCAATGTAGTTCAGTCGGTCATCTACCTCAATGTCATCCAAAGGAACATCTGCCTGCTCGTCTGCCAAGCACTTCCTAAGATGTGACACGTGGAAGGTAGGATGAATCTCGTTCAGCTCCTCTGGTAGGTCCAGTCGATACGCGACTTTCCCTACCCTTGCCTCTATCCGAAACGGTCCGATGTATCTCTGACTCAACTTTCCCCTCTTTCTGAATCGAATGATTCCCTTCCATGGTGATACTTTCAGCAACACTCGATCGCCAACATCAAACTCGATCGGTCTTCGGCGCTTGTCAGCGTAAGACTTTTGGCGATCTTGTGTAGCTTTCATCCGTGCTTTTATCACTCGTAGCTTTTCAGCCATTTCAGTCACGGCAGCCTTGTTTCCCATTTCTTTCTGTCCAACTTCACCCCAGCATACCGGGGTCCTACATCGTCTTCCGTACAACGCCTCATATGGGGGCATTCCGATACTAGAGTGGTAGCTGTTGTTGTACGAAAACTCCACCAATGGCAAGTGGTCATCCCAGCTTCCTCCAAAATCGATAATGCATGCCCTAAGCATATCCTCCAACGTTTGAATAGTCCTTTCTGACTGTCCATCCGTCTGAGGGTGATAGGCGGTACTGATATTTAACCTCGTTCCCATGGCATCATGAAACTGCTTCCAGAATCTGGAAGTAAACCTCGTATCCCGATCTGACACAATGGAGACAGGAACTCCATGCCTGGTCACAATCTCTTTTATGAACAACTCAGACAACCTTTCGGACGTATACGTTTCCCTGATAGGGAGAAAGTGTGCACTCTTCGTCAGTCGGTCCACAACCACCCATATGGTATCATGCCGTTTAGCTGTCCTCGGTAGCTTGGTGATGAAATCCATGGTGATGTGTTCCCATTTCCATTCCGGTATCTCAAGAGGTTCCACATATCCGTAGGGCTTCTGATGTTCAGCCTTCACTTGCGCACAAGTAAGGCACCTGTTCACATACTGCATCACATTAAACTTCATGCCCGGCCACCAATAATCCTGTCGGAGATCTTGATACATCTTCGTCGCACCGGGGTGTACCGAGTATCGTGACTTGTGGGCTTCATCTAAAATCCTCGCTCGAATGTCCCCATTTCTGGGCACCCACATTCGACCGAATTGTAGCTTTATCCCATGGTCATTGTCTTCCAAGTTCTTGACTTGTCCGAAGACGCGTTCAAAACCCACATTCTCTTCTTTCAATCCCTCCTGTTGCGCCTGTTTGAGCTCGTTCAGAAAGTCTGGCGTTATCACCAAACTATACGATTTTACTCGTATGGCAGGATGGTCAGTCTTGCGACTCAGAGCATCCGCCACCACATTGGCCTTTCCCGGGTGATATAGAATATCACAATCATAATCCTTTAGCAGCTCAAGCCATCGTCTCTGCCTCATGTTCAAATCCTTTTGCTCGAAGAAGTACTTCAAGCTCTTGTGGTCGGTATAGATGGTACTCCGTACTCCATACAAGTAGTGCCTCCATATTTTCAATGCAAACACCACTGCAGCGAGTTCAAGATCGTGGGTCGGGTAGTTAGCCTCATGAATCTTTAGCTGGCGCGAAGCATAAGCTATCACCCTTCCTCTTTGCATTAGTACACATCCCAACCCTTGTCGTGACGCATCGGCATACACAACAAGATCATCATTCCCATCCGGCAGTGCTAGAACAGGAGCTTGGGTAAGTTTCTCCTTCAGCACTGAAAACGCCTGTTCTTGGTTTGGACCCCATTCATACTTTACATCTTTCTTCGTGAGCTTCGTCAGTGGCGTCGCTATCTTGGAGAAGTCTTGAATAAATCTCCGATAATAGCCAGCCAAACCAAGAAAACTGCGTACTTCTGTCGGTGACTTTGGAGGACTCCATTTCATAATTGTTTCAACCTTAGCTGGATCTACCATAATGCCTTCTGGGTTCACCACGTGACCCAGAAACTGTACCTCTCGTAGCCAGAAAGCGCATTTGGAGAACTTAGCATAAAGTTTCTCTTTCCTCAGGATCTCCAATACCTCACGTACGTGGCAAGCATGGTCTCCCTCATTCTTTGAATAAATCAAAATATCATCAATAAACACTATCACCGACCGGTCCAGCATCGGTCGACATACCCTGTTCATCAAATCCATAAATGCTGCGGGAGCATTCGTCAATCCAAACGACATAACGAGAAACTCGTAATGTCCATAACGCGTACGGAAAGCACTCTTTGGAATATCCTGCTCTCGAACTTTCAACTGATGGTAACCGGATCGGAGATCTATCTTTGAGAACCAGCTTGCACCTTGCAATTGATCGAACAAGTCATCAATTCTAGGTAGAGGATACCTGTTCTTTACGGTCAACTTATTCAGTTCCCTGTAGTCAATACACATACGCATACTTCCATCCTTCTTCTTAACGAACAGCACCGGTGCTCCCCACGGAGAGACACTCGGTCGTATAAAACCTTTATCAAGGAGTTCTTGTAGCTGGGTCATCATTTCCTTCATCTCTGTTGGAGCTAAACGGTAAGGTGCTTTGGCAACGGGTTGTGCCCCCGTCACTAAGTCGATCTGGAACTCAATTTCCCGTTCGGGTGGTAATCCAGGCAATTCCTCAGGGAATACATCGGGGAAGTTACACACCACGGGAACATCATCAATCGTCCTCGTATCCGTACGTTCCTCAATCGCGTAGGCCAAGTAGGCTACACACCCTCGCCTCATCATAACATCAGCCGTGATCATTGAAATGATCTTTGGCGCATACATCGCTTTATCACCATAAACCGTCACGGAACTCCCATCCATCGCACGTAAACATATCATCTTTCGTCGACATACAATGTTAGCCTCATATTTGGCTAACCAGTCCATACCCAAAACCACATCGAATCCCCCTAAGGTAATAAGAAACAATCGGACAGGGAACCTATGACCTTCTATCTCAACATAACAATCATCAATAGCCTAAGTCACCCTGGTCATCTTACCAATAGCCGTCTCTACATCAAATACCCGATCTATCTTCTTAACCTTCCCAGATAACCCATCACAGAAAGTAGAAGATATAAAACTCATACTGGCACCAGAATCAAACAATACAGAAGCAGGAATATTGTTGATAGAAAAGGTACCTGTTACCACGTCAGGGTCCACAATCGCATCATCCTTCGTCATCGTAAAGGCTCGTGCTTTAGCCTTCTGCTTCTCCTTTCCTGTCTCCTCTTTCTTACCCGAGCCCGAAGCATCAGCCCGTGGTAGTTTGCAATCCTTGGACATATGTCCTAATCCATTGCAGTTGAAGCATCGAGTAGCATTCGGGCAACTGCTAGAAAAGTGCCCCGTCTTTCCACACCTGAAACATAAATTAGTGCCCACCAGGCACTGGCCCGTGTGGCTTTTCCCACACTTGTTGCATCGGCCCATCTCCTCTCGCTTAGCCTTCTTGCTTGAGAACTTTCGTTGGTCTGTTCGACCCCTCTTAGTCCCGGAGGACTCTTTCACCTTTGCTTCTTCTTTGGCTGGCTCGGCTGACATAACATCATCCCAAACTATGCCACTGAGCTCCACAGTGGAGTCATAAGTCTTGGGAGCATTCGCCTTCACATGTATCCGAACCTTCGGAGGTAAACCCTCCATGTACAACTTCACCCGGCGTTCCTCGGTAGAAACTAAGTGAAGAACAAGTCTTGCCATCTCATTGAATCGTGAGGTGTACTGCCTGTGGTTCAGACTTCCCGCCTTCAGCACCAGAAACTCCCTTTCAACCTTATCCAACTCATTCTTGGGACAGAACTGCTTAGTGACCAGTTCCTTGAGATCCTCCCAAGTCATCTTTTCCATATCCTCAGTAGTCTTGGATTGCTTGATGGTGTTCCACCAGTGAAGTGCCTCCTCAACGAAAGAGTGAGCTGCAAACTTGACAGCTTGGTCAATTCGGCACTCACTGATGGAGATAACAGCCTCCATCGCAGAAATCCAGTGGCAGGTGGCCACAGCATCCTTCTTACCATCGAAGGTCGGTGGGTTACATCCCTTGAAGGACTTGTAGTCACAGCCCTTCAGTTTCCCCGCCATAGAATCACCGCTCTTTGTCTCGATGATCACCACCTCAGCTTCTTTGGTGCTCTCTTTGGTTCCTTCCGACTTGTCTTTTAGAGCATCCTTCAGTGCCTTAGCAATCAAGGCTGGTAGTTTCTCATCCATTATCTTACAGACCTCATCAGAAATAGCCTTCACCACGATAGGCTCAAGAGTGAACTCTTCTTCATTCTCTGGTTGCTCGTTGTGCTCGTGGTCGTCTTCATTGACAGGTTCTTCATTCTCAACATGTGGTTCTTCAGGTTCCTGTGGTTTCTTTCGCGGTCTACCCTTTTGTCCAGCCATCTAACTATCTATAGGATGCAACAATTGATGAGTCAGTACAGGAATCAGTTTAGCACGGAATAAGTTTTGTAAATCGTTAACGACGTTGATCAAGTGTTATTAACCATTTACCCAACTCATAGGCTCTAAACGTTTCCCATCCCATCTCTTCAATGTGCATGACACTAACTACTTTCATAACATTACATCTAACCCTTAACTCATACATAAACATTCAACTCGTGGCATCCGTCATCCGTGGTTGGCAATCCGCATCCATTAATCCCATTCTCAGTTTAAGTCTTGGCATTTGGGATGCCAAGATCTCTCAAACTATGGCTCTGGTACCAACTTGTAAGGCCCCGAAACCGGGCACCTCACAGAGGTTGGTTTTCATCATAACACATAGCTCTTAAACTAAAAACTTTCATAATCATGCAGCGGAATTGTAAACATAGTTTGATAAACAGAAATCAATAAAGTGTCTGTATCAAAAACATATCGGATTGCCAAAAACCACCGGATCGTATGACTCTATGCCCGAGCTCCATGCCTTCTCTTATCATACCTTTAACCTGACATACATGCTAAATCAAGTCAGCTTACGCTGGTGAGTTCTAGTTTTCATAAAACAACATTAAACATACTTAACATACACATCATTTCATACACATAGTCCATAACCATAGCACATAACATCCTTACATCATCATCATCATCATACGTTCCACTGTTACCATACGAACAGTGGGCTTATGCCGGCACAAGGCTCCATAACCGTTGATCTGTCCCGCCGAAGCGTTCTACAGATCCATACTTACCCAGTAGCAAGTACTGGAGCAACCATACTTACCCCATATGAATATGGGAGCAACGTCATACTTACCCCGTAACGAGTACGGGAGCAACCTCATACTTACCCCGTAACGAGTACGGGAGCAACCTCATACTTACCCCGTAACGAGTACGGGAGCAACCTCATACTTACCCCGTAACGAGTACGGGAGCAACCTCATACTTACCCCGTAGCGAGTACGGGAGCAACCTCATACTTACCCCGTAACGAGTACGGGAGCAACCATACTTACCCAGTACAAATACTGGAGCAACCATACTTACCCAGTACAAATACTGGAGCAACCATCATTCATCCTGACATGACACACTAGCACCATATCATCATTCATCATAACATCGTATCATTATCCTAATATCATAGGATTTCTCATACAGGGTATGCTAGTATCATGTCATCATAACATCCTAGTACCATGCACATGTCATGCTAGCCGCACGTCATCATATCATTCATCATGGCAATATAAACACATTTTTGCTAGCATGTAATAATCATAACATCATACTTTCATCATAGCGTACCTAGGATTTCATCATAACATAACATCATACTTTCATCATAGCATACCTATGATTTCATCATAACATAACATCATACTTTCATCATAGCATACCTATGATTTCATCATAACATACATCCCTATTTATCATCATAGCATGTTATCATTCAGTTTATCATCGTAACTTACTAACATGCATTCATCATTCTGAGCATACTTCCATGCAATAATCATACTATCACCTTAACATGCATACATGGTCAGGGCATATCATCATTCATTCATCATAGGCACATATCATCATAGACATAACAATAAGCATGTATGTCAGCCCAAAACATTAAGCATAAAATAGGGCGTCTAGAACTCACCTGATAGTAGACTCCTGTTAACCTTAGCCGAACTCCTTAGCTAGGGCCTTAAGGACCTATATCAGTTACATCATATCATCACATACCATCACATCACATACTTAGACTTAGAAATTATTCTAAGTCCTCATAGCCTACTAGTCCCCCTTATTGAATCCAAGTTTTCGAAATTTAGCTAAGTGTTCGAAACCCTTGAAATTCATTAAGTTCCTACGTACACGATTTGCCATGTACTCGAAACATCTCTAGTTCACGAAATGCCATGTACACGAAATTCCATGTACACGAAATAACCATTGTATTCGAAATAGCCCCTGTACTCGAAATAACATTGTACTCGAAATACATGCATGATTTCGAGTACCCTCTGTACATGATTTCGTGTACTCATCGTTTCGTCATTAAACATCTCAGAAATTCATCTAAGACCTTGGGGAGCTAGTTCTAGGTTCCTTTGGTTGTTACCAACGTATTGGAACCTCAAAGTTATGAACTTTATGCATAAAGGTGTGAGCTTTATGCAAAAGTTCACCTTTTGTTTAACCATTCTAACTTTTGTATAAAAATCCAGCTTTCTATACATGAATCACTTACTTGAAGGTAGCTGATCCTCCTGGTAAAATCCCGTGCGTTTCCTACTTCGTTTGGTCGATCAAAGTTTGATTCTTGAAATTCTTGGACTTAAACTTCGTGTACTCGAGAGGAACTGTGCTTCCAACCAAAGGTTGTCACATTTCCCAAGGCACGACTATTTATAGACAAGGTCCCTGTATTCTAAAACCCCTGTACACGAAAATGTAGTGTACTCGAAATGTGATGTATTCGAAATCTTCATTATTTCGAGTACACGATTTCTAAGCCCCATCTTAGTTATTTTTCGTCTATTTTCCCACAAGTTACTTATCCGTTACACGTACGTAGAATTCTAATAACTTGTATCTTAGAAAAATTTGGGATGTTACAAATAATGATATTTAGAAAAAGAAAACGAAGACTTAAATTGATCCTGGCGGAGTTATACGGGTTACCGCAATAAGATTGGGTTATATATATATATGTGTGTGTGTGTGTGTGTGTATTTAGACAAGACTTAAATAATCATAATAATAACAGCAGTAGCAGTAGCAGTAGCAGGAGCAGCAGCAATAGTAGTAGTAATGAGCATGATAAAAATAATAATAACACTAATAATAAAAAAAATAGACATTTATAAGTTAAAATCTATAACGTTATAACATAAACAATAAAGCTAAAAATGCTATAATAAATTTTTGGGAAATATAAGTAAAATAAATAAGTACCCATAAAGTTTTTATAAAGACAATAATGTTACAAAGTTCAAATTAAATAGTTTTATAAACTTTTATATATAAAAATTAAGTTTTTAAATGCTTAAGATTAGTTTTTGTAAACTTTAATATACAAATAGAAGTTAAAGGGGATGAAATTGCAATTTTTATAAACTTAAATGTGAGTGTTAAGAGCTAAAAGAAAGATGAAATCAGAAAGATCAAGGGCTAAATCTGTAAAATCACAAAACCATTCTTTCTTCCTCGCCCAGCCCTGAACCGTCGACACAGGATCCAATTCGTGACACGTTTTCCATTCTTGAGCATTCCAAATTAAATCCTTTTCAATCAGGGATTGATTTAGCCCGGATTTGAACGTGTAAATCAATTCAATCAACAATTCTTAAACCCGGTGAACAAAACGTGTGATTTAGCTTTTGGTTATACGAGGTACGACCAGAATTCAAAATTTTACTCAAATCAGTATAAAATACTGTTGGAAAATAAGGACTAACGAGCAAAACCACTGAAGCCAGACAAATAAACAAACCGCGGATTGACCAACCGCGGATGCTTCTCTTCTGATTGAAGAACTGCTTCAACATCGGAAGATCAACAACGGAAGATTCACCAAAAAGAACCACCGCTGAACTTCTCTACATCGAAAGACACTAGCTGACCATGATACCTTCGGAAGACAACCATTGCATCGGAAGACATCAAATGATTCAGAAGACAATCTCCTATTCCGAAATAACTGATTGTTTAATCAGCTTCTGATGAACATCTTCCGAAAGAATAACCACTGAGTATCAGTACAACTACTTCAACCTCGGAAGACCTAAAGACTCCTGAAGACTCTTGTTTCCGTTGTTGTTGACTTTGTATTTGTACTAGTCTGATGATTCAGTGTCTGTAACAGTGTCAGCTATTTGTCTTATTTTTTCTTGTCTTGTATCTCAGAATGTTGGGTATTTAAGTCCCAACATTCTCTGGGTAAAATGAATTACTTACCCCCAAAATTCCTTGTGCTTTCTATTTGTTCTTCTCTCTCTCTCTAGCAAGAAACTAAACAACAAAAATAACCTTGTGCAAAACTTTAGAGGGAGCTAGTACCAAAGCTTTGACTAAGTGTCTAAAGCCTTTGTTCCTAGTTAAACAGCCTCTCCTCGGGTTTCTGTTTTCAACAAATACGAAATAAACCATCACATTAGGATCCTTTAATTCATTCAAACTTTTCTGCACAACTCAAATCATCCCAAAAGCTCTCTGAAGTTGGATCTCAATCCAAGAACGACCGAAAGCAATTCTCTACTCGAACTCCAGTCAAACATCATCGAATCAGGTAACCAATGCCACCATCCTACTCGGTTTTGAATGAGGAATCAAAGCCCTATCAGTATAGAGGCTTATAATCGGCCCCTTGATCGAATTCAGATTAGACCCAATACAAGGGCATACGATTTGGGGGTTCTTTTAGAAGTTTGTATAAGATTAAATGGTTTCTGGATTATTCACAAATTCCCATGCAGCACAGCGGTAAGACCTGCATGTGTTGGGCAAGGGAACCAGTGTTTGACCCTTGCAGGTGAGTCTAGAACCGTTTTTTACCACTTTAGTCGTTTATATCCATTTTTTTAACCATGTTTTTTCTAAAAATCATAAAAACCATTTTTTAAAATTCTGTAGAAATTCAAAAAATTTGTTAAAAAATATTTTTATTTGTTTAGACTCATTTCTTTGATATTAAAAAAATAAAACTATAAGTTTACAAAGGTTTTCTCATTATTTTGTAATAATACAAAAATAATTTCATAAATACTTTGTTTTATGAAATATGATATAAAAAAGAAACGATATAATATATATTATGGATTTAAAACCTTTTAAATACTTAAAAAGTTATTTTATACTTAAAAGATATACAAATATTATAAATTAAAACAAATGAATTAATTATACTAAAACCTAAAGTTTTAAGCCACAAATCATGATGATTTTTGGTAGCTATTCTAAACAAATAATTTTACCCCGACCTATGGCGGAATATGTCGTGGCGCCACTGTGAATGCTCGAAATCTCATAGTGCTATGTTAAGGTTTCAATATTTAAAACATTCATATTAATTTATTCAAACAAGACATTCAATAACATGCAATAGTTCAAAACAATTTACAAATGAAATACGAAACACTGTTTTAATTAACTAGGTCCTCTAAATCTAATGTAACATCAGTGCCGGAATCGTAACTGAAACAGTATTGTACAATAATTCAGGTACGAACTATGTGTATTACACGTATGCTATTATCATTGGATGTTTGACACAAAACTATTACACAATTCACTTTAGGAACATGAATCAAAACCATGGTTTAACAGTCAGAATTCCATCTGACAACACAGAACTGCTACGTAATTGTTAGTTAGGATTTTATTATGTATAAACGTATGTGAGGATTTACAGAACAAAACAACAACGGATGTCGTTATGTGAATGCTAAATTGACAGATTATTCGTATAGGTGACGATCTGTACGAATATATCTGAAAGTTTAACGTTCTGAATGATGTCCAATAATTAGAAAATCATATCGAATAGTGTAGTTATCGTCGTATTCATACGGGTGACGATTCGAACGAATACGCGCAACGACTATACGATTCGATTTAAACTGTGAATTTAATATTTTCAAAAATTTAAAATAAACAGAAGATATTTAGTTAATTTACTAGGAATTACCACCTAAATGAAATTTATAAGCTCTACTTTTAAAACCGTATATTTATTTCGAAGATGAAACGAAACTGACGCTTCTACGCGAAACCGAGCGAAACCGAACGAGACCGAACACACCCGGATAACTAAAAGCCATTTAATATAGCATTTAATGCCATTTTCATCACCACCTACCAGCCCATCATCACCAAAATCGTTCTCCTCTCTCTACTTTCTCTCTCTAGAATTCAAAGCTCCAAATCCTTCATTTCTCAACCAAATCGAGCTGTCTTGGTGTCAAAATGACCACTACAGCAGTCTTGGAATCATCCGATTTGAGGTAAAAATGAGTTAGATATCACAGTTTTAGGGTTTTCTAAAACCCTCTTGTTCGAACCTCTTGAAATCCGGCTAAAACCTCTCAAAACCTTAGGGAAACACCACGAAACCATCTTAAGTTGTGTTAGGAACATGTTATATAGAAGGGGCCAGCCACTTAGTTCAAAAGATGGTGGTTCCACCTTGCTGTCGTTCGAACGGCCGAATGAGGAAAACACCAGCTAGGCCGAATGGCATATGGCCGAAGAAGCTTCGACAGAATGGCCTAGGGCCGAAGGAGCCAAGGCCGATTAGGTCATCCGCATGAGCTTCACATTCGGTCCAAGTTCATTCGCACGATCTGCCTCCTCATTCGCTCGGTGCCACCTACTTCGGCCAACCCTCCATTCGCATGGCATCACTATCATTCGGCCGAACTGTCCTTCATTAGCATGACCATGTTAATTCGGCCGAGCTAACCTACATTCGGATGGAACCTTATTTGGTCAAGCTTAAACCGAACGAGTCACCATCATTCGCACACCTTGGTCTATTCGTAAGGATAGCCAAAATACCATTAGCATGGTTGAACCTATGCGGCTAGATACATGGAGTTGGATACATGAATTGCATGTATAGGAATGGTTAAGCAATTTTGCACATTACATGCATGCATGGGGAATTTACGTACGGTGCATGCTTGGGAAGATTTAATAGGGTTTAATACTAAGGTTTTCTAAATAATATTGAGGTGTGATCATGAATTAATGGATACAAGTTGGGTTAAAACACATGGATTCATTTAAAGACATCTTGAATAGGGTTTTAAAGACCAAGGTTTCTTGGAAACATTTTGACATATAAACATTGATTTTGTACATCATTTGGGTTTAATACATTCGAGAATTCATCAAAGATCAAAACAATAGTCTAAGTATATGGATGTTGATTCATTATTAACACCCAATACTTAGTAGAGGATATACACTATCTAACTAAGCTAGATAGTTCAATTGAACTTTCTAGGCAAAGTTATACACAAGAACGATCAAAGATCCATGGAAAGGGAGATCTAACAACGGAATCAAGGTTGATCGAGTGAGATTAACCTAAGTCTAATCATGTTAATTTATATTTTCTTAAAATAATTCATGTTCTTAATAAAAGAAAATGATTTATAAACTTCTTTAAATTAAACTAAATGATTTCTAACTTAAGGATTTAACTTAAAATGAATTATTTAAAATTTTTTAATCAAAAGACTTTGAATGTAAACAACATAAACCTTGCATAACTAAGGTTTAATAATGATTATTCATGGGATATGGGTTTTCAAACAGGTAATACATTTAGGATAGCTAGAGAGATATAGAAAAACACCAGTAACATAGGACACATAGTTGCATACCGAGACCAAAACCCTAGATACGTCTATTATAAATACTTATAGTATTCGAATCTCCTAAAAACAACTCAGGTACTGAAGATACCTAAGCTACAATTAATGAGCGCGCATTATTTGTTGTGATTCAATTCATAGCAACACAGGTGAGTTCATCTGTCCCTTTTCAAACTGTTTTGCTTTATTGCGGGACTGAGAAACATGTCAAATGTTTTATATAAATGCTTTATATAATTGTTGTCAAGTTTTATGAAATGCTTACTGTTTATGTTTATAAATTGTTTATAAACTGTTAAACTGTTTACTCATTTAGTTGTGATAAGTCTTAATGATTCCATCTATAAACTATCATGATTATATGTCATGATTGTATACCTTCCTCAAACATTTACTTCTCAAAAACATTACATATAAAATTTCTCAAATGTATACCTTGTTATACTCAATAACTTTTGCTCAAAATTTATACTCAATGTTTTTAAATCAATATTAAATATTCAATACTCAAATGCTTTATGTTCAAATACAATATACTCAAATACTTAAATACTTTATGCTTGAGCATTTTAAGCTCAGTTACTTTATAAACTAATACTTTTAAGCTCAATTCTTTTACTCAAATGCTTAATATTTATATTCATTACGGAATGCTTGTGGTCAATGTTCATAATCAATACTCATGCTCAGTACTCAATAAACTCATAAACTTAAACATGTTAACCAAAGGGATTCTAGTGGGTAAACAGGTACATGTGCACATGGTATTGGAAGATCTTGAGTCTGAATAATCGGCATAAGAACTTCGTAAGACAGACTGGTTGGCCGACACGTGTTGACCTATGGTGTCAACACCTACTAGTCATTCAGTGTTCTTCGTTGTCAGGACCTTGTAGGACAGACTGATTGGTCCTCTTGTACTTACCTTTCAATGTTCGTCATTATGCATCCATGCTTTGTAACGGTGGCTAGGATGATTTTGATACTATTAGTAGACTTTGTGTCTACTAATGGATATCCTCTAACTACGCACCTATGCAGACCGTTACACCCAAGCTGCTTCTGTCGATTGATACTAAATGTCAAGGCATTCAGTTGTCCTTGGAAGTGAACTCATAACTGTTTTTCAAACTCTAACGATTGTGGTGCTGGTAGAGAGTGAAACGCTTAATTATCATTAACAACAATATACTATGTGGTACGGTATGTGGTGGGATGTCGGCTGGGGCTTGTTCCCCTACGTATGTCCTATATATTAGCATACTTGACTGGATAGTATAGGTGGTTGTTGGTGAGGTTAAGGTTGTCGTTTCGGGTGTTTAAAAAGGGTAACATTTTCAAACGGTTCAAGTGTGATCATTTTTAGACAAGTTCAATGGTGTGATATGGTGTATGGAATAAAACGCTTAATTATCATTAACAACAATATACTAAGTGGTTCGGTATGTGGTTGGATGTCGGCTGGGGCTTGTTCCCTTACGTATGCCCTATATATAAGCATAGTTGACTGGATGGTATAGGTGGTTGTTGGTGAGGTTAAGGTTGTCATTTCAGATGTTTAAAGGTTAACAATTTCAGGTTGTTCAAGATTGATAGTCAGTGGGTAGAATGAAATGCTTAATTATCATTAACAACAATATTCTATATGGTCTGGTATGTGGTGGTGTCACACCCCGGGCCGGCAGGCCGGATCGTGTGTCCTGTCGGGCGAAAGGCCTCGGGGCGCAATATCAGGAATGATAATCGAAATAATCAGATTGTTTACAATGCACATGATATATAAGGAGAAACTGCTAAATGAAAATAGAATTACAAAGTTAAATTACATCAGTTTTGTTCATAATTTAACAATGTAAATCTACTATCAACATCATAATTCTTCTATCTTGTATCTGCACAAGATATACAAAATAATCTGTAAAATGATGTTCAAAATATGCATTTCCAAAATACTAAGTCCTTTATCTGGCATCCTAGTCCAAAAGCAATAACTTCTTACTTAAGCCTGTTCGTCACCTGAGAAGTTATGCAAAAAGATCAAGTCAACACATGGTTGGTGAGTTAATATAGTTTTATGTGAAAATGAATTTGATAACCTGTCCGAATGAAAACGTTAACCTCACTAACAACCACCTATACTATCCGGTCAAATATGCTTATATATCGGGCATATGTAGGGGAACAAGCCCCCGCCACCGTCCCACCACATATCGAACCGCATAATATATTTTTGTTAATGATAATTAAGCATTTCATCCCATACCCTGAATCACATACTTGAACCGGTTGAAAATGATAACACTTGAATCGTCTGAAAATGATAACCTTTGAACAACCAAAATGACATCCTTAACCTCACTAACAACCACCTTTACTATCCAGTCAAATATGCTGATATATAGGGCATATGTAGGGGAACAAGCCCCTGCCACCGTCCCACCACATATCGAACCACATAGTATATTGTTGTCAATGATAATTAAGTGTTTCATTCTACACCATAGACACACTAGTTCTTTGAGTTCCACAAAATAGAAATTCCATTGATTCTTTTAGTTCATCACAAAATCATGATCAACCATAGCATTTGTAGAAACATTTCAATAAATGCTTAAATAATTAAATAAATAAACATTTAATAAAATCTAAGACCTAACGATTGGGCCTTGGTCAACTCGAGTAGACTAGTCTAGCAATCAAGGTTCTTAGTAGTAAAGGAGATCCGTAAATGTCATCAAACATGCGACCTATAATCAATCAGTCTAGCTAGGACATCTCTTGATATACAAGCTTTTATAGTTATTTAGATCGTCCGTGGTTCATATAGTTCTTTAGTTCTTTGGCACATGTTATATTTGAGTATTTCCCAGATGTTCCTCAAATCTGGTTTAGGGAATACTGTAAATATCATCAAACATGCGTCTCATATTCGATCAGTCTAGCTAGGACATCTTTCAAACCTGAGATTAGCACATGCTATCTTTGTTATTTCCCAAACAGTCCTTTGAAAATGGTTCTTTGTACATAGTTCGTTGAAATAGATCGTTAGTTCTTGGACAACACACCACCGAAACATATTCTTTGATTTCACCGTTAGTTCTTTGAAATTAGATCTTTGCCAATAGATCTTTATTTTAGATCTTTAGTTCCTTGAAAATAGTTCTTTGTTTTAGATCTTTAGTTCTTTAAAAATAGTTCTTTGTCTTTAAAATTGTTAGCTATTCATGATGAATAGCTAACTCATTCCGAAATTATGAAATTAGTTTACCAAGATAGGATCTAGGATAACCATTTTACATATAAAATATATACTAGGTAAAAGTATTCAGGTAATTATAATCCAAAGAAAATAAATTACGCATGCTTCTCAGCCCCGCGTTTGTAAAACAAAAATGTTTAGAAAAGGGGCAATGAAGTCCCCTGTGTTGCTAAGAATTGAATCACAACAGATAATGCGTGCTCGTGAATTGTAGCTTAAGAATCTTCAACACCTGAGTTGTTTTAAGAGAATCCAAATACTATAAGTATTTATAATAGACGTATCTAGGTTTTGGTGTCGGCGTGCAACTAAGTGTCCTATGTTACTAATGTGTTTCAATGATTCTCTCTCTAACTAGTTTAAATGTATTACCCATTTATGACCCGTTATCCCATGAATTCACTATTAAACCTTAGCTAGGTAAGGTTTATGTTAATTACATTCAAATCCTTTACTTAAAACATTTTAATTAATTCAATTTAAATTAAGTCATTAAGTTAGAAATCATTTTATTTAATTTAAAGAATATTTTAAATAAGAAACTTACAATTTATTTTTAGAAAATATAATTAAACCTATTAGGCTGAGGTTAATCCTATTCGATTAACCTTAAGCCCGTTACTAGATCTTTGTTTCCCAAGGTTCTTTGATCTTCCGCGTGTATAATTTAGCTTAAAGAGTTCAATTGAACAATCTAATATGGTTATATGTTCATATGAAATTACTAAGTGTTAGATGTTAATAGTGAAATCAACACCATAACCTTAGGCTATGATATCCAAAATTTATGTTTAGATGTCAATATGATTTAAGAAAATCATTGTTCTCGAAAACCCTAATTCATGATTTCTTTAAATGGATTCATGCATCTTAGACCAAACCCACATCCAAGATTAAACCCCATTGTCATTTAGGAAAACCTTAGTTCTTTGTCTCATAACAAAATCATATTATCCTCTTTCTTGTTAAACTCTATGTTTGAACCTTAAATACACAAAAGTGGTTGCATGTCATGAAACCCTAATATCCTTTTACCATTTAAGTAACCCACGCCCAAACATCATGCATGATATTGTGTCCCCATACCCATTCATGCATCTTACGTACAATGCTCATGCATGAAACCATATGTTTCAATCCCGTGCACAAGATCATATACACAAGGCCATGTAATCACTCTTTTGAAGGTTCGGCCGAGTGTAGTGACTCAGGAGAAAGGAGCCAAGCTTGGCTGAATAGCATGGGTCACCCGAAGGACTTGGTCGTATAAAGGGTTTGTCAAAAGGAAGCACCCGACCGAATAAGATTCAGGCGAAGGAGGCCCTGCTTATGTGTTGGCCGAGTGAAGGCATGGCCGAATGATGATGAGGTCTGCGACTGAATCAGCCTGGCCGAATGAAGGTTGGCCGCATGAGGATCAGACCGAAAGGGTGTCGTGCGAATGAAGCCTTGGCCGAAGGAAGTTTCCGAGCGAATGAAGGCATTTGGCCTTGGGCCGTTCGGTCGGTTCTGGTTCGGAGGGGTCCCAGTCGGTCGGGCCATTCGGCCTATCTGTGCAGGCCATTCGGCCCTTCGAACCTGCAGCAGGGGCAATCACCATTTTTTCGAAGAAAATGTCTATCCCCTTCTTTGTAACATGGTCCTAACTCGTCATACGTTGGTTTGGTGTAGTGGTCGTTTTGAAACCAAGAGAGCTCGATTTGGTTGAGAAATGAAGGTTTTAGGTTGATGGCTTCTAGAGAGAGAAAGTAGAGAGAGAGGGTGCAGGGTTTGGGAGGTTAAAGGTGGTAGGTGGAAGATGAAATGGGTATTAAATGCCCATTTAATGCTTTCAAAACACCCAGGTATATTCGGTCTCGTTCGGTTTCGCTCGGTTTCGCGTATGAATGTCGGTTTCGTTTCGTTTTCGTACGAAACATCACGATTTTAAAAGTAATGTTTATAAACTTATTTTAGGTGGTAATTCCTAGTAAATTAACTGAATATATCCGTTTATTTTAATTTTCTGAAAATATTAATTTACAGGTTAAATCGAATCGTACAGTCGTCGTTCGTATTCGTTCGAATCATCACCCGTACGAATACGACGGTAACTACACTTTTCAATATGATTTTGTAATTATTGAACATCATTCAGAACGTTAAGATTTCAGATATATTCATATAGATCGTCACCTATACGAATAATCCGCCAGTTTTGCATTCACGTAACGACATCCACTGTTGTTTTGTTTTGTTATGCCTCACATACGTTTATACATAATAGAATTCTAACAAGTATCCATGTAACTGTTCTGTGTTGTTAGATATGTTTCTGACTGTTAAACCGTGGATTTTGAACTATGTTTCTATAATGAATATGAAATAGTTCTTTATCGGCTTCAAATGAATATAGCATGCAAGTATTACACATAGATCGTACTTGGATTACTGCTCATGTTACTGTGTAGATCATTGTTCCGGTTACGTTTCCGGCACTGATGTAACAGGTGGGATGTCGGCTGGGACTTGTTCCCATACGTATGCCCTATATATAAGCATACTTGAGTGGATAGTTTAGGTGGTGGTTAATGAGGTTAAGGTGGTTATTTGGTCAGGTTTGTACAAATTCAATTTTTGACAAAACTATATGAACTCACCAACCATGTGTTAACTTTGTTCTTACATGTTTTCTCAGGTGATGTACAGGATTAAGTTAAGTCTCAAGATGCATACTACGATGCCAGAGAGAGGATCTAGTAGCTTTTGGAAGCACATATTTTGTTTGTCTTGTGAATCAGTTTGACATCTTGTACGGTTACAAGATAGTAACTTATGATTCTTTTGAATAGGTTTACTTAGTTAAATTATCAGACAATTGTAATTTAACTTTGTAATCTTATTTTATTATTAATGTGCTTTATTTATTCTCAAATGTTGATGCTATGTATACAATCTGATCATTTCGATTATCACGCGATATCGCGCCCCGAGAACCTTCCGCCCGACGGGACATTCGATCTGGTCCGCCGGCTCGGGATGTGACACCTAATTTATGTCTTCGTCATATGTATTCATCTTAATGTGTTACATATGTAAAATAAAAGGGTCAACTATTTGAATAGTTGGTGAGCATTTCAAAACAGTTTAATATAATACGAATAAAAGGATGCAAAACTAATAAACTAAATAGAAATAGATCTAAAGGCATATGTAATTTCAAGTATCATGTTTAAGCAATAAGCAAGAATCCAAACAAGTGACATTACAAGATTAAATCAAGACTAGCTAGGTCTCTGACTTAAACAACGTAAATCATAATGTTTATGTTTGTGTACAATTCACCTTTTTGATACAAGACATAAGTCATTGCAAAGAATGTAGCCATATTCTTAGGCTACTATTAACTAGTATTTGTTTGATGTATCAAACGTCTTCTAACTTAATTCACACATAGCATTTAGCACATAAAGTCACATAGCACCTAAATCATGTCTACTAAGCTTAAGAATTTGCATCAAGTATATGTTTTTGACTCTATGAATATGTTTTTGTATAAGGCATATGTAACATCCCAAAAAATTTACAAAATGTAAAAAAGGAGTAAGAATTAACTCACAATAATGGTGCTCGAGAAAATTAGTATAATAAAGAAGAATGAAGATCAACAATTGTATCAAACTGGATGCCATGAAGTTTGAACGTGTGTGGCCAGACAACAGCTCAAATGAACAAGTATACGATCCAAATGCAAATGTGGTTCAACCTGGTCAAACGAATGCAATGAGGATGGGTAAACATTATGCTAGGCATAGCTAAATGAACGGACATCATAGGCTGGACTCGTGGGGTCTAACGAGCCTCTACAAGGCTCCACCAACTCTAAAGGCGGCATAAAGAAGGCAAGCTAAACGAGCCTAATGCCTACAACTAATAACTAAGGTCAACTAGTTAGACTAAGAGAGTAATAAATAAATAAATAACGAATAGAAGAAGAAAAAAATTAACTCATAGAAGCTTTACAGACGAGATAATCTTGAAGGGCAACACCTCCTCATCAAGAGCATAAAATAAAACTACTAGATTCAACATCCCAAGGGGTGTTGCACTTGCAGAACCACCAAATTTTGGTTATTCCACTTAGGTTATACTCAAGTAGGAGTTGCAAGCTATAAAGGACCAATCAAGAATATTTGTAGGTGCTTAAAGGGTAAAACTTTTGGTTTTTGGGCTATGTGGGACGAGTTTAAGAGAGGGTGGCCATGACTTGCAAATCATTAACAAACATCAAACTTGAGAGATGGATAGTTGGTTCAAGATAGATGAACCAGAGACCGAAGGAGAAGGAGAATGGAAGATGAAATTTGGTAGGATTATTTCCTGTGGTTATGGCTTTCTCTCATTTTAATCCTAATATTCTTAGGTTATGTTTACGTTTAGGTATTGAAAACTGTAAGATTGGTCGATTAAATTTCGTAGTTTAACTTTTAAAGTAAAAACTATTTATAAAAACTTATACACTTTATTTATATAATTTATAACCTTAAAATTTATAAACTTAATTAATTTCAATTAATTAAGTCTTCTATTCATTTTTTAAAAAAATGTACGTATAAATATTTTTATGAGTTGTAACATAGTTAGATTGAGAAAAATTTCACGTCATTATTCTAATTTTGACATGTGTCAAATTTGCGTGTCAAATCCGTCATCGAACTTTCTCTAATGTTACAATTTCAACCTTTGTTAAACTAGAACGAATTATTTACTTCTCCATTTAATTTAATATACAAATTATTTTAAACCATTAAAGTTTGAAATAATGATCTTAAACTAAATACTTAATTTTATAACAAATATGTACATAAATCTTTTATTTTTAAATTCATAAATTTTGAAACTAGTCCTTTTTGACAAATTCTTTAAACTTAATAATAATAAAAAATTATAAATCAGAAACAAATAGATAAAATAGGTTAGTCGAAAATATATACGATATGCAAATGTTATACAAAAATCAATTAGGGATATTTATTTATTTTATAGATAAATAAATAAATAATCCTAATGAAAATCATTCAAACTTAGACACATCATTTGGACTTCCATAGTGTACCATATATTCTAGGATGCAAAACTTGAACTCTATGTATAGACTAAGAATTCTATTACCTTTACGTCAAGGTGTGCAAGCATAACTTGATAAATGATAGGCAACGATCTAGAGGACAAAGCTATGACATCATATGATTAATTCTATACTCCATTTTTTACATTTTGTACTTTAGGGATATTACATATGCTAGTATTCAAAAACTAAGTTATTTTAGAGGCGAATCCTATAGATGCAATGCATTTAGTCTGTAGGATCAATTGTTCTCATTTGATCGGTATTAGGTTATAGCAGCGGAATTCAGAGATGAATTAGCATAAGAATTAGCAAGAACACTTGAATATTAATGAAACAGTAAAGAACAATTTGTTATAGAGAGAGAATTCTGCTAATGGAAATATTTCATTTAATGCGCTAACTTCGCTCTACTTTACACAATGTCAACTGCCCTTATATAGAAACAGTGACGTCTGATGATGTCACATGATGTTGACACCTAACAGACATAAAACAACAACTGAAATAAACAAAACTACTGAGGATGTTCATAAAGTCTGAAGGCATCCTCTTACAAAGTCTGAATAACTAAAACTACTGAAAGCAAACTACAACATCTGATGAGTAAACTACTCATCAGACTTTTACAACTATTGAAAGAAAAATACTGAAGACAAAAACAAACATCACAACATCTGAAGACTAATCACTTCAGCTGTTGTGAGTATCTTCAGATCTTGTAAGTCTTCAGATCTTGTATCACTTCAGATCTTGTGTCACTTTAAGTAGCCTTCAGCTGTTGTGTTCTTCTTCAGTTGTTGTGTGTCTATGAGACTTAAAGGTTTTTCTGATCAGGCTCATTGGTTCTTTTGGTCCAACAAACTCCCCCTGAACCAATGCAGCCAAAACCTTTAATTATTAACTGTCTCACTTATTATTGGTTTCCCAGGCATAAAGATCTTGTCTTTTTCTTTGAGAGCAGCTTCAAAATGACCAAATAAGTGCAGGCCTGGCAAACAGCAGCTTCTGAAAATCTGAATGGCAAAGAATGAGAGGGAACTCCATTGGGGAATGTACTATGAGCATTGACCCCTCTCATTGAAGCTACTGATCATAAATGAGTCTGAAAGACTCCCTGACATATGCTTCTAAAAGAACAACTTTATCTTCAGGTGTAAGCATCTCAGGCTCTCCTTCAAAAAATGATTCAGGCCCATAATATTCAGATAAGTACCTGGCCTTTGTCCCATCATATAGTTCCACCCTTGTAATTTCTCTGTAGACAAATTCATCAGGATGTTTGCCTTCCAAGAACAGTGGCAGCTCATTCTGTTTTACTCCTTCCAATTTTCTATACACTAGACCTTTCTTAATCATTTTATTCTCTAAGAACTTAGGAGCTTTCAATCCAGCATTATACACACTCTTAAAGTCTCCTATTATCTCCCAAGGATCCAGCACAGAACCCAGCATTATATCAGCACTAATCACCTTTTTAATTTTTCTTGCATATGCAGATGGTACATCTCTTCTGTGAATTCTGTCTATCACCCTTGGATCAGGCCACATTCTGATTTGTTCTTTTCGATACTGATAAGTGAACCTTAGTGCATACAACCTCTGTGCTTCTTTCTTCATTGCTATTATTGTTGAGGTCTGAGGGTACTCCTTATCAACCAATCTCAGAATATTCTCATCATGCTTCTTTTGACTCTCTTCTTCTTCAAGTTTGATTTTTACATCTTGTCTCTAAGATTCTGTAGTTATCTTGGGACATTGACCAAAAACCATGGCCTTTTCTGGCACATATTCAGCTGGCAACTTGAATGTCCTTTTCTGAGCCATTTGTACGAAACCAGCTTTTGAAGACTCAGGCTTATAGGCTTTTGATTGCAACACAGTGGATATTGGAAGCCTGTCTTCTTCATCTGAATCTTCTTCTTCTTGAATTCTCAACATCCTCCTTTTCTTGGGAGGAATATCATCAACAACAGATTGATGTGATTGGGTAGAGGGTTTGACTTGTGGTTTTTGTATCTCAGATACTTCAGGTTCTTGAACATTATCAGCCTTTTCCACCCCAATCATAGGATCTTGATCTTCCTCTGCCTGATCTACCTCTCTTTCAGATTGCTTTTCAGGTTCAGAATCTTTCTCAACCTCTTTCTCATTTACATCCTCTACTTCAACATCCTTCTCAACATCAATAGTTTTTGACTTCTTCTGTCTCTTATAAGTGACCTGTATAGATGGAGACTTTTCAGAAGTTTTCCCCTCCTCCTCACTTCTTGATCTCTTCCTCTCAACTTCTGAATCTGTCACTAACTCCCCCTTTTTGGCTGCAGGGGATGAAGGGGTTTGAAGGCTAGAAAATTTGTCAGCAACAGCATCATCAATCATTTTCTGAAGTTGTGTTTGAGATGGAAGCCTCTCATCAAGAGCTTGGGTAATAATATTTTTTAGAAGTGGAGTGATGAGAGGTAGGGCTGTGAGAAAAGCAGCAACTAATGCCTCTGGGGGGCTTGGACCCAAAGTATTAGTGCCTGAAGCAGAGGCTGGAGGTTTATTTGGTTGTTGAGTAGTGGAGGAAGTGTTTTGGTGACCTTCAAGAGTTGAAGGTGCCATCTGTGGGTTTGGAAGGGCAGATGGACTTTTTTCCTTGGACATCTTGGTGAGCAGCTCATTGAGTCTGCAGACCTCAGCCTCAAGAAACATGATCTGTTTAAGAACATCTGATAAGGTCCTTTGGTCATCATTAGCCTTGGCTAAATCAGCTGACCTCCTGATCATATCAGGATTAACCTGAGTTGAGTGTGGCTCAACATGTTCAGGTGCCCCTTTGTCTTGGTACTGGGGACTTCCAACCTCAGGGATAAACCCTTCATCAGTTGTTGCCTCTGGCAGGGTCTTAGAGATGTTACTACTATCAATCATTCCAAATGATGGAGATGATGAAGTAGCAGCCCTGTCAGAATTCAGAATCTCTCTGTCCACACTTAGAGACCTGAAATTGTAGTCAAAATCCTGTGGGTTATCAGAAACACTATGATCCTCTCCCTCAATGTTGGAGATAATCCCAGTAGTAAGAGTTGTCTGGGTAGGGATTGGAGTGTTGAGCTGATCCAGGATTTGTTCAATAACAAATGTGGGGCTGTGTTGAGTGGTTTCAGTAGTAGTAGGCTTTGAAGCAGATTGCACCCGGGGAGAATGGTGCTGTTCAATAGAAACCTTTTCAAATGAAAGAGGCTCTAGATGTGTGTCTTCCCCTTCAAGAGTTGCACCAAGTTCCTGTTGAGAGGAACCTTGGGCGGTATCAGCTGGTGGAGTCTGGTGCACCACTGGCTGACTACTGCCAGTGGGCATGTCATGCCTTGGTGAGGCATGGGCAGACTCAGGGGACTCATTTCCCTGAGCAGCCTTTTTGGGCTTTTTGGAAAGTGACTTGGTGGGGACTTTGGATTTGGATTTGAATGTGGAGACTGTGGGTTCCCTCTGCTTGGGTTTTAGCTTTCGGGCAGCCTCTTTGAGTGTGAGGTTTGTGTTGTGCCGGGAATATACCTCTAGCAAAACTGCTGGAGCAGAGATTCCCTGACCAACAAGGCCTTCTTGTTTTAATTGTTTTTCAATGATGGCCATTATAAAACGTGGGTAAAGAAGCCATCTTGTGGTAACAGGTTTAGCAGCATGTTCAGTTAATTCTGAAAATAGAATTTGTGAAAAATTAAGTTTTTGTGATTCCAGAATAGAGAAGAGTACCTGCTGCCACCTGGAGGACATTTGGTCCCATGAAGATGATTTTGGAGCCAAACAAATGTTGATCATATGGAAGATGAGACGCTCAGGGTCGTTGAAATGCTTCTTATAGAGAGTGGAGTCACTCAAGTCACCCTGATATTCGTGACTGGTAAAACAGAGATCGGTGAGATTCTTTGGGAAGGTAGTGACCAGATTAGCATCATCCAGATTGAGAACGTCCCTCAGTTCTGTTGGACTTACATGAACATTGTGTCCATTCACTGTAGATCGGAGTGAGATTACTCCGGTGCCGACATTGATGAGTTCCACATTGGTCCAGAATTGATGAAGAGATTCAACATGAAGTGTAGGATTGAGAAGAAAAGCGGTTTGGAATTGGGAGGCGTTCATAAGATCAACTGCTTCATCAAATTTTGACCAGAAAGAAGATTTCGTGAGATAAGCGACTGAGTTGTGATGAGGTTTGAGGTTCATGATCGCCATTGAAGCAGAAATTCTAGAGGGAAGATAGGTTTTTGAAAAAGATGGAATGTTCTGATGAAGTGGTAATGAAACAACTGAAGAAGATTTGGTTTTAATAGAAGACTGAAGAATTGGAATTTTAGTCTTCAGATGTTGCAAAAGGAAAACAACATTTGTGAAAACATCTGAAGAGTAAATTTACTCATCAGGTGTTGTAGACAGTACTTGTCCATCAGCTGTTTCAATCTTAACCAGTTGCTCATCAGACTTTGTCTGACTTCAGATTTACTCATCAGATCTTTTGAACAAAAGTTGTTCATCAGGACTTTGATAATTTTTGTCCTTCAGTACTTTGTCAACCAAAACCCATCAGTATTTGTAACTGATAATATTGGTAAAGGTCAGATGTGTCCTTGAATCAGTACTTCTGATATTTATCAGTACTTACTGTACATATCAGTAGTTTCAAGGTGATTTTAGGTATATTTGAATATTTTTGTATTTTTGAAAATTTTAGCAGGTGTTTGGAATTTTATTAGTTTGAAATCCATTTTATTCTAATTGCAGCATACCAAGCCTTAGAACTAAATTTTGAAAAGTTGAAGTCTCTAAGGGCTTAGTAAAAATATCTGCAAGTTCATCAGCACTAGGAACAAACTTTGGATCAATCAGACCTTTTTCAAAGCAATCCCTTATAAAATGATGTCTGATTTCAATATGTTTGGTCCTAGAGTGCTGAACGGGATTCTTGACAATACAAAGAGCTGAGGCACTATCCATTAACAATGGTGTCTTAGACTCTTTGATGCCATAATCCAAAAGTTGGTTCTGAAGCCAGAGAATTTGGGAAGTACAGCTTGCAGCAGCAATGTACTCGGCTTCAGCTGTGGATGTAGCCACAGATGTTTGTTTCTTACTCTGCCAAGAAACCAAACAGTTTCCTAGAAACTGACAACCACCAGAAGTGGATTTCTGGTGAGTTTGCATCCTGCATAGTCACTATCAGAGAAAGCAACCAGCTTGCAGGAATGCCCAGTTGAATACCAAATTCCCAGTGATTGAGTGCCCTGCAAATATCTAAAAATCCTTTTAACAGCAATCAAATGAGATTCTTTAGGTGCAGCCTGAAATCTAGCACAAACACATGTAGCAAACATAATGTCTGGTCGAGATGCTGTGAGATACATCAAGGAACCAATCATACATCTATAAAGTGTTTCATCAACTGATTTACCTTTCAAGTCTGCATCAAGTTGTGTGGTGCTGCTCATGGGATTAGAACAGTGTTTACAGTTTTGCAGATCAAATTTCTTTAACAAATCTTTTGTATATTTTGATTGGTGAATGAAAATGCCATCAGGACTTTGTTTAATTTGAAGACCCAAGAAAAACTGTAATTCCCCCATGGCACTCATTTCAAAATTCTTTGTCATTAGCTCAGTAAAAGCATCACACAACTGGGGATCAGATGAAGCAAAAATTATGTCATCAACATAAATTTGAACAAGGAGCTTATGCTGTCCTACATTCTTTATGAACAAAGTTTTATCTATGGAGCCTCTAGTGAAGTTATTTTGAAGGAGAAAAGTTGATAGAGCATCATACCAGGCTCTAGGTGCTTGTTTCAACCCATAAAGAGCTTTATCAAGCTTGTACACCCAATCAGGATGTTTATTGTCCTCAAAACCTGGTGGTTGACACACATACACTTCCTCTTTTATTTTACCATATAAGAAAGCACTTTTGACATCCATTTGAAAAACTTTTAGTTTGTGTAAGGCAGCATATGCTAAAAACAATCTAATTGCTTCCAGTCTGGCTACAGGGGCAAAAGTCTCATCATAGTCAATACCTTCTTCCTGAGAGAACCCCTGTACAACCAGTCTTGCCTTGTTCTTAGTAGATGTTGATGAAGAAGCTGGAAACAGGTCAGTAGGAATGTCAAAAGATGTAGAGGAGACCAGAATCTCATCAGCATTTGTAGTGGGAGGAACTACTGAAGCAGGAGTAGCATCAGGTTTAGCAGACCTTGGCAGAGTATCACTAAACCTGAACAGGTGAGTACTAACATCATCATCATCAGTACTGCCTTGTGAGTTTCCCATAGTAGCTGTTGATGCATTATCTGCCAGAATTACAGACTCAGCTGGAGGTTGATATGGAACATATTGCAGTATATCCAAATCAAACATCTCTACAGGGTTTTGTGGGATGAATCTTTTGGTGATTCGTTGAACTTTACATGGAGAGTTTCTTCAACAATCTTGGTTCTGCAATTAAACACTCTGTAAGCTTTGCAAGTTGAAGAATATCCCACAAAATATCCTGCATCCACTTTGGAGTCAAACTTTTTAAGTGGATCTTTGGTATTGAGGATATAGCAAGGACAACCAAAAGCTCTGAAGAAGGAAATCAAAGGGGTCAAAGTATGAAGCACTTCATAAGGTGTTTTCAACCATCTTTGATTCACCAAAACCCTGTTTTGCACATAACAAGCAGTATTGACAGCTCTGCCCAGAAAGTCAATGGCAAGCCGGAATCAGCAAGCATTGTTCTGGCAGCTTCAATTAAAGTCCGGTTCTTCCTTTCAACTACTCCATTTTGTTCAGGAGTTCTAGGGATGCTGTACTGCCTCTTGATTCCCTTTGACAGATAAAACTCATCCAGAATATGATTTCTGAACTCTGTCCCATTATCACTCCTTACACACTTACAGGAAGAGAATATTGTTTCTCAACATACAACACAAAGTGAATAATAGACTTAGCAACCTCATCTTTTGAGTGCAAGAAGAGGTCCAGACAAACTGGAGTAATCATCAACAACTAAGCAATACTTCTTCTTTGCCATACTCATGACCTTCACTGGCCCAAACAAATCCATATGTAACATTTGCAAACAAGCAGTTGATTTTGTATCTCCAATTGGAGGAAAAGATACTTTGTGTTGCTTCCTTTCAAGCAAGCAGTACAATTTTCATCACAACTAAAATCCTTCATTGGAAGACCTCTAACCAGACCATGTTTCACCAGTTGATTCATGTTTTTGAGATTTACATGACCCAACCTTCTGTGCCACAGATTAGATTCCTTGAGAGAGGCCTTAGAAAATAGACATGGATGACCTTTAACAGAAATTTTCTTTGACAGATCAAATGCATAAACTTTTCCCACTCTGTTAGCTTTTAGAAGAGTATATTCATCCAAGACCTTGCCAATCAGAGGCAACACTTCAGAAGACAGTATCCTGCAGTCTTGCTTGGTGAAAAGAGAAATGTGACCCTTATCACACATCTGACTGACACTTAGTAAGTTGTACTTGAGATTCTCTACATGGTTCACATCATCAAACCTTAACTCACCATTTGATACATATCCTTTTCCTATGATGTAACCCTTAGCATCATTTCCAAATGAAACAAATCCCTTCCTTCCTGTAAAATAGTCATTAAGAAGAGATCTGCTTCCAGTCATATGCATGGACCCTCCACTGTCAACATACCAGATGCTATTTTGGCATTCTGAAGGACCCTGCATACATGAACACACTCAGTTAGACTTTTGGACCCAAACCAGTTTGGTTTTGGGTCTGTTATCATATGAAGAAACAAAAGTAACAGTTTCATTTGAAGCAACACTTGAATCATTCTTTTCAAAAGATTTAACCTTGGTTTTTGACCATGGTTTCTTCTTATGAAATGAAGCAACAGAGGCATCTAATAGGTTGGCTCTTCCTAGCAGATGTTGCAACATCATAACCAGTTGATGCTGGTTTTGAGTCAAAGTTTTGATTTCCTCAGAAACATCAATACTTGTCTTCAAATTTTTGTGCTTCATTTCCTTAACTTCTTTGGGTGATGAAGAAGGTTTCAAGTGCTTTTTCTTTGAATCTGGAAAAACCCCTTGACCTTTCTTGGATTTACTTGAATCATTTCCCTGTGAGGGTTTTCCAGATTTTGAAACTACTGATGATTCTGGTACAAACTTGGAACTAAATTCATTTTTCATCTTGATTATGTTCTTGTTTTTGTGCTTAATTTTATTGAATTTAGATCCTCTTCTGTACCAGCATTCATCAGAAGAATGATTGAATAACCTACAAACTTCACAAGGCACTCTCTTGTGTTTCTCCTTGTGAGTATCTACAAGTACTGAAGACTTAGATACTTAGTTTTTGTTCTTCAGTACATTTGGTGCTTCAGTATTTGTAGATTGTGTTACAACTACTGATGCTTTGACAACCTCTGAAGAGTTCTTCTTCAGTACTTTTCTATCAACACATATCTCATCAGCAATTGTACCATTACCAGCTTTTTCTACAACTGCTGATGAGACACTCTGGCTTATCAGAAGCCGTGCATCATTCTCTCCAGTGCCATGCCCATCTGACTCAATCAGTTTTAAATTTAATTCATTTGAGACTTTTTCATCAGGATCAATCTCAATTAAAACACTATCCTGACATGTTTCACCCTGGATGACATTTGTACATCCAATAGAATAAGAATATGTTTCAATATCCACAGTTTCAGACTCAGATTTGCATGCACTTAACTCACTTTCAGATGATTCTTCAGCATCAGACTTTTCTGAAGATTTGGTGGATTGGTATACACTGTCCCCTTCATACTCACAGTCAAGATTTTTTGGTGTATAATCAGCTGGAGGGGCAGTGTGATTGTATCCAATACCAAACTTCACATTTGATGCTGTTTGTTTGTTTAACAACATCTCAAACCCCTTGCAAGACTCAACCCATTTTTCACACTCTACTTGGGTTGCTGCAAGTGTTTGTTTCAGATCATTGTGTTTTACAAGCATGACTTCCACCCTAGCCTTTTCATCAGACAACTGACACTTGAGTTTATAAATTTCAGACTCTTTTTCATTCAAAACTTTCTCAAATTCAGTTTTATTCTTAGTCACAATCTTTTCTAAATCCAACTTCTCATTGATTAATTCAACATTTATTTCTCTAATGGAAGCAAATGCTGAAATACATGATTCTGAACACAACTTAGCTTTTGATTCAGATGATACCTGGGATGTTGAGGAAGTTGGACCTGAGGTGTCAGTTGAATCTATAGCCATTAAAGCAACATTCCCGAATGGGTTGTCTCCACCATGTGGACCAGCTTCCGAGTACAGCTGTTCATTGAAATCAGATAAGTCATCAGGTAAACTACTCCAATCTGCTACTCCTGGGGTAAAGAAACTCTGATGTAGTTGTTGAGGCTGTTGATTTGTTTGAGATTTGCTAGGTTCAGGAAGAGCAGGGGATTGTGAAGGTATTAGTGCTGGAGAATGAGTGGGTTGTGGCATATAGAAACAAGGATATGGATAAGGCATAGGACTTTGTGGTACAAAATGAGCTGGATAAAATTGTTTTTGACCAGATCCAGAAGATTGTTGTCCTTTGTTTTGTGGGTTGTTGCTAGGAAAGGTTACAAAGGGTGCAGAAGAACTAGGTCCAGTGGATTTGCACTCTCTGGCAAAATGTCCAAGCCTGTTACACTTGTGACATCTCAACTTCCCTTTGTCAAAACCAACCTTGGTTTTGCCAGATAATCCGGGAAATTTTCTTCCAGTTCTTTTGTAGAATTTTTGAGATCTGATGTTTATTAAGGCCATCTGACTTAATATGTCCATTTCTTCTAGATCATCATCTGGGATTCCCTTTAAATCATCCATCACAAAGCACCAATTCTCTCCTGAGTTTCCTGCATTGCCATCAATTCCAACAAAAGCATGCTCAGCACCATTAGTAGAGAAATCAATATGCTCATCATAAGAACATTCAGATGCAGCATATTCTGACTCTTGACCCATCAAGGCAGTATTGCCAGGAATGAAATCATCAGTGAGCTTGCCAGATGAAGACAGTTTTCTCTTCTGTTCTACCTCTCTCTCAAAAGTTAAGAGTTTCCCATGGAGTTGGGTGAGAGATAGATTCTCTAGATTTGCATTAGAGCGTAAGAAAATAGTATAAGTGTCCCATCTCTCAGGCAGTGATCTGAGAAATCTATTGTTCATCTGACTATTTGTATACTCCTGCTTAACCATTTTTAATTCAGAAATCAGACAGGAGAACCGCTCAAACTGTTGAGTCAATGACTCACCCTTTCTATGAGAAAAAGTCTCATATTGTTGGGCGAGGATTTCTCTAGTGTTTGCTAGAACCTCATCAGTTCCACCGAATTGTTCTTTCAGTGCAACCCAGAGATCATGAGCAGTGTCATGATGCATCAAACCTGAATATATCTCATTCGGTAAAGCCATGGCCAGAATACCATGAGCTTTTGCATCAATTTCAAACAATTTTATATCCTCATCCGAATACATATCTGATGGTTTCGGAATCATTGTTTTAGTTTCAGGATCAGTAATCATGGGTTTATACGGACCATGCACCACAGATTTCCAACATCCTGCACTGTTAATTGACAGGTGATGTAGCATTCTACGTTGCCAAATGTTGTACTCACTCCGAACCAGCATCGGAGGCTTGGTTGCGGAGCCTGTGTTGTGTGGATCATTGTTTGGAGTCGACATATTCTCAGATTCAATCAATTTCAACTAAATTCAAATGACTTAATCACAAACTCAACAAATTAATTCAAACTAATCTATGTTGAAAAACAAATCAGCAGAAGTCATCAGAAAACTTCAATCTATAACAAGTTCTTACTAATCGGCTAATTCGATCAATCAGAGAACTGAAATGAGCAGTTTCAGAGATCAATTGTTTAATCGATCAATGATTAACCTGCTCTGATACCAATTGTAGGATCAGTTGTTCTCATTTGATCGGTATTAGGTTATAGCAGCGGAATTCAGAGATGAATTAGCATAAGAATTAGCAAGAACACTTGAATATTAATGAAACAGTAAAGAACAATTTGTTATAGAGAGAGAATTCTGCTAATGGAAATATTTCATTTAATGCGCTAACTTCTCTCTACTTTACACAATGTCAACTGCCCTTATATAGAAACAGTGACGTCTGATGATGTCACATGATGTTGACACCTAACAGACATAAAACAACAACTGAAATAAACAAAACTACTGAGGATGTTCTTAAAGTCTGAAGGCATCCTCTTACAAAGTCTGAATAACTAAAACTACTGAAAGCAAACTACAACATCTGATGAGTAAACTACTCATCAGACTTTTACAACTATTGAAAGAAAAATACTGAAGACAAAAACAAACATCACAACATCTGAAGACTAATCACTTTAGCTGTTGTGAATATCTTCAGATCTTGTAACTCTTCAGATCTTGTATCACTTCAGATCTTGTGTCACTTTAAGTAGCCTTCAGCTGTTGTGTTCTTCTTCAGTTGTTGTGTGTCTATGAGACTTAAAGGTTTTTCTGATCAGGCTCATTGGTTCTTTTGGTCCAACATAGTCTATTTGGTTTGAAATTAGCTATATGATACTACTTGCTTTGTGATACTATGTTATTCAAAGTTATTCGATATTGAGTAGTCTAACGTGTGTTAGATACCACTTTCAATTTGACTTAGGTCAAATGTGTTAAAAGGGCAAAAAGTACAACTATGAGCAGACTTGTGAAAATACTTAGCTTTGTGCTTTGTATTGGAACGAGGTTGGTGTCACACCGCAGTTAGTGCATAAGAGGAGATGGTCTTTTGGGCGGCATTCTGATCACAACTGAAAAGACATCGGTTATTGCAATGATCGAATGTAGAACACAAATGCAAATAATTTCCTAAGTCCTAAGTTCTCTACATGAAGGGTCCCTAGGTTATAGTCTAGGCCAACCGTTTAAATAAATGACCTATGTTTCTCTATAACCATGGCTCTGATACCAATCTGTCACACCCCAGGCCGACGGGCCGGATCGAATATCCCATCAGGTGGAATGGTCTCGGGGTGCGATATCGTGGTGATAATCGAAGTGATCAGATTGTTTACATTGCACATGATAATAAATGAGAAAGCACTAATGAAATAGAATTACAAAGTTAAATTACATCAGTATCGTTCATAATTTAACAATGTAAATATACTATTCAACATCAAAATTCAGCTATCTTGTATCTGCACAAGATATACAAAAGAATTCGTGTAATGATGTTCATAAATATGCGCGTCCAAAAATACTAGGTCCTCTATCTGAGCCCCCTAGTAATAAGCATGAACTCGTAGTTAACTTGTTCGTCACCTGAGAAGTCATGCAAAAAGATGAAGTCAACACAGGGTTGGTGAGTTCATATTGTTTTGTCTAAAAATGAATTTGTACAAATCTGACCGAACGACAACCTTAACCTCAGCAACAACCATCTATGCTTTCAAGTTAAGTATGCTTATATATAGGGCATACGTTGGGTTTAGCCAGCCGCCAGCCGACCACATACCAAACCGTATAACATATTGTTGTCAAAGATAATTAAGATTTTCATTCCTCATCATCAACACACCAGTTCTTAGTTCTTAGTTCTTGTTAGTTTCAACATAATTTGGAAATTCTCTTGATTCCTTAAGCTCTTCACACACATATGAACAACCATAGCAATTGTAGAAACATCTAAGTAAATGAATAAATAAACGTTTAATAAAAATATAAGACCTAATGATTGGGCCTTGGTCAACTTGAGTAGACTAGTCTAACAATCAAGGTTCTTAGTAGTTGAGGAAATATGTAAATATCATCAAACATTCGACACATAATCAATTAGTCTAGTGTTGGAAAAATAAGGACTGACGAAGCAAAACCACCCTTCAAATAATCCATTTGAATAAATGTTGCAGGACACTACCTTCGGAAGACATCTGCTTCAGAAGATAATAAACACTTCGGAAGACAAGATTCAGAAGATGCTTCGGAAGACATTAGCTTCTGAAGATAAAATACTCTTCGGAAGACACTATCAGAAGACTCCATCGGAAGACAAGCTTCAGAAGAAAAACATTACTTCGGAAGACTATGGTCTTCTGATGAAAGAATAAATGACTGTCTTCTGATGAAAGAATAAGTGTTTCTTTCATCAGCTTCCGATAAAAGTATAACTGATTCCTTTAATCAGTTTCCTATGAAGAACTTCCGAAAGAATAACTCCTTAGCATTAGCATCAGTACAAATGTCTGAACCTCGGAAGACTTCAAGATCTTTGAAGATCCTAAGTTGACTTTGCACTTGTACTATTCTGATGCTACAGTGTCTGTAAAAGTGTCTTCAGTCTTATCTGTTTGTCTTTTTCTTGTATTTGTCCTGAAAGATTAATTGTCGGGGCTATTTATACCCCAACATCTTCAGTATTATATACAACACTTTTCTGAATCTTCTTTGTGTTGCCTTTCTGTTTTCTGCTCTCTCTTCTATTTAAACAAGAAAACTGAACAACCAAAATAACTAAACTTAAGTGCAAAACCCTAGAGGGAGCTAATACCAATAGCTTTGACTAAGTATCTAAAGCTCTTGTTCCTGGTTAAATCAGCCTCTCCTCAGGTCACTGAGTTTCTACAATTGGTATCAGAGCCTTGTTCTTTAGTCTTGATTTAACCAACAAGTCTAAAACTCAAAGCTCTTTTTGATATCTTGGTGTTTATTTTTTTTGTGTTCATCTACTTTTCTTAATCTGCTGAAGATTGATTTTTGAAACTCTAAAGTGTTCAAAAATCATTCAAACAAACTACTACCTTGAGTACTCATTACTTGTTGATTTACTCATAACTGTTTGAACACATGGCAGAAAAATTCACCTTAGATCCCCATAACACTGGTTCTGCCACAAAGCCACCAATTTTGGTTAGGCATCAATACAATATTGGCAGACACGGATGTTACATTTCCTGTAAAATAATCATACAGGATGTTGGAAGTGTGTCATGTTCGGACCTCATAAACCAATGGTCCTGGACACGGAGACTGGAGACGATGTTCCTAAGGACCCTCGGAATTACACCGAAGAAGACTTTCAGAAATTAGAGCTTGATGCCAAGGCACATGCTCAGCTGGCTATGGCCCTTTCGAATGAAATTTATTCGGGTCTTCTTCACCATGAGTCCGCTAAGGACTTATGGGATGCTCTAAAAGAGCAATTTGGTGGTACCGATGATGTTGTAGCCAACACTAGGGAAATATTGGCTCAACAATATGAGACTTTCTGCCAACTATGTATTGAGTCACTGACTCAGCAATTTGAAAGGTTCACTTCTCTCTTAAGTGAACTAAAATTAGCTGGTCACTTCTCTCAATGCTAACTCCCGCGGCTCGAGAAGATACTTACCGTCAACTTAATAACCAATAATCTTATTTAAATCAATAATCACCTTTTTCATTTGTCATCTCTCTCACCATTAATCTACATAAACTTTCTTGATCCTCTGATCATCAAGAAACCCTTCATCACCTTCAAAATTCTAAGTAATGCTCATGGCTACGGATGATCACTTGTCAGGCATGTCGCCTGGAACGGAGCACTTACACAAAATTTGTCTAAGCTTCAAGCTTATAATAATGGTGTAATGGCTTCGGACCAGGCTTCATTCCTCACAAAGCTTCGTCTGTACTTCAAGGTGTGCATGAACATGTCTTCTTGTCATGATATGTAAGTATTCAACTTTCTTTTCTCCTCAAACTTCTCTGTAATCATAATCTCAAAAAAAACCAAGAAGTGTTTTTGACTTTTTCACTTTTTCACTTCTTCTTTATACTGTTTTTGATAATGTGATTATAAGGTTAACCTGAAAAACCTGATTGTGCATAAACATTTCTTTTGATCTATGTATCATATGTCTTTACAGTATCCTTCTCAAGATAGGGAAAATCATTTCAATGACATGCGGTATGTTAGCATATCCTTGATCATCTGGTACATTACCAGAAATGTCCCAAGTCCTTGCAGTGCTTTTAGTTTGTCCCATTGATACTCATAGTACTATGAAGGATTTGACAAACTAGTGTTCACAAGTATTAACACTGATGGATGACACTGAAGAAACACCCATCTTCAGTGAACCCACATCCACCTTTCTTTCACACCTATAATAGGTACCAGCCATAAAATAATTTTTCTCACAACCTTTTAAGCCTAATAAGCCCAAAAAGTCTGTTCATGAAGATGAGATCCCTGAACATGACTGTGTTCCTACTGAACACATGGATACATCTGTTCCATCCTCACAGATGAATCAAGAATCTCTTCCCATCCAGCTCTTCATCAATCCTCTCAACAGGATGATGTTGTATTCCTAAGGGAACCCTCACTAACCACTGAAATGTCATTTGACACTCAGATGGTCGTCCTCTCTCCTAAGGACATCTCTGTTCTTTCTAAAAGCCCCCACTCTCTCTTGCCAAATCTCTTACCTATGAAAACAGGATTAGATCCGGATGTCAAGTCCATCTAGACTTCTTGATCATATATCAGGAGCATCCATTTCACATGAAAATCCAATGGATTCTCATCTGAATGGATTAGGCAATAAGACTCCTGGTATGGCAACAGCCAATGAAGTTTTCTTTTTAAACTAAGGCTGGTAATCCCCAGAACCAAGAAAAAGGGGTTCATGACATTTCTGAGATGGACTCAGGTCATGATAAAACTGACTCTCAAGTTAGGGATTCGGATGACATCAGTAACACGATGGACGGATCAGTTCTTCACAATAAGGAATTGACGGATTCCACTTTTCATATTCAGATTGCTCTGACCACACTCATTGTGTTAAGTCATAACAATATTGAATATCCAAAGTCCTACAATCCAAATCCATCCCAATTCAGGCACCTTCATTTGAAGGTCTCCCAAACTCTTCAACCACCTTCACTACTCCCACCTTTCTTTCACTGCTTTTCAAGAAGTATCTAGCTCACTTCTTCCTGCCTCTCTCACTTCCCTACCTTGCCTACTGCTTCAAGGTCCCGGCTGATAAAGCCAAAAGGAGGGAGCATACACAAACCATTCTCAGAAGAGGCTAAAACTTAAATAAACAAAGAAGCATTTGCTGTATTTAGGCAACCTACTTCAGTTTTCCTCTAAGGACACTACTCTAAATAAACTATAACCGGTTTTTTTCCAAACTCACAAATAAAGAATACTCACCTGCCTCTCAAACCCCATCTGAACCATTCTCATGTACTTTCCCCCTGAGTTTGATGTTCTATAAATTGGTTGGGTTTTAAAGCTAAGTGGTTTTGGCTTCATCAGTCCAGAGGGAGATTGTTGGAAAAATAAGGACTGATGAAGCAAAACCACCCTTCAAATAATCCATTTGAATAAATGTTGCAGGGACACTACCTACGGAAGACATTTGCTTCCGAAGATAATAAACACTTCGGAAGACAAGATTCAAAAGATGCTTCGGAAGACATTAGCTTTTGAAGATAAAATACTCTTCGGAAGACATTATCGGAAGACTCCATCGGAAGACAAGCTTCGGAAGAAAAACATTACTTCGGAAGACTTATGCATCTACATCAGCTTCTGATGATGGTCTTCTGATGAAAGAATAATGACTGTCTTCTGATGATAGAATAAGTGTTTCTTTCATCAGCTTCCGATAAAATTATAACTGATTCCTTCAATCAGTTTCCTATGAAGAACTTCCGAAAGAATAACTCCTTAGCATTAGCATCAGTACAAATGTCTGAACCTCGGAAGACTTCAAGATCTTTGAAGATCCTAAGTTGACTTTGCACTTGTACTATTCTGATGCTACAGTGTCTGTAAAAGTGTCTTCAGTCTTATCTGTTTGTCTTTTTCTTGTATTTGTCCTGAAAGATTAATTGTCGGGGCTATTTATACCCCAACATCTTCAGTATTATATACAACACTTTTCTGAATCTTCTTTGTGTTGCCTTTCTGTTTTTCTGCTCTCTCTTCTCTTTAAACAGAAAACTGAACAACCAAAATAACTAAACTTAAGTGCAAAACCCTAGAGGGAGCTAATACCAATAGCTTTGACTAAGTATCTAAAGCTCTTGTTCCTGGTTAAATCAGCCTCTCCTCAGGTCACTGATTTTCTACATCTAGCTAGGACATCTTTTGATATATAGGATTTTATAGTTCGTCTAGATCCTCCATGTTCATTCTTGTTCGTATAAATCGTTAGTTCTTGGCACATGTTATCTTTGAATATTTCCCAGACATTCCTCTGAAAATACATCTTCGAAAACAGTTCTCCGTAATAGTTCTTTAGTTCTTTGAAAATAGACCGTTGCATACAGTTCTTTGAAATAGATCTTTATTTCTTTGAAAATAGACCGTTGAAAATAGCTCTTTTGTCTACTTCGGGCTGCTTGTAGCTTGTTGAATCTGGGCGATCTTATTAGTGGTTTTCTTGAATAAGCTCAGGCTTAGTTATTCAGTTATCTCCTACTTCCGTCAACAGATCGGTGACCGGCATTTTCGACAATAAAGAGCCTCGAATGGTGCGCATCCGATGCTACTATGGTAACATTTATTATAGGAGAATTCGATCAGTGGCAAATGGGAGTCCCCAATTCCCATCGAAATCTAAAACACATGTTCGCAACATGTCCTCTAGGGTTTGTATAGTACGTTCGCTTTGACCGTCTATTTGTGGATGGTAAGCGGTACTCAAGTTTAACTGTGTCCTAGAGATTTTTGTAATGATTGCCAAAACCTCGATGTGAATGCTCTATCTCGGTCTGAAATGATAGAAATGGTACACACCATGATGCGCCACTATCTCATTGATGTACAATCTTGCCAATGTATCCATCGTGAATGTTTCAGACATCGGCAATAAATGAGCAGATTTTGTTAATCGATCAATAATACCCATATGGTATCATGACCACTGGAAGTGCAGGGTCGCTTGGTAATGAAATCCATAGCTATTTGTTCCCACTTCCATATTGGAATTTCAGGCTGTTCCAATAACCTGACGGATTCTGGTGTTACGCCTTTACCTTCGCAAATGTCAGACATTGGCCGACGTACTCAGCTATGTCCTTCTTCATTCCAGCCACCAATAAAATCCCCGTAAGTCTTGGTAAATTTTACCGGCGCCTGGATGCACTGAGTACCTAGTCTTGTGCGCTTCATCAAAGATAAGTTTCCTCAGTTCATCTACCTCAGGAATCCACATGATCCTGGTAGTAGGTAACTACATCATCTTTCGATTCGAATTGTCGTTCTGTTCCACAGTCAAGTTCTTTCTATGGATTACCTCGTTCCACTGATTCCTGCTGAGCTTGATCAATCTTTGTCGCGTAACACTTTGCACTGTCATTCCCATTGCTCTTACGCACAAGGGTTGGCTCGCTCCTTTGGCTCAAAGCATCTGCCATGACATTTTCCTTGCCCAAATGGTACTTGATCACACAAGTGTAGCCATTCAAAAGTTTGACCCACGATGTTTCGCATGTTGAGTTCCTTCTGATCAAAGATATTCTGTATACTTTGAGACCAGTAAATATGGTACACTTCGTGCCATAAATAATGTTCCAGATCTTCAATGCGAAGACAACTGCTCCCAGTTCTAGATCATGAGTAGTGTAGTTCTTCTCACGAACCTTCAACTTTCTTGATGCATACGCAATAACTTTGTCTCGTTGCATTAACACATAATGAGTCCCTGATGGAAAGTGTCATAATACACTACGTACAAAGTCGTCTGTACCATCCTGGAGAGATAGAATCGGAGCTCACATAGCTTCTGCTTCAACGTTTGAAAAGCTTCCTCTTGTTTTGCTCCCAAACAAACGGTTCAATTTCTGAGTTAACTTTGGTGAGAGGCAAGGAATATCTTAGAAAAGTTCGAAATAAACCTTCTGTAATAACCTGCCAATCCCAGAAAAGACCGTATCTCCTTTGGTGATGCTAGAGTATCCCAATTCTTTTTATTGCTCGATATTGCAGGGTCTACATGTATTCTTTCACTGTTGGCTACATGTCCCAAAAACTGAACTTCTCTCAGAAAAAATTCACACTTAGAGAATTTGGCATATAGTTGTTCTTCTTCAACAGTTCCAAGGTCTCCCTGAGATGTAGGTAGTGATCCGTTTTGCTCTTTGAATAGATTAGGATATCGTCAATGAAGACGATAAAAACTGATCTAAATATGGCTTGCACACACGTTTCATGAGGTCCATGAAAACCGCTGGTGTGTTCGTCAATCCTAAGGGCATCACCATAAATTCATAATGCCCGTACCTTGTTCGGAACGCTGTCTTAGGTATGTCCTCATCTTGTACCCGCAATTGATGGTACCCTGAATGCAAATCGATATTTGAAAAAGTATTATGCTCCTTGCAAACTGATCAAATAGATCATCAATCCTCGACAATAGATACCGATTCTTGATCGTTTGTTTGCTAAGTTCTCTATAGTCGATGCACATCCGAAAAGGTTCATCCTCTTCTTCATGAACAAAACCGGAGCTCCCTAAGGTGAGTAGCTCGGTCGGATGAAACCTTTATCTAGTAGTTCTTGCAATTGGTTTGATAATTCTGCATCTCCAGAGGTGCTAACCTATACGGAGATTTAGAAACAGGAGTTGCTCCAGGAACTAAGTGAATACGAAACTCTACCAGTCGAATCAGTGGTAATCCGGTGGTAAATCGTCAGGAAACTCTTCGAATATTCCTTCACTACTTGCACATCTTGAATCTTGGTCTTCTCCTTCTCCTTCTCCACTACATGTTCCAGGAAAGCTACACACTACTTCTGTAAGCACTTATGCGCCTTTATGCAGGAAATGATTTTGACACTTCGTTTTGCTTGATCCATCAAACTTTCAACACGTGCTCGTTCGCCATCGGTATTCAAAGTAGCTTTTCGGAACAGAACAATCTCAACCCGATTAAGGGATAACCAGTCCATTCCTATAATGATGTCGAAACTACCCAATTCTATAGGTATCAAATCGATGGTAAAAGATTGATCATTAAATACCAATGGGCAGTTCCTAAAAATCTTGTGTACAGTTACTTGTTTACTGTCAGGTACTTCTATAGAATAAGGGGAATCTAAAAGTTCTTCGTTATGACTAAGTTTTCATGCAAAGTCAGACGAGATAAAACTCTGTTCTGCACCAGTGTCAAATAAAACAGAAGCATAAAAGTCTTGTAAGAGAAACGTACCGGTGACCACATTCGGGTCTTGACGAGCAGCTGGAGCTTCTAAAGCGAAAGGTCTTCCACGCGGTTCTTGGACTGCCGGTTGCATCTTCTTTGGGCAATTCCTCGAATAGTGGCCAGCTTCGCCACAATTATAGCATCTGCCATTGTTCGGATTCTGATTGTTGAGTGGAGGGATAGCTAAAGCAGCATTGTTTACTGCTTGATTAGGTCCCATTTTGCACTGTTTGACCCAATGTACCTTATTTCCATATCTCTGCAGTGTTTGCAGGGAGTAGCAGTAGCAGCATGTTGGTACTGGCATTTGGCACACAAAGGATAGTTTCCAGTGTATGGTTTCTTGTGAAGGTTATGTGGTGCAACAGCTACTTAGTTGAGTGGCGCGACCATCATATAGTTCTTGACGACCTTCTGCTTTTTCTTGGGGTGTTGAGTGGCCTTCCTCGATTATTCTTTCTTTGCCTTTCTAGTGTCAACTTCTTTCTTTAGAGTCCCAGAAGCTACCATCACGTTAGTAAGTTTGCCTGACAAAGTGATAGCTGACTCTAAAGTGAAAGGGTTTGCTGCAATCACCAAAATCTGTTTGTAGGCTGGTAATCCTCCTACATACCTGTCAATTCTTTTCTCGAGAGTGGGTACATTGTCTGGAACTAATGCTACTAACTCGTGATAACGAGTTGTATGCCCCATGTGATCTGCTCCTTTCATCACATGGTTTGACAGTTTAGTCTCCATGCTCTGTAGCTCGTTCTTGGGACATAATTCATTCCTTAGAAGAGTCTTGAAATATTCCTATGGCATCGCCATTGCCTATTCTCTACCTCGGGCCTTTATCTGTGAGTTCCACCACGTTAAGGCTCCCTTGCTGAACGATCCCGCAGAATAACGAACCTTGTGGTGCTCTGGACAACTGCTAATGTGTAACACCCCGACCGATGGCGGAAACGTCGGGATGCCACGAGGGATGTGTCGATTGTTCATAAGCTCGTGGACATCTAAATGTATCATCACATATCAATTAAATCAAATAAAGTAATTACACAAAAATCATGTTCGTCATGATTCAAGTACAATCATTTACACAAAATATTAGCTAAATTAACTAAACATTAGTCTTCAGTAATCTAACTAATTTTTGCTAAGTTCGAGACCCTAAGTGATGATGACCAAAAGATGTGAAATTATCCTTTTCAACCTACTTTTCTTCGTTTCCCTAAAACATGTAGAAAATAAAGTGTCAACTACGAAGTAGTTGGTGAGTAATCATAAGTTTTCATTTACTCAAAATGTTTATAAGTGAGATAATCAAACTTTTCCAGCACACAACAAACTCAACAATAAAATATTTCAAGTAATTACAGATAATCATCCAAGTATAGTCAATCAAACTCAACCAAACACATCAATTAGATAATCAAAGAGATAGTCCACAATCATCATCAACAATCATCGTTCATCATAATTATCTCGACATAATGTACCGCGGAGGACCTTAGTCAACTCATCAACGGTAGGTGGAATTATCACAGAGGACCAAAGTCAACTCGAACAATGATATTCCTAATACGTATAAGTGTTAATACAGTGCACTGCGGAAGATCGCAGTCGACTCAACCAACAGTGGAATCACCGAGGTAGACCGAAGTCAACTCAACATACAGCAATTCAGTCATCACGGAGGGCTGTAGTCAACTCAACTAACAATGACTCACGGAGTTCTGATAGTCCATGTCAATCCACAATCAATAATAATTCAAGAATATGAATATTATATTGATAATCCAGGTGTCACCCATGTGTTATCAAAATCATATTCGTTTGGTATACATGTTTCACCCCCGAGTTTAAAAACAAAAATGATTTAAAAAGGGGGTTATGAGAACTCACCGTGATGTTTAAGTTTCGGGTTTGCGGAACACGCGCTCACTATTGTAGAATCAATAATGACTCAACAACCTGTGGTACATTCAATATTATTTGCGACTTATAAGTATGAGTTATGATTTCGTATGTTAACTCTAAAGTTAGTTAACTTTTATAACTCTTTGTTATTTAATTTAATCTAACTCAATTGCAAAGTAATACACTAACACTTAACCGAAATAGGTTAAACATTAGTATATTGTTATGTCATCGTATTCTTTTTGATATATGTTTTTATACTTAGAATACGATCCGTTAATGAACTTAAAAATAGTTATTCTCACTTGAGTGTTTTTAATTAAGTATTATGTTATAAAAACATAGCCTTTGACGTTTCACCCAAATGTTTAAATGATGTCTCGCTAACTTAAAATATTTCATCAACTTTATAGTAAAGTTGACTAGTTTATTTTATAAGTATCATCTTTTATTTTGAAAAATTATACATGTGTTATAAACCTTCGATATGTGTTAAACTATGTATATACTTTAAAAAACTTATTATAAGGTTTATCTAAGGTTTTTAGCAATTGTTTAGCTAACTTACGTTGGAACGTCCATCCCCAATTGCAACCAAACTCGAAATGGTTCTAAATTACTACTAGATTAAATGTTCTCTAGTTTCCTAATGCCATTCTCGAATTTCTTTGGGGTTTCAAATGGTGGGGTTCTCTAGTTTAAATTTATTCCAACATATGTTCTCTAATTGTTAATGAGGATCTCGAATTGTTAGAGTCTTTTTAATGAGGTTCTCGACTTTTGACTAACCAAATGGTCGTTCTTGAATTCCTTGATGCCAAATGGTTCTCTAATGAAAATCAAATGGTTCTCCAATAGCTAAGGAATTATCGAATTCCTTAGGAAAGGGTTCTCGAACTCCTTGTGGCTTTCTCGAATTATTCATCCTTTACCTCCTTCATTCTCAGAATCCTCCGTAACTTGCAGGTTTCAATAAACCTCCATTTTCACTTTATTTCCACTATAATGTACTCTAAAACCTTATATTTCAAATTATTTATACCCAATGATTTCAGAAAATCCTTTTAAATGTGAAGAACTTGTGATTTACGTTTAAGTTAAAAACCCTAAAACAAATTCAAATGAATTCAGTGACAATATATGTTCTCATCAATGTATACCAGTGACAATACCATCAGATAAATCATAAAAATTATCAAATTATCATATCAGGTTTTATCAGTACAATTAAATATGTACTGACATACCTGAAATACAGTGATGTTACATAATGTCCAGAGTAGTCTCGATATTCTCAATCCATTGGGTTACATCCTACAAATGGCTTGTTGGAGTAGTTAGATGCACTGGCAGTATTCCCACTGGCCTCTCCTGATGAATGCCCAGAGTCGTTGCTGTTGTTCTGGATCCGGTTGATCATATCTAGGATCACCTCTTTCAGCTGGTTAGTAAATGAGAAAGCACTAATGAAATAGATTGTTTACATTGCACATGATAATAAATGAGAAAGCACTAATGAAATAGATTTACAAAATTAAATTACATAGTATCGTTCATAATTTAACAATGTAAATCTACTATCCAACATCATAATTCAACTATCTTGTTTATACACAAGATATACAAAAGATTTCATGTGTTGATGTTCATAAATATGCGCGTCCAAAAATACTAGGTCCTCTATCTGGGCACCCTAGTAATTAGCACGAACTCCTAGTTAACCTGTTCATATTGATTGATCTTTAATGATGTTTTGCATGTTTGGAATAATGATTCTTTATGATTGATAGATCCACATGTGTCTAGGAATGTCATTCCATCATTAGATGCATGTTAGGCTAATGACTTTGTGCTTTAGGCTAGTTTGTGGATTGGTGATCACATTTCATAGGATTTTATATCATTAAGTGTTGTTATTCTCATATGTGACCTAGCCTAGAAATCCGGGAGGTGATAGGTTAGATGGCTGGTCTATTCCACTTGGGTTATTTGAGTTAAACGACCCAGGAGGGTGTTGCCTTAGATTTCTTTAGTCTTTGTGTCAATCCGTGTCAAAATAGTCAACTTTACAACTCTCTAGCATCTTAGGATACACGCGGGTGGAGAAATCCAAAAGGTGATCCACCCGTTTGAGTGAAATTTCATATCGGAAAAATCCGGAAGGTGACCAGGTAGATTAGTGCATATATAACATTCTTAGGATTTCCATTGGTGTTACCCACTAGGCAATAGCGAAACTAGCTTTGATTGAACTTAATTGATTTAATGGTCTTGTGTCTGTTTCTTTCTTTGTTTGTTTTGTCGTTATTTGTGAGTCTTTTGTGGTGTGTCTTGTGAGTCTAGGCGGTATACATAAACGCATCCCGTGTGGAAAATCAATGACGCTTTACATATGATTGGGATGGTAACTACTTGGGATTTCAAATTCCACAAGATGTTGCTTATGAAGAAGAAGAGGAGGAGGTATGTGAAGTAGAATTGGCTGAATCCATCGGGTTCTTGTTTGATAAGGAGGAAGTTTTGTCCAAGTATGAAGATGAAGTTCATAAAGAACATTTTTGGGAAGACGAGTTTGGTGTTGAGCTGTTAGACATACCATATGTGGTAGGGGAGGACGTGATTTTTAACCCACTTAGTGATTTCGAGATCTTAGAGGCATTATTAAATGGAGAACAAAGTGTGGGGATCAAGGTGGAAGCACAAGAGGATGTTGAGGAGACTATAGAGAAGGAAGCTGAGCTTTATATGATCGAAGAAGAAGCATCGGTGGAAAAGGCAGAGCACCAAAGCTGGCCCAAACTGAGATTAGATGATGCAGAACCTCCACGATCAACACAACCTCGGGAGAATGAGAGAAAACGACACCTAAGGAATTGGAACCGGACGAGTAGTAAAAGGTGGCATCAACAAACCAGGAGAATAAGATTGTTGTACAACAATTCTTTTCACTACCTACCTCGAATTCAGTTAGATCCTGGGAAGTTTATATATTGGTGTCTTGACCCGTTCAAAAGTTTTTAATTGTTCGTTAATTCCATTAATTTAATTTTTACAGATAATCATGAGCGAAAGGAATTGAACGGCTTGGATAGACGATTGATTAAAGAGGAGCCTCCTAATTAAGGTGATTTTAGGAATTTGGGCTTTGGCCCAATTTGTATATATTGTACATAGTTTTAGTTCAACACTTTAGTTTAATGTCTCAAGTCTATTGTGATTGGTGATTCATTTATTGCTTATACGATTACATCGGATTTAAGTGAGGGCATGCATCATGTATGTTCGATATCACAATTTCGGACAGTTGATTACCATACCAAACTTAAATTCTGATCACTTTATACGTCACCCTTTACTTGACTCAATCTCCTTTTGATTTAGGTTAAATTTTAAAAGGTTTTATTAGTACATTTTTACTTTAAAATGCTTTAATCTAATTTTAATCTTGCTTAATTTTAATTCTAGTAGAATTGTTAATTTTAGTATTAGAATTTAGTTTAAGTACACTAGGATAATTTTGTTTTTATTAGGATTATATTTTAGTTTAATTTCATTAATATTAGTTATTAGGATATCTTTTGATTTTAAATTTAATTAGTTTAAATTTTATTAAGATTTCTTTTATTAAGACTTCTATTAAAAAAGCAAAAATCAAAGCCCTAGATGAAGACGTGACACTAGGCGCTGCGCGCAGACTTTTCTACAGAATTTTGAATTTCAAACGTGGACGCACCGCCCAGTTCCACCGCTTGGTCTGTGGCGGTGCGCGAGGATTTGAATATTTTGAAAAAGAAATACAAATTACCGGGCTCCACCACCACTTCAACCGGAAACCACGACGCCTAACGCCACAAACCACCACGCCCCCAATTGTCTTCCATTACCAGCCGACACTACCACCATCTTCGATCATCACCATTTCTAGGTTCCATCCACTGCAAGTTGCTTCCTACAACCACCACTGCTGTTCCACCATCCGCAACATCATCTCCGAAGATACAACCATTCCTACCACCGTCGTTCACCCTACCTATTCCAAAACCGGTTACCGCCATCTTCGGTCATCATCACCGCTACTGCTTCTCCAAAAACCAACATCCAGCATCAACCACTGCGATTTCCACCACTCCAGTCCACGGTCTCTACCATCGCCGGTGCGACTCCACCACTTTCGACCACATATAGTCGCTCTCATCATCACTACCGCCGCTAGACAACGGTAAAAAACCTCTTTTCTCTTGTTTTTTAGAATAATAGATTAGGAATTCAATAAATAATTTAGTTTTGGATAGATTAGGATTGGTTGGGGATGAAAGTTGAACGGAAAACGTGTCCGGGAGCCTAAGGGTGGCCAGGATACGATTATGTGGTGAGTTTTTACCCTAGGCGGACCGCTCGACGCCGAGCCATGGTGCCCAGGCGCCCCGCCGAATTACTGTTTTTCAGTTTTTACTTTTATTTTTCTTATTTTAATTTCAGAAATAATAATAATAATAATAATAATGGCGTCAGAAAAATAAAATAGAAATATAACAACAACAACAACAACAATAATAATAATAATAATAATAATAACTACTTTTAACAACAAAATAAATAATAAATAATAATAATGTATATCTTTTGTTTACAAAATAAAAAAATTAATAAAAATAATGTAATGCAAAATAAATATAAATAATTACTTTTGGAATATAAATAAGTATATGTAATAGTAATAAATGATACAAAATAAGTGAATACTATTACTTTTGTATATAAATAAAGTATAAGTATTATAAATAATGATAACAATAAAATAAAACAAGTACATAAATAATTATATATTATGTAAAAAGTCAATTAGTAAATAATATCTAATTATGAAACTAGTTAGTATAATAAATTAAAACAAATGTAAGTCTTATATTTTAAAGAAAACACTTATACAAATAAATTGTTACTTTTAAATAAATAAATAATAAATGATACAATATCATAAGTATTTATATATATATATATATATATATATTGTTACTTTATAAATAAAAAATAAAAACAAAGTAAATATATATATATATATATATATATATATGAATACTTATGTATCATTGTATAATAAATAATTTACAATGAAATAAGAAGTCATGCAAAAAGATCAAGTCAACATATGGTTGGTGAGTTCATATTGTTTTGTTTAAAAATGAATTTGTACAAACCTGACCGAATGACAACCTTAACCTCACCAACAACCACCTATGCAATCCAGTCAAGTATGCTTATATATAGGGCATACGTAGGGTTTAGCCAGCCGCCAGGCTACCACATAACAAACCGTATAACATATTGTTGTCAATGATAATTAAGCATTTCATTCCTCATCATCAACACACCAGTTCTTAGTTCTTATTCTTGTTAGTTTCAACATAATGTGGAAATTCTCTTGATTCCTTAAGCTCTTCACACACATATGAACGACCATAGAAATTGTAGAAACATTAAATTAAATGCTTAGATAAATGAATAAATAAACATTTAATTAATAAAATTCTAGGACCTATTGATTGGGCCTTGGTCAACTCGAGTAGACTAGTCTAACAAACAAGGTTCTTAGTAGTTGAGGAAATTTGTAAATATCATCTAACATGCGACGTACAATCAATCAGTCTAGCTAGGACATCTTTAGATACATAGGATTTTATAGTTCGTATAGATCGTCCATGTTCGTTCTTGTTCGTATAGATCGTTAGTTCTTTGGCACATGTTATCTTTAAATATTTCCCAGACATTCCTCTAAAAATCGATCGTCGAAAACAGTTCTCCGTAATAGTTCTTTAGTTCTTTGAAAATAGACTGTTGCATACAGTTCTTCAAAATAGATATTTAGTTATTTGAAAATAGACCATTGAAAATAGTTCATTAGTTTAGATCTTCAGTTCTTTGAAAATAGACTATTGAAAATAGTTCTTTAATTTTGATCTTTAGTTCTTTGAAAATAGATCGTTGAAAATAGTTTTTGGATTTGAAATAGTTATTTACTCATGATGAATAAATAAGCCATTTTGAAAACCTGAAAACAGTTTACCTAGACAAAATATAGGATAACAATAATACATGTAAAACATATATGAAATAAAAGCATTTAAGTAAATATAATCCAAGGAAAATAATTTACGCATGCTTCTCAGCCCCGCGTTTATAAAACAAAAATGTTTATAAAAGGGGCAATGAACTCACTTGCGTTGCTATGCAATGAATCACAAAAGATATGCACGCTCGTTGATTTTAAATTAAGTATCTTCAGTACCTGTTTTGATGCAACAACCCATTTTGTGGGAATATTATAAGTAAAATGTAATTGGAATTTAATTATGTTTTTACTTTAAATGATGGGTGTTTTATAATATTTAATTATCTTAAACATTATTTGGTAGGTGTTTTAATAAATATTTGATTTAAAATCTAAAATATGGTGGTGTAAACTAATTAATCAAAGTCAGTCATAATTAGTTAAAAATTAACTAGTAATGGAGGGGCTAGTTATGCAAATAGCTGAAACTTAAATTAAAAGGGGGGTTATATGAAATTGGGGCGAGCCAAAATTGGTCATAAGACCATTTCCCTGGTGGATGTCGACATGCAGAAGGGAGATCAAGGAGAAAAACTCTAAAATTCCAAAGAATGACCAAATTGGTGATCTAATTGTGAGTTGATCTTCAATGAAAGCTTGAATAGGAGTTCTCCTTGCATCCAACTACATTTAGGTATGATTTTTGGGTGTTTTTGATGGGACTTTCGTGGGTCTCCATTAGGGGTGTGGGTAGGATGGTTAAAATCCGAAATTGGGAGTTTATATGGTATTAGTTGTTGATAGTTTTCATATTTATAACATCTAAAAACACATTTTTGATGATATCATGATTTTTGATATCGTGGTGTTGATGGGGTGTTGCAAGGTTCTTGGGGGATAAGAACTTGGGGATTTAATTTAATGTGTAAACATGAAATAGATGCTAATATGAGATTGTGATTGATAAATATGTGATAATGTTGAATCAAAATGATTTTGAATCAAGATATGGAGTTTTATGGAGTTTATATAGAGTATGTGCATAAAAATCACTACACAAAAGATGTTTGATGAAATGCCAAGTAAGGCATTTAACTTGAAAATTAGTTTGAAACTAATGGTGATATGAAATTTGTGGGTGCATAAACTCAAAAAAGGTGAATTCATATGGTTGAGGGTCAATTGGAAGTAAATTATAATTGTAATGGTGATAATGGGGTTAATGGGTGTATTTTGACTAGTAGAAGTCAACCTTGGTATTAAACCTATTAGTTGTGATAATAAGAATTGATAGTGAAGGTGTGAGTGGAACGAAATGACTAGAGAAGGAAATTATTATAAAGGATAGCTCGTTGGATCAGGGTAAGTGTCACACCCCCACCTCTCGTCACCTGTTTTTGACGTCATTGAAACGGTTGCGGAAGCATAGTGGTGATGTCTCAGAGATAAGGGGTGACTTACTTGATCCGATATCACAAGCACACAGATTAACTTAAAAGAGATACATTACAAGGATGTCGCAATCACAACCAATATTACATTATATAATTTAAGTTTATTACATTTATTTAATTACAAGTGCTTAAGTGCTGTCTCACCGGGTGGTCACTGTCTTCCTGCAAAAAGATTTAAATTTGAAACGTCAGCACAAAGCTGGTGAGATCATACAGTTCAAGTTGCACAATATGATATGATATGTAATTATAAGTTATAAAAATGTTCTGTTCAAGATAACCATGGGACCCGTATCTAGTTCCTTTTGGACTGTTCTGTTCTTGTTCTATAAAGATACTACCCGTCGGTAAATATCTTGGTGCCTCATTGTCTTAATGTCTATCACAACACATTAAGAAGTTCTGGAAACAGATAACAAACATTTACACCAAGGGGAGTTGCAAGCTCCCGGCAAATGGGTTGTCAGCCAATAGTACTATCAATATTTTCTGTTCGGCCCCACATGGGTTCACTAGATACAGTTCAGAAATGAGGACTTTTGATACTGTGATAGTGTTCTGTTCTACAGGAAAAATCCCATGAAATCCACAAGTTCTCAACAATCACATGAAATCACTCAGATAACAGTGATACATATCATATAGTTCTGAAAAGTTTTACAGCGCTACCCCGATGTTTATAAAAGAGTAAAAAGAAAAGGGGTTGTACGAAACTCACCTGATAACATAGAGGTAGTAGAATATCTCCCAAACTGAGAATAAAGAGGTGATTCTGCATTTATTTATATTTAATGAGTTAGTTAGGTTTTAATTTACTGATTAGATCTTCTTGAACATTCAATGTCAAAGACATTGCTTTGGAAGTCATCAAACTGAGATTAGTTATATAGTTAGTTAATTTAATGTTATATCATACAATGTATGATAATGTAGGAACCTACATTGAATTAGATTCCTAATACAAGGTTGATAACACTCTTGATTAATTAGAATAATCTAGGATTAACCAAATAGTTAATATTGTTGATTATAATGCTAAAACAATTTCTAGATGGTTATTAGGCTTAGGAATGATTAATCCTTGTTATTGATTACCAAAATATCATGAAATATCACAATGTAGCATTTGGATAGGTTTAATAAACATGTTTAACATACTAATCTGACTGTTACCATAAAAATCAGATAATCATTCCAATGAGTATGTTAATGGTTGTGATTAGTTTGAAACACTTGGATTCAACCTTGCATTTCAAAGATTAATCAAACTAATCACCTACATTGTCATAATCAAATGTTTTAAACCATTATAATCATGGGTATGATTTCATGCAAACCGGGCAATATAATGGATCAAATCAAGGATTTAACCGTTATAACATCGTGTTCTTCGTTTATAATCAATCCTAGCCGTCATCTAGGCAATAATCAACAACCCTAACTATCTCATTACGTTCAAAATCAAGATCTAATCAATCATAATCAAACTAGAAGGTTAAAATGAACCATTACCTAATCTGACGGATTTCTGCGGTTAAAACAACGATCGGGACTTGAAAACACAATCCTTGGTGAGATTTATGACTTCTAATGGCCTTAGAATGGATTTAGAATGATGGAAACTGAGTTTTCTTCGCCTGGAGGTCGAGTAGGGTCGAGAATAAGTAAAAATTGTGACTTCCCAAGCAATCTGATCGTTTTTAAAAGTTTTTGCCGACACAAGGTTCCGGGCGCACCGCCTTGGCTCGGCGTGTGGCCCGGGCGTACCTCCCCACGGGATTTTGTCTAAATTTTTGATTTTCTTGTTTTCGCGATAACTTGAGCATACGAACTCCGTTTTACGTGTGGTTTTCGCCCACGTTCACGATTTTTCGAGCTCTTTCTAATGGTTATAATTTTAAGACCTGAAGAGTTCAAAATATCTGATCTCTTATTTAACATTATATTCGAGTTAGTGTATCTTGAAATCGAAGTCTCGTTTCATGATTTCGCTTACACTCATTCTGTTTATTTTTGAGTTATGATTCTATACATGAAATTGGTTGGTCGCCTATTTGAATAAGCATTAGGTGATGGATGTTTCTTTGCGATCTACTAACATCATTTCTCACATCCTATCAACCTGTAATAATTACAATCATCAAATCAACATGGATTTCTACAAAGATCACATGTGGTCATATCATTGATGACGTAATTCTCAAATGCAATTGTCACAGTCTCCTCCTGTTAGAGAAATTTCGTCCCGAAATTAAATGAAGACTTACATGATGACAATCGTTTATGAGAATAGATGTGGGTATTTTGCTTTCATTTGATCTTCTCGTTCCCACGTGTACTCAGGTCCACATTGTGAATTCCATCGAACTTTGACGGTTGGTATGCGACTACGCTTCAACACTTTCATTTCTCGATCCATTACCTCTACCGGTTCTTCAATGAACTGAAGTTTTTCATCAATATGAATCTCTTCTAGAGGTAGAATTAATGATTCATCAGTTAGGCACTTCTTCAGATTGGATACATGAAAAACATCATGAATGTTACTGAGTTTAAGAGGTAATTCAAGCCTGTAAGCTACTGATCCGATTCATTCAAGAATTTTGAATGGCCCTACGAATCTTGGTGAAAGCTTACATCTTTTCCCAAATCTGAAAATACCTTTCCAAGGTGAAACTTTCAACATTACTCGATCACCTATTTGGAATTCTAACGGTCTACGACGATTATTAGCATAACTCTTTTGACGATCACGAGCAGCTTTAATTCGTTCTTGAATGAGTGCGATCTTATTGGTTGTTTCCTGAATGAATTCTGGGCCTATGATTTGACTCTCACCTACCTCTGACCAACAAATAGGTGATCTACACTTGCGTCCATAAAGTGCTTCGAATGGAGCGCATTGAATACTGGTATGATAGCTGTTATTGTATGAAAATTCAACAAGTGGAAGATGAATGTCCCAGCTACCTCCAAAATCAATCACACAGCTTCTGAGCATGTCTTCAAGATTTTGATTTGTTCGTTCAGTCTGCCCGTCGGTTTGTGGATAATAAGCTGTGCTCATGTTGATTTGTGTGCCCAGAGCATTCTGAAGAGTTTGCCAAAATCGTGACATAAATCGACTGTCTCTGTCAGAAATGATAGAGATCGGTAGTCAATGACGAGATACGCTCTCAATAACATAGAGTTTAGCGAGTCGATCCACAGAAAAATCTTCTCCGATGGGTAAGAAAAGCGCAGATTTAGTAAGGCGATCAACGATAACCCATATAGAGTCATGATTACGTGATGTTCTGGGTAATTTAGTGATGAAATCCACAGAGATCTGATCCCATTTCCACATGGGAATTTCAGGTTGTTGCAATAACCCAGAAGGTCGTTGATGTTCAGCTTTAACTTTAAGACATGTTAGACATCGATCCACGTATTTGGCTATGTGTTTCTTCATTCCAGGCCACCAGTAAAAATTTTTAAGATCTTTATACATTTTATCAGCACCTGGGTGAATAGAATACCTGGATTTGTGCGCCTCATCCAATATGATTGTTCTAGAGTTACCGAATAAAGGAACCCAAATTCGGCTTTTGAAATACACCACTCCGTCAGCTTTCGTTTTGAGTTTCTTGTCTAATCCCCTCAGTCCTTCAGCAGAATAGTTCGTTGCTTGTAAAGCTTGTTGCTGAGCTTCTTTAATTTGAGGAATTAGACTAGTTTGAATAGTCATTCCTAACGCTTTCACACATAAAGGTTTGACTCGTTCCTTGCGACTCAAGGCACCGGCTACGACATTCGCTTTACCTGGATGATAACGAATTTCACAGTCATAGTCATTTAAAAGTTCAACCCACCGCCTCTGTCGCATGTTCAACATTTTCTGATCTAGAATGTGTTGAAGACTTTTGTGATCGGTGTAAACAATACACTTGGTTCCGTTTAGATAGTGTCTCCAAATTTTGAGTGCAAACACCACTGCACCAAGTTCTAGATCATGTGTGGTATAGTTCTTCTCATGTACCTTCAATTGTCGAGAAGCATAAGCAATTACTTTGTCGTTCTGCATTAAAACACACCCAAGACCTTGACGAGAAGCATCACACTACACTGTGAAATTATCAGTACCTCCTGGTAATGCCTAGATAGGTGCATTGCAGAGTTTGTGTTTCAACAGTTGGAATGCCTCCTCCTGTTGGGAATCCCATATAAAAGGTTGATTCTTTTGGGTCAATGTGGTAAGTGGCAAGGCTATTTTTGAAAAATTTTTGATAAATCGACGATAATAACCTGCCAGCCCCAAAAATTGACGTATTTCAGTCGGGGTTCGTGGTGTCTCCCATTGTTTCACCGCTTGAATCTTACTGGGATCCACTTGAATACCGTTCTCATTTACAACATGTCCAAGAAATTGAACTTCCCGTAACCAGAACTCACACTTGGAAAATTTGGCATATAATTTCTCATGTGCCAAAAGTTCTAAGATTTGTTTCAAGTGTTGAGTATGTTCTTGCTGATTCCGAGAATAAATAAGAATATCATCAATAAACACAATCACAAATCTATCCAGATAAGGTCTACATACTCGATTCATCAGATCCATGAAAACTGCAGGTGCATTTGTTAATCCAAACGGCATTACTAAAAATTCATAATGCCCATATCGAGTTCTAAAAGCAGTTTTAGGAACATCATCATCATGAATACCTAGCTGATGATATCGAGATCTTAAATCAATTTTTGAAAAGTAAGTAGCACCTTGCAATTGATCAAACAGATCATCGATACAAGGTAGTGGATAATGGTTCTTGATTGTCAGATTATTAAGTTCCCGGTAGTCAATACACATCCTGAATGAACCATCCTTCTTTTTCACAAAAAGAATTGGTGCTCCCCAGGGTGAGAAACTAGGTCTAATAAAACCTTTATCTAGAAGTTCCTGTAATTGACCTGAAAGTTCTTGCATTTATGATGGCGCAAGCCGATACGGGGCTTTAGCAACAGGTGCTGCACCTGGAATCAAGTCAATACGAAATTCGACTTTTCTCACTGGGGGTAATCCTGATATGTCCTCAGGAAATACTTCAGGAAAATCTTTGACTACTGGAATGTCTGTGATTCGTTTGAGTGGAGAATTGTGCTCAGTCATGTGTGCCAGAAAAGCATAACATCCTTTCCTTAAGAATTTCTGAGCTCGCATACAAGAAATGATACCAAGTTTCCTACCGGCTCGTTCTCCTTGAACTATCAGTGTATTACCATTAGATAATGGAATACGGATCACGTTGTTTTGACAGACAACTTCTGCTTGGTTATCAGATAGCCAATCCATGCCAACAACGACATCAAAGCTACCAAGCTCAATAGGAAGTAAATTGATATTGAAAAGATGATCATTCAAATTCAAGGAACATCCTTGAATTACATTGTTAGTTTTGATTAACTTGCCATTAGCAAGTTCAATGACATAAGGAGTTTCTAGATCTGCCGTAGGCAATGAAAGTAGTTATGCAAATTCAGGAGAGATAAAACTCTTATCTGCCCCTGTATCAAACAGAACTGATGCGTAAAGGTTATTAAAAAGAAACGTACCAGTGACAATATTTGCATCATGTCTCGCCTCAGTTGCACCAATCTGAAAAGCTCTCCCCCTAGCTTCATTCCCTTGATTGGTGTTGTTGTTCAAGCAGTTCCTCATAAGATAGTCAGGACTTCCACACTTGAAGCATAACCGGTTGTTTTGAGTGGTTTGTCGTGGTGCTTGGTTTGGTGATTGAGCAGGAAAGTTGCAATATTTAGCATAGTGTCCCTCTCGGTTACAGTTCAGGCAAACAGGACACGGTCCTGTGTGATAGAATGGACACTTATTGCATTTGGGCACCTGCCCCGTATAAGTTTTCCTCTCAGAAACAGTTGCACCATAGTTCTTCACAATTGGCTTGCTCTGGCTAGTCTCAGCCGGAGCTTTTGCCTTGGTTTTGCCAAACCACTTTCATTTAGTACCTTTAGAAACTTTAGAGGTACCGATATCACTACGGCTCACCACCGTCTGAGTTTTCAAGGACAGAGTACCACTCCTTACTGCCTCATTGGTAAGCTTAGTGGTCAAAAGAATTGTATGTTTCAGAGTTGTAGGTTCAGCTGCAGTCACCATTCCCCGAATCTGGGGAATCAAACCCTTAATGTACTTCTCGACCAAAGCTGTTTCCCTAGGAAACATATAGGGAAGTAAGCAAGTAAGTTCATGAAACCGATCGGTATAAGCTAAACAATCTGCACCGATCATCGAATGATTCCAGAATTCCTCCTGGAGTTTTTGAATTTCAGTAATTGGGCAGTATTCTGATCAAATCAGAATTTTAAAATCGTTCCAGCCCATCGAGTCAACTGTAACTGTGCCCAAAGTCTTAGCCTGGGTATTCCACCAGGTTAAAGCTGAATCTTTCAAAGAACAGGCAGCATAAGACACCTTATGCTCCTCCAAACACTGACTGATTTTAAGTTTGGTTTCCATTTCCTCAATCCACCTTAAAAGACCAGCCGCTCCTTCCTTGCCTGTAAAAGTAGGAGGGTTGCAGGAAGCAAAATACTTATAAGTACATCCCTGTCGTGGTGGATCAGGAGCAGTTGTAGTTGTACCGGTGGTCTGATGATTTTCGGTGTGTCCACCAGTGACATTTTGTTCTATATGACCCCCACCAGAACCCGAAGTATTGTGTTGCTGGTGTGACATTACAATACCAGCGGCAGATAGCTGTTCTTTCAGTATTCGTACTATCATTTGTTCGTTCAATACTGATCCACTGGGAGCTGTCGGTGGAACCGTGTTCTGGTTTTGGTCAACGGGTGGAACAGTGTTCGTCTCCAGATTAACATGCGGATCCGGATTTGATTGTACATTCATTAGCGGAACTTGTTCCAGTTCAGGGTTAACATTATTCCTGCCAGCTTTCTTGGCTAGTCGACCTCGTTTTGGAGCCATCGTTCTGCTCACATGCAGACAAACTCAGGTCAGTTCAAGAACAATAATTAAATAACCCTTGTTCAATCACATAAATTCAATCATATTCAGTTACACTGAAATTTATATTGAAGTGTGATTATAAAAGAAAAGTATAACTACATTGATATAGTTCAGATATGTTTTCAGTACACACAGATCACACAGATGTTCGTAGTTATACTCAATCCTGTTAATTCAAAAACATGTTAAAATATTTCACAGCTCACAGTACTGTGATATAAATATGTTATTACCCATGTTTTTGATATATTAACATTCAGGACATTGATAAGTTCTCACATTGATATGTTCTCACGTTGATATGTTCTCACAGTGATAAGTTCTCACAATGATATGTTCTCATACAGATATGTTCTCACACAGGAATTGTTCACACAGTTCTATAATACGTTGCCACACAGGCAATAGATATGTTCTCACAGTGATATGATACAGTGCCACACTGACAATAGATATGTTCTCGTTCAGATATGTTCTCACACAGAAATGTTCTCACAGTGATATGATACATTGCCACACTGGCAATAGATATGTTCTCACAGTTCTGATTATAGTTCACACAGGTTTATTAAAAAGACATAGTTCACACATCACAAATGTAACTCATTACACAGACAGATATACAAAAGTAACCATTTTATTAACACTATCATAAAGTTTTGATACAATAGAGTGTTACTATTACATCCATACAGATAACAACCTATCCGCCAACGGTATATACAATGAGAAATCCCAAAAATGGAAGATGTCCGATCAGACTTACCGTAAGAAATACGGTAAGCAGACTAGCACAATAGCTATAGTAGCCAATACTATAGCTAAACATAGGAGTCTAGCCTCGATGCTCATCATCCCGAGCATCCAAATCTACCCCTGCAGTCTCTCTCTCCAGACTGCAACTTGCTGCCAAAATACAGCAACCAACGCCTGTCTCCACGTCCTATTAAACCGCTCCTCCACAGTCGTTCTCCACGCTTGAGTATCAATACCCATAAGATTCACCTGCTCCATCAAAGTCAGGTGTGAAGTGAGGATCTCCAGTACGGTAGCACGGGTATCCTCAAGGTTAGTCTGGTGATGGTGTAGGTCCTGTCTCAGGCCCTGCAGGTCTTGAGAGACCTGCTGCATCTTGGCCCGCAGCTCGGCTTGGTGGGAGGATTCTCCCACCTCATGAACAGTCTGAGGCTCATCCCGTGGAGCCATCTAATGTCGTGGGGGCAGCCCTGTGGTCTTGCGGGCCTGTCCCCGCATCCTCCTAAGTCCGTCCCAAGCAGGAACTCTCTGTGGGGACTGACTATGCCGTCACTCCGCTGGTATATCCTCAGCATGAGGCTGAGAGTGTCCGTGTGATGCGGACTGTGCTGGTGGTGGTGGTGATGGTGATGGTGGTGGTCGAGTAACAGATCTAGGAGCTGATGGTGTTGTGGTACTGCAGGTGTCGCCTGAGAGGCTGCAGACGAAACTTCATCAGGATCGGAGTCTGGTCCTGCACTAGAACTCGGGGTATTATCCAACACAACATAAGGAAATCTATGATAAATATATCTCTCACCTTGGTCGGCCATCGCTGTACAATCAAAATCTCTAATCAGTGTCATGAAATAAATATTAAATAGCAATATTTAATATGAACATGATATGATGCTTCTTCCTATCTCAGAACACTATTCGACTTTATAATTATTAATATTCTGCTTGAATTAAATCAAACTAAAATGCACACGTGTTGCAAATTTCAGTCATGCTGGCCACTCATAACTGGAATTCGTACCACTGATTATTCTGGCTTAATTCAAAACAAGTTTTGTTCATTAGTTATGTTCGGTGCTCTCTGTGTCACTATTCGAGCCTATGGTTACAGTCTAGGTCTCTAAGTCAACCTAATTCTCTATAACCTGTGGCTCTGATACCACCCTGTCACACCCCCACCTCTCGTCACCTGTTTATGATGTCATTGAAACAGTTGCGGAAGCATAGTGGTGATGTCTCAGAGATAAGGGGTGACTTACTTGATCCGATATCACAAGCACACAGATTAACTTAAAAGAGATACATTACAAGGATGTCGCAATCACAACCAATATTACATTATATAATCTAATTTTATTACATTTATTTATTTACAAGTGCTTAAGTGCTGTCTCACCGGGTGGTTACTGTCTTCCTGCAAAAAGATTTAAATTTGAAACGTCAGCACAAAGCTGGTGAGATCATACAGTTCAAGTTCCACAATATGATATGATATGTAATTATAAGTTCTAAAAATGTTCTGTTCAAGATAACCATGGGACCCGTATCTAGTTCCTTTTGGACTGTTCTGTTCTTGTTCTATAAAGATACTACCCGTCGGTAAATATCTTGGTGCCTCATTGTCTTAATGTCTATCACAACACATTAAGAAGTTTTGGAAACAGATAACAAACATTTACACCAAGGGGAGTTGCAAGCTCCCGACAAATAGGTTGTCAGCCAATAGTACTATCAATGTTTTCTGTTCGGCCCCACATGGGTTCACTAGATACAGTTCAGAAATGAGGACTTTTGATACTGTGATAGTGTTCTGTTCTACAGGAAAAATCCCATGAAATCCACAAGTTCTCAACAATCACATGAAATCACTCAGATAACAGTGATACATATCATATAGTTTTGAAAAGTTTTACAGCGCTACCCCGATGTTTATAAAAGAGTAAAAAGAAAAGGGGTTGTACAAAACTCACCTGATAATATAGAGGTAGCTGAATATCTCCCAAACTGAGAATAAAGAGGTGATTCTGCATTTATTTATATTTAATGAGTTAGTTAGGTTTTAATTTACTGATTAGATCTTTTTGAACGTTCAATGTCAAAGACATTGCTTTGGAAGTCATCAAACTGAGATTAGTTATATAGTTAGTTAATTTAATGTTATATCATACAATGTATGATAATGTAGGAACCTACATTGAATTAGATTCCTAATACAAGGTTGATGACACTCTTGATTAATCAGAATAATCCAGGATTAACCAAATAGTTAATGTTGTTGATTATAATGCTAAAACAATTTCTAGATGGTTTAATGGCTTAGGAATGATTAATCCTTGTTATTGATTACCAAAATATCATGAAATATCACAATGTAGCATTAGGATAGGTGTAATAACCATGTTTAACATACTAATCTGACTGTTATCATAAACATCAGATAATCATTCCAATGAGTATGTTAATGGTTGTGATTAGTTTGAAACACTTGGATTCAACCTTGCATTTCAAAGATTAATCAAACTAATCACCTACATTGTCATAATCAAATGGTTTAAACCACTATAATCATGGGTATGATTTCATGCAAACCGGGCAATATAACGGATCAAAACAAGGATTTAACCGTTAAAACATCATGTTCTTCGTTTATAATCAATCCTAGCCATCATCTAGGCAATAATCAACAACCCTAACTATCTCATTACGTTCAAAATCAAGATCTAATCAATCATAATCAAACTAGAAGGTTAAAATGAACCATTACCTAATCTGACTGATTTCTGCGGTTAAAACAACGATCGGGACTTGAAAACACAATTCTTGGTGAGATTTATGACTTCTAATGGCCTTAGAATGGATTTAGAATGATGGAAACTGAGTTTTCTTCGCCTGGAGGTCGAGTAGGGTTGAGAATAAGTAAAAATTCTGACTTCCCAAGCAATCTGATCGTTTTTAAAAATTTTTGCCGACATAAGGTTCCGGGCGCATCGCCCCGTATCGGCGTGTGGCCCCGGGCGTATCTCCCCACGGGATTTTGTCCAAATTTTTGATTTTCTTGTTTTCGCGATAACTTGAGCATACGAACTCCGTTTTACGTGCGGTTTTCGTCCACGTTCACGATTTTTCGAGCTCTTTCCAATGGTTATAATTTCAAGACCTGAAGAGTTCAAAATATCTGATATCTTATTTAACATTATATTCGACTCAGTGTATCTTGAAATCGGAGTCTCGTTTCATGATTTCGCTTACACTCATTCTCTTTATTTTTGAGTTATGATTCTATACATGTAATCGGTTGGTCGCCTATTTGAATAAGCATTAGGTGATGGATGTTTCTTTGCGATCTACTGACATCATTTCTCACATCCTATCAACCTGTAATAATTACAATCATCAAATCAATGTGGATTTCTACAACGATCACACGTGGTCATATCATTGATGATGTAATTCTCAACTGCAATTGTCACAGTAAGTCACCCAAATCTTCTACTTGTTATGTGTAAAGGTGTATGCGTGTATGAATGTTGTTGAAGATTTGACTTCATGGTGAGTAGGTGAATTAGTACTTGTTTTTAGACAATGATAAGCAATAGGTTATATATGTTGCTTGATTATTGTTAACATGGTGTTTTAATGCTAGTTCATGATTGACTTGGTGTTAATTTATGTGTGTGGTGAATGTATGAATTAGTTCACAAGGTGTGTGTGAATTGTAATTGAGACTAACTCAAATTGGGGTTTTGAATCACAAGTGGTGTGATTATGACATTGGATCATTCACATGGTGTGTGAAACTCCTTTGTTGGGTGAAATCAAGTTAGTAAAACACAAGTGGTGTTGTTTACTTAACTTGAGAAATCTTGTGGAATAAGATTTCAATGGTGTTTTGGGTACAAACGACCCGTTAGTAAATCGTTTGACATTATGACCATGATGGTTATAAATTGGTGAATTAAGGTGTCTAGTATGTTTATGTGGTGTTATGATGTGTATTGGGGGGGGGGGGGTCAAGAAATGGTCGGAAATGGGTTCGAAAGTCAAAACGGGCAAAAAAAACTGTGCCAGGTATAGCTCTGGGCGCCTTGTGCGCCATTCTGGGAGCCTAGTACGCCCAACCAGCGCCCAGTGTGCCCCTATACATCCTGTTTTCACATTATTCTTGCACTGACTTGTCGGCCATCTGATTCCTGTCATCTGTGGACATCAGATCACAACCGATATGTTTCTCATGATTTGTTGTGTTAACTGTAATTAAGTTTTCACTTAATGAACACAACTAATGTTTCAATTGTACGTTGTACTTAATGTATTTAAGTTTATATGAAAATACGTACAACGATTTCTTGTATTTAGGATTCTGTTAATACAAGTACTGTTTAAAATCAAGTATGTACACATAGTATAAAGTGAAAGTACACATACCGTACGGACTTGCCGGACGATCTGGTACTTGCTGTTACAGTCTCCCCTTGTTAAAGAAATTTCGTCCCGAAATTTAAGCATCATAGTCGGGCTTCAATTCTCGAACAGGTGGGGATACTTTGATTTCATGTTGTCCTCGCGTTCCCAAGTAAATTCTGGTCCACGCTTGGAGTTCCATCGAACCTTTACAATAGGGATACGGCTTCGTTTCAGTCTCTTGACTTCACGTTCCATAATCTCTACAGGTTCTTCAATGAAATGCAGTTGTTCATCGATTTGTATCTCTTCTAAAGGTATGACCAATGATTCGTCTGCTAGACACCTCTTGAGATTTGATACATGAAATACATCGTGTACTGCACTGAGTTCGTCAGGGAGTCTGAGTCTGTATGCCACAGGACCTATGCGTTGAGTAATCTCAAACGGTCCGACATATCGAGGTGCTAGTTTGCCTTTAGCCCCAAACTGAACTACGCCTTTCCATGGGGACACTTTCAACATGACTCGGTCACCCACATCGAATTCCAAAGGCTTGCGCCGTTTGTCTGCGTAACTCTTTTGGCGGCTACGTGTTGCTTGTAATCGTTGTTGCATCTGGGCAATCTTATCAGTAGTTTCCTGAATAAGCTCAGGCCCAGTTATTCTGTTGTCTCCCACTTCGGTCCAACAAATTGGAGACCGGCATTTTCTACCATAGAGTGCTTTAAAAGGAGCACATCCGATGCTGCTGTGGTAGCTATTGTTGTAGGAGAACTCAATGAGTGGTAAGTGTGTGTCCCAACTTCCACCGAAGTCTAGGATGCATGTTCTCAACATATCCTCTAGGGTTTGAATGGTGCGCTCGCTTTGTCCATCCGTTTGTGGATGATAAGCAGTGCTCAAGTTAACACTTGTCCCTAAGGATTGTTGCAATGATTGCCAGAATCGCGAATTAAATCGACTGTCCCAGTCTGAAATAATAGATAATGGCACACCGTGCCTCACTACTATTTCATCAATGTATAGTCTTGCTAACTTCTCCATCTTGTACGTTTCTCTGATCGGTAAGAAATGTGCGGACTTGGTCAATCGATCAATGACGACCCAAATAGAATCATATCCGCTAGAAGTGCGGGGCAGCTTGGTAATGAAATCCATAGCTGTTTGCTCCCACTTCCACTGTGGTATCTCCGGTTGTTCCAGCAAACCCGAGGGCTTCTGGTGTTCAGCTTTGACTTTGGCACATGTAATACATTTGCCAACATAAGTGGCAATATCTTTCTTCATACCCGGCCACCAATAAAATGACCTAAGATCTTGGTACATCTTATCGGCACCAGGATGAATTGAGTAACGTGTCTTGTGTGCCTCGTCAAATATGAGTGTCCGGAGTTCATCTACTGCTGGAATCCAAACACGATCCAGATAATAGATAACTCCATCTTGTTTTGTCTTGAAATGTTTCTCGGCTCCACAATCGAGCTCGCGTTTCAGGTTGTTTCTTGCCACTGCTTCCTGTTGTGCTTGTAAAATGTGATCTCTCAAACTGGTTTGCACAGTCATTCCCATAGCACGAACGCGTAAAGGTTCGACTCTTTCCTTCCGACTCTAAGCATCTGCAACAACATTTGCTTTGCCCGGATGGTATTTGATCACACAATCGTAATCGTTTAGGAGCTCAACCCAACGTCTTTGTCTCATGTTAAGCTCCTTCTGATCAAATATGTGCTGTAGGCTCTTGTGATCTGTGAAGATAGTGCACTTAGTACCATAAAGGTAGTGTCTCCAAATCTTTAGTGCAAAAACAACAGCTCCCAGTTCAAGATCGTGTGTCGTGTAATTCTTCTCATGTATCTTCAGTTGTCGTGAGGCATACGCAATGACTTTGTCTCGTTGCATCAAAACACATCCGAGTCCCTGATGGGAAGCATCACAATAAACTACAAAGTCATCACTGCCTTCTGGGAGTGTTAGGATTGGAGCATTGCACAATCTTTGTTTCAGTGTCTGGAATGCCTCTTCTTGTTTATGAGTCCACACAAAAGGTTCAGACTTCTGTGTGAGTTTGGTGAGAGGCAAGGCTATCTTAGAGAAATCCGAAATAAATCTCCTGTAATATCCTGCCAATCCCTAGAATGATCGGATCTCTGTCGGTGTTGTAGGCACATCCCAGTTCTTGATTGCTTCTATCTTGGCAGGATCCACGTGAATACCATCACTGTTAATCACGTGACCCAAAAACTGAACTTCTCTTAACCAAAATTCACACTTGGAGAATTTGGCATAGAGTCGTTCTTCTTTCAGAAGCTCCAAAACTGTCCTGAGGTGTTGCTCATGTTCCTGCTTGGTTCTTGAATAAATCAGTATATCGTCAATGAAGACGATTACAAACTGATCTAGATACGGCTTGCACACCCGGTTCATTAAGTCCATGAACACAGCCGGTGCGTTAGTTAATCCGAATGGCATCACCATGAATTCGTAATGACCATATCGAGTACGAAAAGCCGTCTTGGGTATGTGTTCCTCTTGTATCCGGAGCTGATGATAACCTGATCTCAGGTCTATCTTTGAAAAATACTGTGCTCCCTGTAACTGATCAAACAAATCATCAATCCTCGGTAACGGGTACCGATTCTTGATGGTGAGTTTGTTGAGCTCTCGATAATCAATGCACATTCTGAAAGTTCCATCCTTCTTTTTGACAAAAAGAACCGGAGCTCCCCACTGGGAAAAGCTCGGTCGGATGAATCCTTTATTGAGAAGTTCTTGCAATTGGTTAGACAACTCTTGCATCTCCGATGGTGCGAGTATGTAGGGAGACTTGGCTACAGGAGTTGCTCCCGGAGTCAAATCGATGCGGAACTGCACCGCTCTCTCGGGTGGCAGTCCTGGTAAGTCATCCGGAAACACTTCTGCAAAATCTCTCACTACTGGTACATCTTGAATCTTGATTGCTTTCTTGTCTTTCTGAATCACATGAGCTAAAAATGCAACACATTGTTTCCGTAAGCACTTGTGAGATTTCATACACGAGATTATCTTGACACTGCGTTTTGCTTGATCTCCACGAATCTCCAAGACTTCATTGTTCTCCATAGGAATGCGTAATAGTTTATCGGAATAGATGAACTCAACTCGGTTAAGAGATAGCCAATCCATTCCGATGATAACGTCGAAACTGCCCAGCTCCATCAGTATCAAGTCGATGGAAAATGTATGATCACCAAGTGTTAGTGGGCAATTCCTAAGTACTGTGTCAACTGTAATCTGTTTGCCATTAGCTATCTCAATGGTATAAGGGGAGTCTAATGATTCCTCAACATGATTAAGATGGCTAGCAAAATCAGATGAGATAAAACTCTGATCCGCACCAGTATCAAATAACATAGATGCATAGAAATCAGATAGAAGAAATGTACCCGTAATGACGTTCGGGTCTTGTCTAGCTGCAGCAGCTCCTATCTGAAAAGCTCGTCCTCTTGGTTCTTGAGCCCTTTGTTGATTTCTCTTGGGACAATCCCGAGAGAAATGACCAGGTTCGCCACAGTTGTAGCAAGACCTGTGATCGGTAGCAGCAGTAGTGGCTGCATTGTTGTTTCTGTTTTGAGTCCTCGGACTCTTGCAGTAATTTGCTGTATGACCAAATCTCCCACAGTTGGTGCAGTGTCTGCACAGGACATTTGGTAGATGATGAAACTGACATGAGTTGCACAGAGGTGCAGTGCCAGTGTATGGCTTCCTGATCTCCAATGGGGGTGGCTGGTTGCGCATCGGAGCTTGAGTAGTGGCAGCAAAGTTTCTAACCACTTTCTGTTTCTTAGCCGGACGTTTATCCGACTTCATGGAAGTTCCAGCTTTGGCTGTTTCAGCCTCCTTCTTGAATGCCCCAGAGGCAACCATCATATCTGTCAGGGATGCTGACAGTGTAACAGTTAATTCCATGGTGGTAGGGTGAGCAGAAATCACATGACCTCGGATACTGGGCGGTAATCCACCAACATACCGTTCAATTCTCTTCTCAAGTGTTGGCACCACATCCGGTGCCAGAGTGGCTAACTCATGAAATTGTGTGGTGTAGGCCAGATGCCCAGCACCAATCATCTCCAGATTGAGTAGTTCAGTCTCAACCTTTTTCAGTTCATTTCTTGGGCAAAACTCTGCCCTCAACATCGCCTTGAATTCACTCCACGGCATAGCCTGGGCCTCATCCCGGCCTCTGATTGAAACCTGAGCGTTCCACCAGGTTAACGCTCGCTTGCTAAATGATCCCGCAGCATACTTTACTCTGTTCTGTTCAGGACAGCCACTGATGTCGAGGGTAGCCTCCATCTTCTCGATCCACTGGATCAGTCCGACTGCACCCTCGCTACCACTGAAACTGGGTGGCTTGCAGCCTACAAAGTTCTTGTAGGCATAGTCCTGACTCTGTCTGGTGTTACCGCTGCCTTCTCCAGATGAGTTAGCAACGTTGTTACTGTTGTTGTTGATCCGGTTCATCATCTCTAGAATCACTTCCCTCAGTTGGCTTGTAAGAAGAGTAGCCAGTGCCACAGTAGCAGGGTCCAACTGATACGCTGGTGGTGGCGGAGGAGGAGGTGGAGGTGCTTGTGTAGGAGAGTCTGGCGGTGTCGGTGTCGAAGAGTGCGGAGCTGAACCTTGAGTCAGCGGTAATAGAGGTGGTTGTCTTCGTGGCGGCATTCTGATCATAACCGAAAGAAAATCGGTTAGTGTAGTGATCAGAAGCAGAAGACATATGCAAATAGTCTAGGCCAAACCATTTTAGTAATATGACCTATATTTCTCTATAACCATGGCTCTGATACCAATCTGTCACACCCCGGGCCGGCGGAAACGGATCGTGTTTTCCCGTCGGGCGGAAGGTTCCCGGGGCGCGATATCATTGGGTGATAATCAAATGATCAGATTGTTTACATAGCACATGAGATATAAATGAGAAATGCTAATCATGACATGAAATAGAATTACAAAGTTAAATTACATTGTACATCATAATTTACCTAAGTAAATCTAATCAAAAAGAATCAATGCGTTTATATCTTGATCTGTACAAGATATACAAAAGTGATTCAACGTTTTGTCATATCAAAAGTATGCAATCAAAAGTAAGCTAGGTATTCTATGAGTCCACTAGCTTATCACTTGCACATATGTATCTACACATGTTCGTCACCTGAGAAAACATGTATTTAGCAAAGTCAACACTAGGTTGGTGAGTTCATAAGTAAGTAAATTGAAAACCATTGAATTGATCATGCACACATCCACAATGTCATACTTGTTACTTGTAATTCTTGTTTCATTTGTTCCACCCAATGGCCTATCCTTAGTTGTATGTACAAGTTGTGTATCACCTGACTAAGCATGCTTATATATAGGGAATCACGTAAGGGTCAAGCCCAGACGCTATCCCACCACATACTCAACCAAGTTCCACACTACTTGCGATACAACTAAAGATATCCATTTCTCAATTATCCAACTCGTCCGATGTGTAGTCATATGTAAAATAATGTAGAATAATATAGTAAGAGGGGTTTAGTTATCAAACCGAAGTATTGATAGACCCTCAATGAATTAAGGAATTTAGATTAATTAAATCTGATCCTTGTATTATTCTATTACTTGTGGGGTTAACTATTATTCACTTTTATGTAATAAGAGTGTTAGTTAACTATTTGTAATGTAATCTCAATACAACGTATAGAGCCCAAATGAAATCCATTGTAATCCTCACGTAATCAGATTGCAATGCATTTCATTCACCTCTATTCCGCCGTGTGATCCCAAAGTCTCCAGGTGAAATTGTCCTCATGTAATTAACAAAATTGAATAAAAACTGGCATTATTACATTATGTTAATTATGTGTAAATGATAAGAATCCCATGAAGTTACGTTATCATGATCATCATTTACTGTGAATGATAAGAATCACATGAAGTTACGTTATCATGATCATCATTCACTGTGAATGATAAGAATCCCATGATGTTACGTTATCATGATCATCATTCACTGAAATCCATGCGATCCCAAAGTCTCAATGTGGGATTGTTCTCGTGAAATTAACAAGGTCGAATAAGAACTTGTCTTATTACATCATGTTAATTAGGTGTAAATGATAAGAATCCCATGAAGTTACGTTATCATGATCATCATTTACTGTGAATGATAAGAATCCCATGAAGTTACGTTATCATGATCATCATTCACCGTGAATGATAAGAATCCCATGAAGTTACGTTATCATGATCATCATTCACTGAAATCCATACGATCCCAAAGTCTCAATGTGGGATTGCCTCGAGTAATTATTTATGTGTAAACTGTCTAAATGGTTGTTTATGTGAAAATAACTAAATGTTATAAGCTATCATCTTATAACTAAGCTATTCTAATGTGTTGATGATTTAGAATTTACATTATCATAATCATCTGAGTTTCCCTGTTATCTCATAATCATACAAGCATGCATACAATGATAAGCGATAATAAACAATTTGATATTATCATAATCAAAGTATAAAGAACATGTTAAGCAAAACTTTTAAATAATTAAAAGTAAACATGTTTCTCAGCCCCGAAAGTTAAAATCAGTAAAGATTAAAGTAAAAGGGGCAAATGAACTCACCTTGTAGTTGTTGGTTTGACTTAGCTTAAATGAAAGAATACACGCGCTCTGAGTTGTATTTGAGTTTGTTTTCACGATCCTGTATTGATTTCACGTGGTTTGAAAGTTGTAAGTATAAGTCATGTGTATGTGAGTGCGTGTAGGTGTTAACCCTAGAGTTGGTTAACACGCGTGGGTCTCGGTCATCGTTCGGCGTTGATTCACTTGTTATTGACATTAGTTACTCTTGGTCCTATTATGTTAAAAGTAGAACACTTTGTTCTTTAACATTTTAGTTAAATGTATTGACTTTAACTTTGCAAAAGCAACTTAGGCATAAATTTAGGTTTATAATTTAAACATCATGTTTCATATTCAATAAAAATAATTCAAATCATTGCCACCTTTGTAGTATTTATGAAATCCCATGCGTATTAACCTTGATAAAATTCTTTAAGTTGCTAAACTAGTTCATTGTGGGCCAATACCAATTTGGACCGAATTATTGGGCCTTGGGCTTATTGTGTAAGGATGTTGGGCTTTATAATCTTTTTGAAATCCATTGAACCTAGTTGGCCAAATCAACAACCTGTCGGGCCAGGTTGCATGTTGGGCCGAAATGATTAGGTTGAATCAATTTAATGTACTTGGGCTGAATCATTTGGGCGGGGTCGAAGAAATCTGCATGGGCCTACTACATGGCTTTATTTTAGGTAATGGTACTGGGCCTGGATTAGTCCCATGGGCCGGTTGAGTTAGAATGGCCCCATTTAATGGGTTTGGGTCTTACTAATGGTTGTTGGGCCGAAACAAGAAATCTGGGCCCAATCCATAATCCTGGGCCGAATGAAAGTTAAGTGGGCCAAAGAATATTGTGGGCTGTATAGTAAACTGTTGCATTGAGTGGGCCAACTAATGTAGCTGTTGACTTTAACCCAATTCAAACCATCCTAGCCTTGATGTTGAAATTGGGTCGAACCACAAAACTTGGGCCAAACCAGTGATTATATTGGGCCAAAGGGAAATCCTGCCATGCCAAGAGGTGCTGTTGGGCTTGCTTAGGGTTATTGGGCCTGTTAAATTTGTTTGAACGAGTTGTGGCTGCCGGATTAAATGGTGTCAACTGTCAACGAATGGCTGATGTGCGACGAATAGGGTGAGTTGCGAATGGCTAGTTGCCGACTGAGACTCCTTCTGTGATGGTGGCCGAGTGACATAGATGGCGAAAGAGGGATGGTCGGCCGAAAGAATGATAGCCGAATGAGTGTCTTAGGTCGAATGAGACATGCTGCTCGACGAATGTGAGCCTTGGCCGACTGAAGGTAGAGCAGCGAATGGCCTTGAGCGAATGAACCAGGGAGTATGAACTCATTCGACCGAACCACGAGGCTGTCCCATTCGGGGTCTCATTCGGTCGACTGTAGGTACTAGGGTCTCGAAATTTTTGATGTTTCAGTCGACATTCATGTTGGGTTAAGATGGCTATAGGTGCGGTTACTGGTTTCATCTAGGATGGGTCGTGGTTATAGGGTTTGAACCGTCTGGATGTGAATAGAACAAAAAGATCTAAAAACCCTAATTTTCGTGGTTCTTTGCATCACCATACCTCGATTTTCAGTGGTGTTTGGCTCCGATCTGTTGTACTTTCGTGTAGAGGGTGATGAGAGCTTCGTGTGGGTTCAAAAATGGAAGGATTTGGTTATGAAATGAAGAAGTTATGAAGGTTTGAAGGTGTAAAAATGGTGGGTTTTTCTAAAACCGGGAATTTGGGTGTGAGGGAGGAAGAAGATGATAAATAATGAGGAAAATGACCTCATTTAGTGTATTTATACCCCGAGCGCGTTCGGGTTCATTTTCGTTGCTCGGTTCGCATTTCGTTACGTTTCTGGAAAATTACGCGTAATTTAAATGGAATTAAATAAAAAGAGTTTAATTTAATTATTTTGATGAGTTTCAAAATTGTAAAATGTTATTTATTTTATTAAATTAAATTATTTTCGTTCGTAACGTATTTTCGTTTTCGTTTCGTCAGATCGCGTCACCTTCGCGCGTAATTCGTTCGAATCGTCACCCGAACGAATACGATGATGGCTTTGCTTTCTGACTTTTGTTTTCTACTTTTCAGTCATTATTTCAGAACTCTAAACTCACAAATACGTTTGTGTGAATCGTCACCCACGCAAACACACTGTCAGTTCGTTATTCTGAAATAACACTGCATTTGTGTTTTAATTGTGTTTCCTCACTGTCGGACTCAACTATACATCCTGTTTTCACATTATTCTTGCACTGACTTGTCGGCCATCTGATTCCTGTCATCTGTGGACATCAGATCGCAACCGATATGTTTCTCATTATTTGTTGTGTTAACTGTAATTAAGTTTTCACTTAATGAACACAACTAATGTTTCAATTGTACGTTGTACTTAATGTATTTAAGTTTATATGAAAATACGTACAACGATTTCTTGTATTTAGGATTCTGTTAATACAAGTACTGTTTAAAATCAAGTATGTACACATAGTATAAAGTGAAAGTACACATACCGTACGGACTTGCCGGACGATCTGGTACTTGCTGTTACATGTAGGGTTCGTGTAGGTTCTCAATAGTTCGGCTGACAATGAAACGAACCATGCAGGGTTCGTTATGGTTCGCAGAGACTCCAATGGTTCGCTGGGGTTCGGCTTTGGGCAGATGGGTTCGGCCAGAAAACCCTAATGGATTCGGCTCCATGACCACCACGAACCTGTACACCTGCATCGTCACCTTCATCGAATCCTCATCTCTAGGCCACGATCTAGGTTAGTTCAACATCAGATAAAGTTGCTAGGGTTGCGAAATCAGAAAATGAAGTGTTAGAACCGGTTTTTGGTCGGGTTGGAACAAAACACACAAGAAAACCCTATTTTCGTGAACATTCAAGCACCAATACCTCGACTTTGGCCGGCTGAAACTTCAGATCACTTGTACTTTCGTGTAGGGAATGTCGAGAGCTTCACGTGGGTTCAAGAATCTCCAAAATCCGATGAGAAACGAAGAAGATACAAAGATTTTTGTGGTGATTTCTAGTGTGAGAAGATGGAATCCGAAAATCTAGAGGAAGAGAGGTTTTTGGCTTGAAATAAATGAGAGAAATGGCTCTTTCAAGGCTTTTATAGCCCGTGTGGTATTCGGGTTCGTTTCGGTCGCTCGGTTCGCGTTTCCGGAACGTAACGCGTATTTTACGCGGTTTTAAAATAAAAGATTATTAAACTTATCTAAATGATGAGTTTCAAAATTGTAAAAAAATATAAAATAATTATTGTAGTTATTTTTACTCTTCGTGCGTTGTCAGATCGTTAAACATTCACAATTACGTGTATACCCGCAATCGCGTACGTTTTTCGATCGTATTAATTAATTAAAGTCGTTTAATCATAATTATAAGTTCAACATTCATATCATTATGGATCGTCACCCATAACTATACTCAGTCTCGCTTACGTATTACGATTCTTGTTGAATTAATTAATTGTTATAATATTCGTCTCAACACTATGCACTAACACTATCCTGTTACACCGAACGCAATATATATATAGGGCTCACTCTCGCTGCCCACCACTGTTTCGATATAACACAATACTGTTTTTGCCTAGTGAACTCGACTGTAAATAAATAATACATACTTGTTCCTAAATAATAAGATCCTGTACACACAAGCACACATTATGAACATATGAATCACATTGATAAACTGAACATGCACACACACTGTTCTAACACTATTTACGACTACCATGACTAAATTTACAAATGTTACAGTCTCCCCTAGTTAAGGGAATTTCGTCCCGAAATTAACTAGCCGAAGGTACTGTAAAAAGATGAGGGTACTTAAGCTTCATCTGGTCTTCACGTTCCCAGGTGAACTCAGCACCGCATTTGCCCTCCCATCGTACCTTTACGATCGGGATACGGCTGCGTTTAAGTTTCTTGACCCCATGATCCATGATTTCAACTGGACGTTCTATGAATTGCATGTTGTTCTGAATCTGTATGTCTTCCAGTGGAATCTGAACATCATGATTAGCTAAGCATTTCTTAAGATTTGATACATGAAAAGTATCATGAACATTGCTTAGCTCCACTGGAAGTTTGAGTTTGTAGGCTACGGGACCAATCCGTTCCAGGATCTCAAAAGGTCCAACGTACCTTGGTGCAAGTTTCCCTTTCTTCCCGAATCGGACAACGCCTTTCCAGGGAGAAACTTTGAGTAAGACTCGGTCACCGACTTGAAACTCAAGCGGTTTCCGACGTCGATCAGCATAACTCTTCTGCCGATCTCGTGCGGTCTTAAGCCGTGATTTAATGATTGTGATTTTGTCTGATGTTTCATGAATGAGTTCTGGTCCTACGACCTGTGAGTCACCAACCTCGGTCCAGCAGACCGGTGATCGGCACTTTCTACCATATAAAGCTTCGAATGGTGCACATTGTATGCTCGTATGATAGCTATTGTTATATGAAAACTCAATGAGTGGAAGATGAGTGTCCCAACTTCCACCGAAGTCAATGACACAAGAACGAAGCATGTCCTCAAGTGTTTGGATAGTCCTTTCGCTTTGACCGTCGGTTTGGGGATGATACGCCGTGCTAAGATTAACACGAGTTCCCAAAGCCTTTTGCAATGATTGCCAAAAGCGAGAAGTGAAACGACTATCACGATCAGATATGATTGATGTTGGTGTACCATGACGTGCAATGATTTCGTTGATGTATAGAGTGGATAGCTTCTCCATCTTGTAATCCTCTCGGATTGGGAGAAAATGAGCAGATTTGGTGAGTCGATCAACGATCACCCAAATCGCATCGAATCCTCGCGGAGTTCTCGGCAACTTGGTTATGAAATCCATGGAAATTTGCTCCCATTTCCATTGAGGAATTTCAGGTTTCTGCAGAAGTCCCGAAGGCTTTTGATGTTCTGCTTTGACTTTTGAACATGTTAGACACTTTCCCACGTATAGTGCCATGTCTTTCTTCATTCCCGGCCACCAGTAAGATGTCCTCAAGTCCTGATACATCTTATCGGCTCTAGGATGAATTGAGTATCGCGACTTATGAGCCTCATCACAGATGAGTGTGCGCAATTCTTCAGACTTTGGAATCCAAATGCGGCCATTGAGATATAACACTCCATCAGATCAGGGTTCTAGTTTCTTCTCAATGCCGCAATCCAAGTCTGTCTTGAGTTGATTGTCTGTTACTACTTGTTGTTGTGCAATACGAATCAAGTCTTTCAAGTTTGGCTGTGTGTTGATCTCCATGGCTCTGACACAAATTGGCTTGACTGGTTCCTTGCGATTAAGAGCATCCGTCACCACATTGGCTTTACCCGGATGGTAACGAATCTCACAGTCGTAATCAGTTAGAAGCTCAACCCAACGTCGTTGTCTCATGTTGAGTTCTTTCTGATTGAGAATGTGTTGCAGGCTCTTGTGGTCTGTATAGATGACGCATTTAGTACCGTACAGGTAGTGTCTCCAAATCTTCAATGCAAAGACCACAGCCCCTAACTCAAGATCATGAGTAGTATAATTCTTCTCATGAACCTTAAGTTGTCTTGAAGCATAAGCAATGACCTTGTCTCGTTGCATAAGTACACAACCGAGACCAAGGTTTGAAGCATCACAGTAAACAATGAAATCATCACTGCCTTCTGGAAGACTAAGGATAGGGGAATTGCATAACTTCTGTTTAAGAAGTTGAAATGCATCTTCTTGTTTCTGTCCCCATATAAAGGCTTGACTTTTCTGAGTCAAGGTGGTAAGTGGCAAAGCAATCTTAGAGAAATTCGCTATGAATCTCCTGTAATAGCCCGCCAGACCCAGAAATGAACGAATCTCTGTTGGAGTAGACGGGGTAGTTCAGTTCTTAATCGCCTCAATCTTTGCTGGATCTACATGTATCCCATCCTTGTTTATGACATGTCCTAAGAAGTGAACCTCCTTTAGCCAAAATTCACATTTTGAGAATTTAGCATATAGTTGTTCAGTTCTTAGTAACTCTAAGACTTTCCTCAAGTGATCTTCATGTTCTTGTTCCGACTTGGAATAGATCAGTGTATCATCAATAAAGACAATAACAAACTGGTCTAAGTATGGCCTGCAGACTCGGTTCATCAGATCCATGAACAATGCGGGTGCATTGGTCAGCCCAAATGGCATAACCACAAACTCATAGTGTCCATATCGAGTCCTAAATGCAGTCTTTGGTATATCCTCATCATTTACTCTCAACTGATGATACCCGGATAATAAGTCAATCTTAGAGAAGCAAGTTGCTCCCTGTAATTGATCAAACAGATCATCAATTCTGGGCAGAGGATATCTATTCTTGATGGTCAACTTGTTTAACTCACGATAGTCGATGCACATACGAAACGAACCGTCTTTCTTCTTGACAAAGAGAACCGGAGCTCCCCAAGGAGAGAAACTCGGTCTTATGAAACCTTTGTCTAAAAGTTCTTGAAGTTGACTAGACAGTTCTTGCATCTCAGATGGTGCTAATCGATACGGTGACTTCGCCACTGGATTTGCTCCAGGAACGAGATCGATTCTAAACTCCACTTGCCGGATTGGTGGTAATCCAGTCAAGTCTTCTGGAAACACGTCAGGATAATCTCTGATGACTGGAACGTCTCCGACTGCTTTCTTTTCAGGTTTCTTCTCTACCACGTGAGCCAAGAATGCGTAGTATTTCTTTCTCAAGTACTTCCTTGCCTTGATGCACGACACGATCTTCAATCCGCGGCAGGGTTTCTCACCATAGATTCTCATCGTTTCGCCGGACGGTAAAGGAATTCGAATGAGTTTCTCCGAGCATACGATTTCGGCATTGTTTTTAGACAACCAATCCATTCCTATCACAACTTCGAAGCTTCCGAGTGTCATAGGAATGAGATCGATGAGAAAAGAATGGTCGTTTAATCTTAATTCACAACCATGTATTATAGAATCTACATGTATGGTGTTACCATCAGCTACTTCTACGGTATAGGGATCAGTAAGCATAGATGGTTCTATGTTAAGCAAAGAAGCAGTATGGGCAGAGATAAAGCTTTTATCAGCACCAGTATCAAATATGATAGAAACATAATGATCATTAAGGAGAAATGTACCCGTGACAACTGCTGGCTCCTCGCGTGCTTCGGCAGCTCCAATAACAAAGGAACGAGCAGTAGCAGTAGGGTTGTTGAGTTTTGGACACTGATTTCTGAAGTGTCCTTCTGCCCCACAGTTATAACAGGCCCTTCCACCTGTAGTAGTAGTGGTAGCAGTTGTAGCAGCAGCAAGATGAGCAGATCGACAAGTAGCTGCTAAGTGTCCCATTCGCCCACACTTAAGACACTTTTAGCATGGAGTGGCGGGTAGATGATGATATTGGAATTTGGTGCACAGTGGGAATGGGCCAGTATAGGGCTTCCTGGTATTAGCAGGTTGTGGCATTGCAGTAATAGGTGTGGCATGAGTAGGTGTAACTGCAGTCAGGGCTGCAAAGTTCTTGATTGTCTTTTGCTTCTTCTTCTTGGGATATTGTGGTTCAGGCTTCTTGCCTTCATCAATCTGTGCTCTCTTATACCCTTTTCGGGTGAGCACTCCAGACTTAACGTATTCTTCGGTAAGGCTAGCTCCAAGATGAATCGCTGCCTCCAGAGTAGTGGGGTTATTCCCCATCACAGTTCCCCTGACAACTAGAGGTAAGCCTTCAATGTATTTCTCTATCCTGCGGGATAGAGGAGTAACCAAGTGTGGCACCAAAATGCACAACTCATGGAAACGAGTTGTATACTTGGCGTTTTCACCACTATCTTGCACCAGATTCCACATCTCCACCTCCAGTTTCTTCAGCTCGTGACGTGGACAAAACTTCTCCACAAGTAAGTTCTTGAAACCGTCCCACGGTAAAGCTAAAGCAACTTCGCGTCCTCTGGTGTTCTTCTCAGAATTCCACCAGGTGAGTGCGCCTTTGTGAAAAGCACTTGAGGCCATTTTGACCTTCAAGTTCTCAGGACATCCTGTGAAATCAAGAATATCCTCAATGCTCTCTAAGCACTGTAGTAGACCAGTAGCTCCTTCGGTACCAGCGTACTTAGGAGGCTTAGCATCATTGAACTGCTTGAAAGTGAAGTTAGCAGTTCCAGTAGTTGTAGCATTTGAGTTATGCGCTGAATCACTAGTACTTCCCCGAAGATTCTGGGTAATATCAGTGACCATGCCCGGAATGACATCTCTCATGTGTATAGAGATGGCTCGGGCAATCTTGTTGATCTCATCGTCGTTGCCACTTGTCGAACCCCTTCCGTTAGGATCACGTCGGGGAGGCATTCTACGAATAGAAGCCACAAGTGGGTCAGTAATGAGAAAGGATACAATTGAATTTACATGATAAAGTTAGTAATATATCCATACTACTAATATTATCATTCAATTGTAATATGATCCAGTACACATATAAGTTTTCAACTTAATTGTATACTTATCATGTGAATATGTACGATGTCTCATGATCTCTCCACCAAACCTACACACTGACACTTTCCCGATATACCGAAGATAGCTTATATATAGGGCATACGAAAGGGTCAAGCAAACTGCCAGCCTAGACGCCATCCCACCACCGCTTCGATATACCACGATCATGCCCTTGCTAGCATTTGGCAACACGTTTGTACTGATTTGCATGTGTGTTCCATTGATTAAGAATCTCATGATCTTTAATCAACTTGAACCATTAATTAACAATTTTTAACATGTAGAACTAAATCATATGTGGGCTCTACATTTTTCTTGTTAAACTATGTTAGTAAGTACTACTAATGTAATCACTTAAGAATTTCACTTAAGGTTTACATTTAAAGAATGTTCACAACTTGATTGATTCCCCATAATGTTTGGTTCCTCCAAGTTTGAATTGCAATATGATTTGATTCACCAATGATTGTATCTCCAATGTTTGAATCCCATGTGTTTGACTAATGTTCAATGTTCCCAGTTGCTCCTGAATCCTCACTTCAAATACAAACGCCGGATTCCCCCTAACATACTGAAATAAGCTTATATATAGGGTAAGCTCTCACCGACCCACCACTTACCTCAGCACGTCAGCGTTAATCCGTCGTTTATATTTGAGGCTAAGATTCCAACTATTGATTGATTATGATTGTTTCATGATTGCTTCTTGTACTATGGATATGATTTTGACTGTGTAAACCACGGTTCTTAATTTTCTTGAAATTAAAACCATAGGTATCTGTGTATGTGTCCTAGGTTGATTTAACCTAGATTCTCAATACCTACAGTATCGAGTATAATGATCTCCTGTGAGAACTTCAACTAAAGAATACTGTTACACAGATTCTAAGTTATAAAGTTCCTATGATAATGAACACCTGAACATGACAAGGATTTCAAATCAATATTCTAAATTAATAGATCTTGACTTTGAATTCCTATAATGAATATGACAAGGATTTTAGATCAAAGATACTAAATTAATAGATCTTTGCCTCTAAATTCCTATAATGAACTTTGTGTGAGAATTTCAGATCAAGGATACTAAGAATACAGATCCTTGCCTCCGAAATCCTTAAATGCATATATGTGAGAATTTAATTCGGTTTCTAAAATTATAGAATTCCGATTCAAATTCCTTGACTCGATATCTAATCTTAGTAAAATGTCCCTAAGATCTTTCAAGCTTAATGTAGACTTAAGGCTCACTTAAGTTACTTAGATCCTAAGTATCCTCAAGCCTATAGCACTTAGTCCTATTGGGTAGCTTAGGTTATAGTCTAGGTCATTAAACATTGGGTTTTTCCTAGTTCTCTACAACCTTGGCTCTGATACCAACCTGTCACACCCCTGCGCCGCGTGCGGAATCCACGGTGTGGTGACGTATGAACAGTTGAATCATGCACAACTATTGAATAAGAACAACCACAATGGATTACTAAGTTGCATAATGTTTAGACAATGGTTTAATTACAGACAATCTATCTATCAAAATAATGACAACTACAGACTCAAAATATAGTTACAAAATAAGACTTCAAACAAGACAATTAAACAATTAGGATTTTGTGTGTTTCTAATCCCTCCTAGCATGTTTCTTCATCTTGTTCTATCTTAGAATGGTCTCCTTAGTTGTCCTTGAGAAAGTCTTAAACCTGATTACCTGAAACACGTGAAAAGTAACTGTCAACTACAGAAATAGTTGGTGAGAAGAATAGGTTTAACATATGAAATCATGAATAAGTGATATAAGGCATAGGTATGTTAAAGTAATAAATGTTTCACACGGATGAGCTTCAACCCAAACTAACATCAAGTAAGAAAATGAGTGTAAACAGTCCAATCACTGTTCGCACGAAAGCCAACATATAATATCAAGTCCCAAACCACGTTTGGAGTTAGATAATGTATCAGCAATTTTGAAAACCATAATGACACCAGACCTGCAGTTAGCTTTTAAAACAAATTTAAAAGCTAACTCCATCCTGGATAAGAACCAATGTGTCCGCTTTCCCTTGTTGTGATCACCCAGTACTAACGCTAATGAATGTGATACTTGATGCGTTTACAAGTTTGTTTACAACAATAGACACCATGTTTATGAACCTTACTTTAACCGAACGTGTTAATGCCTTATTTGATAACATGAATTGAAAACCTTGATTTAATCCCATGAATTAAATCCTTTGTTTTGAATACCATGAAATGAATCTCTTGATTTGAATACCATGAAATGAACCCCTTGATCTGAATACCATGAAATAGTGACCTTGTATAATAACAAGGTTTATAGCAAAAGAGTTTATAAAATCCATTATTTAAAAGTGTTTACCATTTATAAAAACATTTGAGTAAACCTGTTATGAAACAGTTCAAAGAACCTTTATAAAACCTTTTTAATAAAAAGAGTTTGATATTTGATAAAATCCTTTATAACATTTGATGAATCCCTTGAATTAGTGCAATGAACCTGTAATATTCGTAAAGTAGAGCACATGTTGAACCATGAAATACGATTGTAAAGATAGGGTTTGATCACGTGTTCCACCCCAAAACAGTTGTAAAACAGTGAAAGAGGGGCTAAAGTTCTCACCTGTCTGCAGTAGACTCTGAACTACAACAAATAGCAAGTAGCAAACATGACTTCTAACTGGTTCCTATAACATTGTAATCATACATAAGATATAAGATTTATAATTGTATAGACCTTGATTCATTGATTGACTTGTGTTCTCTTGAACTTGATTAACATTTGAATACTTGATCTCATGGTTATGATTGTTGTGTAAACTTGAAAGTTATGATTTTGAATCACTTGATTGATCATGGTTCCAAGAAAAGAATATGCAATGATCTTTTGTGCACAAATCTTATGCATAAAATGATAATTGTTTGTGAGCTTGATAGCCATTGATTTTCATGAGATATGACATAAATGTTCAATTGTTTAATCCTTGTAATTGTGACTTGATCCCATGATTAGGTTAAGTTGCAACTTAAACCAAAATTGATCAATTCATAATTATCGAATTTATGATCCAACATTGGCCCTTGGGCCTATGTAACCATGATGGTCCTTCAACCAAGTCCATGGGCCACTTAAGTTAACGATGGGCCAATTGAGTGTGGTGTTGGGCCAATTAGGATAATAGTGGGCCTAATGGGCTTGGATTAGGTCTAAAGAATTTAATTGGGCCCACTAATGTGTATGTAAGCCACACAAGTTTCCAAGGCAATAATGGGCCAATTAAAACCATAATGAGCCAATCTAACTCTATTGTGCTTGGTTTAAACCTATGGCCAAGTTGTTAATGGAATTGGGCCTTGTAGCATTGAGTTGGGCCGAATGGGTTTTGGATTGGGCCGAGGAGCTATGGGCTGCCATCTTAGGCAGCGAACCTTGTTCCTCTTCCTCCTAAGGTTCGGCTGAAGTAGTTCAAGGTCCAATGGTTCGTTGCATGGCTAAGGGTTCGCATGATATGGAAGTTGGTTCGTGACTAACAAGGTTCTGCTCTCAATGATAAGACATAGATTCGGCCATAGGTTCGACAACTAGGGTTCGCAAGTCAAGCAAGAGGGTTCGGAAATCAATCATACACATGAGGGTTCGTTGCCAACTGGTTCGTGGATGCTAGGGTTCGTGGAACCTTGTGGGTTCGCCACCCATGCAAAGATTCGGCTGTGAAACCTTGCTAGGTTCGGCATGTAGGGTTCGTGTAGGTTCTCTATAGTTCGGCTGACAATGAAACGAACCATGCAGGGTTCGTTATGGTTCGCAGAGACTCCAATGGTTCGCTGGGGTTCGGCTTTGGGCAGATGGGTTCGGCCAATGGGTTCGGCTCCATGAGCACCACGAACCTGTACACCTGCATCGTCACCTTCATCGAATCTTCATCTCTAGGCCACTATCTAGGTTAGTTCAACATCAGATAAAGTTGCTAGGGTTGCGAAATCAGAAAATGAAGTGCTAGAACCGGTTTTTGGTCGGGTTGGAACAAAACACACAAGAAAACCCTATTTTCGTGAACATTCAAGCACCAATACCTCGACTTTGGCTGGCTGAAACTTCAGATCACTTGTACTTTCGTGTAGGGAATGTCGAGAGCTTCACGTGGGTTCAAGAATCTCCAAAATCCGTTGAGAAACGAAGAAGATACAAAGATTTTTGTGGTGATTTCTGGTGTGAGAAGATGGAATCCGAAAATCTAGAGGAAGAGAGGTTGTTGGCTGGAAATAAATGAGAGAAACGGCTCTTTCAAGGCTTTTATAGCCCGTGTCGTATTCGGGTTCGTTTCGGTCGCTCGGTTCGCGTTTCCGGAACGTAACGCGTATTTTAAGCGGTTTTAAAATAAAAGATTATTAAACTTATCGAAATGATGAGTTTCAAAATTGTAAAAAAATATAAAATAATTATTGTAGTTATTTTCACTCTTCGTGCGTTGTCAGATCGTTAAACATTCACAATTACGTGTATACCCGCAATCGCGTACGTTTTTCGATCGTATTAATTAATTAAAGCCGTTTAATCATAATTATAAGTTCAACATTCGTATCATTATGGATCGTCACCCATAACTATACTCGGTCTCGCTTACGTATTACGATTCTTGTTGAATTAATTAATTGTTATAATATTCGTCTCAACACTACGCACTAACACTATCCTGTTACACCAAACGCAGTATATATATAGGGCTCACTCTCGCTGCCCTCCACTGTTTCGATATAACACAATACTGTTTTTGCCTAGTGAACTCGACTATAAATAAATAATACATACTTGTTCCTGAATAATAAGATCCTGTACACACAAGCACACATTATGAACATATGAATCACATTGATAAACTGAACATGGTGTTCTAACACTGTTTATGACTACCATGAATAAATGTACAAATGTTACAGTTTTGTCTTCGGAAGCAATTGACTTTTATTTAGTGTCTTCCGAAGCGTCTTCTGAAGCCTTATTCTTCATGTCTTCGGAAGTAATTTACTTTTATTTAGTGTCTTCTGAAGCATTTTCTGAAGCCTTATTCTTCATGTCTTCGGAAGTTAGTGTCCTGCAACATTTATTCAAATTGATTATTTGAAAGGTGGTTTTGTTTCGTCAGTCTTTATTTTCCAACAGGTTTGAGGCGGTGGACGAGTTTAAAGGCTAGAATTCATCCAGAAGACCATATTTTCTTGTTCTACTCGACCTTGCTTCACTTCCAGATGCACCTACACACATTTTTAGCATTAAAACTCCATTTCAAAGCCTTCCAAACATCCCGATCGCACCAAGGATCGTATTTACAAGCCCTGATCGTTGTTCTATGCGCAGAAATCCGTCTGATTAGGTAACGGTTCGTTTCAACCTTCTAGCTTGATAATGATTGATTAGATCTTGATTTTGAACGTAATGATATAGTTAGGGTTGTTGATTATTGCCTAGATGATGGCTAGGATTGATTATAAACGAAGAACACGATGTTTTAACAGGTAAATCCTTGTTTTGATCTGTTGTAATGCCCGGTTTGCACGAAATTATACCCATGATTATAATGGTTTAAACCATTTGATTATGACAATGTAGGTGATTAGTTTGGTTAATCTTTGAAATGCAAGGTTAAATACAAGTGTTTCAAACTAATCACAATCATTAACATACTCATTGGAACGATTATCTGATGTTTATGATAACAGTCAAACTAGTATGTTAAACATGGTTATTAAACCTATTCTAACGCTACATTGAGATATTTCATGATATTTGGGTAATCAATAAAAAGGATTGATCAATTCTAAGCCATTAATCTGTTTAGAAACTATTATAGCATTATAATCAACAACATTAACTATTAGGTTAATTCGAGATTATTCTGATTAATCAAGGGTGTCATCAATCTTGTATTAGGAATCTAATTCTGTGTAGGTTCCTACATTATCATACATTGTATGATATGACATTAAATTAACTAATTAATTACTTAACATCAGTTTGATGACTGTTAAGACAATGTCTTTGACATTGGACGTTCAGAAAGATCTAATCAGTAAGTTAGAACATAAATAACTTATTAAACCTAAATAAATGCATAATCACCTCTTTACTATCAGTTTGTGTGACATTTTGCTACTTCTAAGTTATCAGGCGAGTTTCGTACAACCCCTTTTCTTTTTAATCGTTTATAAACGTCGGGGTAGCACTGTGGAACTTTTCAAAACTATATGATATGTATCACTGTTATCTGAGTGATTTCATGTGATTGTTGAGAAGTTGTGGATTTCATGGGATTTTACCCGTAGAACAGAACACTATCACAGAACTTATAAGTCCTCATTTTCGAACTGTATCTAGTGAACCCATGTGGGGCCGAACAGAAAACAATGATAGTACTATCGGCAGACAACCGATTTGCCGGGAGGTGCAACTCCCCTTAGTGTAAATGTTTGTTGTTTTTAGAACTTCTTAATGTTGTCTTAGACATTAAGAAAATGAGGCATTAAGATGTTACCGACGGGTAGTATCTTATAGAACAAGAACAGAACGTCCAAAAGGAACTAGATACGGGTCCCATTGTTATTTTGAACTGAACTTGTGTGAGAACTTGTATTGCATATCATATTGTTGAACATGAACTTTACGAACTCACCAGCTTTGTGCTAACGTTGTAAATCTAATCATTTTTGCAGGGAGACAGTGACCCACCCGGTCAGGCAGCACTCTTAATGCTTGTAATTTAATAAATCAAATAATATTATAAACTTAGTTTATACAATGTAATGTTGTTTGCGTTTACGATATCCTTGTAATATATTTACTACAAGTTAATATGTGTGCTATGATATCGGATCAAGTAAGTCACCCCTCATCTTTGAGATATCACCACTATGCTTCCGCAATATTCTCAGTGACATCATCAACAGGTGACGTGAGGTGCGGGTGTGACAGTGCGGGTGTGATATTACATTTGCAAAATAAAGAATTTTTGTCAACTATTTGTATAATTGGTGAGTATCCCATACAATTTATATAGTATACATAGAAAACTGATGCAATTCAATTAACCGACAAAGTTTAAATTTTAGCACGCATATCCTACTAGTTTGCAATTAAGTTTTAGAATATATCATCTCCAAACTCATATCAATACGTAGATAAAAAGCTTAGTATATCTACAAGTCTGCAATAGTTTATATCGTCTCTAACCTCTTTCCAATACAATGCATAAAGCTAAGTATTTTCACAAGTCTGCCTATGGTTGTACTTTTTGCCCGTTTAACACATTTGACCTATGTTAAAGCGAAGGTGGTATCTAACACACCAAAACTAAACGCATTGCCTCTATAGAATTTGACTCTAGAATAACTTAGTTTTTGAATACTAACATATGTAACATCCCTAAAGTATAAAATGTAATAAGGAGTATAGAATTACTTTATAGCCTTGTCCAATAGATCGTTGTCAAATTTCGCATCCTAAAATTTATGGTATACTATGGAAGTTATAAGTGATGTGTCTAATTTTGAATGATTTTCATTTAGGATTATTCATTAATTTATCTATCAAATAAATAAATAAATATCCCTAATTGATTTTGGTATAACATTTGCATATCATATATATCTTTTTGAATAACCTATTTCATCCATTTGTTTGTGATTTATAAATTTTGTTGTTTATTATTAAGTTTAAAGAATTTGTCAAAAAGTATTAGTTTCAAAAATTTATAAATTTAAATAAAAGATTTATGTACATATTTGTTATAAAATTAAGTATTTAATTTAGAATCATTATTTCAAACTTTAAATGGTTTAAAATAATTTTTATATTAAATTATATGGATAAGTAAATAACCAGTTTTAGTTTATTAAAGGTTAAATTTATTGTTTAGAATAGCTACCAAAAATCATCTTGATTTGTGGCTTAAAAATTTAGGTTTTAGTATAATTAATTAATTTGTTTTAATTTATAATTTTTGTATAACATAAAATGTATTTTAAGTATGAATAAATTTTTAAATATATAAAAGCTTCTAAATCCATAATATATATTATATATGGTTTCCTTTTCATATCATATTTCATAAAATAAAGTATTTATAAAATTTAATTTGGAAAACAAAGTATTTATAAAATCATTTTTGTATTATTACAAAATAATGAGAAAACCTTTGTAAACTTATAGTTTTAATTTTTGATTATTAAATACGTAACACCCCAAATTTAATTTGGAAAACAAAGTATTTATAAAAAGTTATTTTACTCATAAATGGGTCACGAATAATTAACTTGTAAAGAAGGGAACGAGAAAAGAAAGGAATACGTATAAACGTACGACGGAGGTAAACCGGGACGAAATTTTTAAGATCAGGGACGAGGTTCACGAAATGAAGTACACTATGTGAGAGTTCACGAAAATAAAGTACTCGAAATTGAGTACTCGGTTTGAATTGAAAGATCACGTAGTTAGACTTCGTGAACCCCTCTCGTGAACTTGGCCTATATATAGTTGTGCCTCGGGAAGCATGACCACTTTGTCTATCATAATTCTCTCCCGAAGTACTTAAAGTTTCCAAGCTCTAGAACTTCGGAAATGGCTCCAACTCGTTCAAAAGGTGGCGAAAACACACGAGAATCTACAGGAAGGTTTAGCAAACATCGGGTAAACGTTTGATTTGTGAAAGATACTATTTTTAGGCAAAAGCGAACTTATGCATAAAAATCATTCCTTTATGCATAAAAATTGTTCCTTTTTAGTTTCTAAGCATTGATAAGACCATTGCGCATCTAGAACTAGTCCCACGAGTTTCGGGCGAGTTTTCTACGATGTTTTATGAATGAATCACAGTTCACGAACTAGAACTATTCATCTAACTTTGTGAACTCAATTTTGTTAACCAGGGTTTGTGAACTCCTTGGTTTTCATATACTTTGAGACTTCGTGAATTTCATGGTTTTCGTATACTTTGGTATTTCGTAAACTCTATGGAATTCGTATACTTTCGTGTTTTAGAACTTCATGGTTTTCTGTACTTGAGATTTTAGGAACTTATGCATGTTCGAATATGGGGGCTAGTCAAGTCGGCAATTAGGAATTAGAATATATTCCAAGTCTAGGAGTGAAAGGTAATAGGATGATGTGACGATGTAGGCTCTTGAGTCCTAGCCAAGACGAACCTGTCTAGGAAGCAAAAAGCCACGCTATTACGAGGTGAGTTCTAGATGCCCTATTCTAACTATTATGTGTGACCAAGTTTTTGGGCTGACATACATGCTATATGATGATAAAATGATGATATATGACGTTATGATGATGCTATATGATGTTACGATGATGCTATATGATGATAACATGATGCTATATGGTGTTTGATGTTATGCTATGATGATGATCATACGGTACTAAGCTATGATGTTGTAGGATAATGGTACGCTATGGTAATTTATTATGATGATATGCTATGATCATGATAATAATGATGATGACGATGTATGACGCTATGATAATGGAAACATTATATTATGCTATGATGATATGGTAAGAGTCGATCGAAATATAAACACGGTAAGAGTTGATCGGACAATAAACATAGTAAGAGTGGATCGGACTATAAACATAGTAAGAGTCGATCGGGTTATAAACATGATAAGAGTCGATCGAACTATAAACATGGAGCCTTGTGTCGGCATAAGACCACTGTTTACGCTTAGTCACAGTGGTTACATGATGATTATGTGTTATGTTTTATGCATGACGTGTATACGATGACGTTTTTTGCTAATAAGATTTCAACACATTAAAAACTTACGACGTTTTAATTAAACTAGAATTCACCAGCATAAGCTGACTTTTTAGTGTGTATGTCAGGAAGAAGAACATGTAAGAGGACGTGAAGAAGCTCGTGGCACATCGTTAGAAGACTGAGTAGTTTTGGCAAACTATGTTCAATTTCCGCTTCATGTTATGAAACTTTTTGGTTTAAGAACTATGGGACGATGATATTAACCAACTCTGAAGGGTACCCTGTTTGGGGCCTCTCAAAGAAATGAGTTTAGACAAATAAAAATACATTTTAATAAATTTTCTGAATTTTACAGAATGTTAACAATTGGTTTTTATGATTGTTAGAACCAAAATGGTTAAAAAATGTATAAAAACGGCTAAGGTGGTAAAAACGGTTCTGGACACGCCTGCAAGGGTCGAACGCTGGCTCCCTCGCACAGCACACGCAAGTCTTACCACTATGCTGTGTGACACCTCGCAAATTACAGGTCAGCAGCCGATTGAATTGAATAATAAATTAATTTATTATTTCATACGTGACACTAGAAATTGTGCAATTTAATGTGACACGTGACACAGTAGTCCGAACATAGACAAATGAACAATAATTCAGTGAATTATCGGAAACGTACACACGTGTCTCGAATTAACAAACCTTGGTGAAACATCGAACAATTGATGCAACCAAACAATAAATAAATGATATGTGAAACAATAACAAACAAAATCAATACAACAGTCAAAAAACAATAAACGATAACGAAAAATGGACGAAAAACGAATCAATTAAATAAAAATAGGCCATTAGTGATTAAAATGATATTTATAGTTAACTTACCATTTATGGAAACTTTAGAAATTGGGGATTTTGTTAAAATACATTATAGGAACATGTCAGATGATAAAGTGTATATTAAAATGCCTTGTTATGATAATATGAAGGTTATTGCATGATCATTGGCATTAAAACATGATAAAGGTAGAAACCTTCTAATTATAGTAACTTTATTTAGGGATTTCTACGAAATAGGACCATTCAGCATGTTTTGTCGACACAGATGATGAAATGTGATTTGTTTTAACCATATGAAAGTCTTTGCATAAAACATGATAAATGTAGTAACTTACTAAAAATAGTATCTTTAACTACTTAACTTGGATTTTGTGTTTAAGTGATAACTTGTGGCAACATGCTATGTGATGACATTACCATATAGGGAAAACAAGCATACTAGAATGTTAAAATGAGAATTTCTGTAAACTTACTTAAAATAGAAACATTCCAAATATAGTAACTACTAGAAATAGAAACCTGCTAAAAATGGAAACTTATAATAAATAGTAAGTTGTCCATTGAACATGATTTACATGCTTACATGCAATACGTGATAGATGAAAAAAATTAAACGAATGACAACAAACTAACGAGTCACCAACCGGTCGTTGAGTCAACACGGTCAGACATAGTCAAACATGAGCAAACACAACAACTTGGAGTTGTTTGGACACAAACATGGTCTAGATAGGCCAACACAAAACAGGAACACGAACACAAACATGACTGTGAACACGAAATTAAAATACCTATGTGATATAGGTGACAGTTATGGACAATCGTTCTCAAAGACAACCACAGCTACAACTCAGGTGAGTTTACAGCCCCATTTTATATCATAACAATTTTATTTAAACTTGGGGGAGAATACATTGCAAACTATTTTAGATATGTGATGGGTATGTTGTACACACAACTTTTTGAGTGTCTTTATATCGTAACAAAGTCTTCACAAAACCTTACAGTTAATGAACGAGGCATTACTGGATAGTACTATTGGGTCTGACAAACCCCGCTCGAGGGCAACTCTGACTGGTGCTCACGTCGAGTGTATTACCGACCTATGCCATAGTTTTTACGATAGACATGGCATAGACATCTAACATTCTAGTTTCGGTAGAGGTGCAACACATACACTCGGGACCTATTGCCTACAACTAAACATGCCCAATATATATGTCATACCCTATGCCGACAGGCTAGATCGACTTTCCTGTCGGACGGAATGGTCTCGGGGCTCGATATCGTGTGATAATCGAAATGATCAGATTGTTTACAATGCACATGATATATAATGAGAAATGCTAAAATGACATTGACATAGAATTAAAAATTTAAATTACATAAGTCATGTTCATAAGTTAACAATTTAAATCTACCCAAAAAGAATCAAAAAGTTACTATCTTGTATCTACACAAGATGTACAAAAGTGATTCATATAAGTGTCATCAAAATATGCACAACCAATAGAAGCTAGGTCCACTACCAAGGCCCATAGCTATGTATCTTGATTTCGTGGTGACTAAACTTGTTTGTCACTTGAAAAAAAACATGAAAGTAAAACAAATCAACAATAGGTTGGTGAGTTCATAAGTTGAGTGTTTTTAAAACATTTGAAAATGATATTCTCAAGTCTTATTGTATTTCACATTAATCTTATCCTCCAACAATGATCTCTCCATAGTTCCACATAAAGATAGTATTTCACTCAGTCAAGCATGTTTATATATAGGGCATACGTATCACAAGTGAAGCCGCCGGCCCACCACACACTTAACTGAATTTAATACCACCCGTAGTGCAACTAAGGATACCCATTTCATTCCAACATCTTAAATTCTCAATTTATATTCTCACATTCTTCTCAAATGAATGAGTTTACTGTTTCTCACTCCCAACTGGGAGTGACAGTCAACCCATTTGATGAATGTATTTTAATTAAACAATATTGTGATCAACGCTAGTTAGAAAACTATATTCCCAATCTACACGCAAGTTGTCTGCCGTTGACCAAAACTTAGGCTGATTTTCAGTCAACCAGATTATTGCCAGTTCTCTAGAACAAATGTGGCTAGTTAATAGTAAAGTTATGTCAATTTATTATCGCCCTTGTGGCCGTTTACCAATCCTAATTGATGCCAGCCTATTACCGGTCTTACGATACCGGCCAAATGAAATTCACATTGCAAGTAACGTACCGACCTAACTCATCGAAGGTTTGTCAAACCTATGGTACCACTACGTTACCATCGGTGTTGGCCACTGCCACTTGATGGTAAATGAACTAAAAGGAGCTTAACCCACATGGATCCAAAGAAAATTGGCACATGTTAATAGTGATATAATTGTACAGTTTCACTAGAAACCACTTTCATGTAATAAGTTCTCACAGTTTTCATTCACACAATGTTATAGATTCCCATTGTTATTGTGTCATTGTTATCTCAGCTCAATGTTATCATCTCAATGTTCTCATGATACTGTTATAAGTACTTGTCTTCTCACAAAATGTTATCAAAAAATGTTAAATGATATCATGAAGTTATATTATCATGATATCGTCTTTGATATCTCAAGTGATTGCTATCAACACTTGAATAATCCCATATATTATAAATAATGATTCACACACACATAAATATAGATAGGACAACAAAGGTAAAACCTTTGTGATCTCTTAGTTATGAATAATGTAATAAAGTATTAAAACCTTTAAGAAAATATTTTGGCATGTTTCTCAACCGTACATTTGAAATAAAAAATATTAGAAAATGGGCAAATCAAGTCACCTTGATGTTGAAGTGGTTGACTATTAACAAGAAATGCACGCCCTCGTTGTTGTGATGTGTGTTGTATTCAAAGCCCTGTGTTTGATTTGGTGATGTTCAAAAGTTGTAAGTATATGTTTTTTTGTGTGAAATATAACCCTAATGTTGGTTTACTTTGTTGTAACTCCTTAGAGTTTACTTACTTCGTTAATTTGATCAACTTTAGCAATAATTTGTAATGTCATATACTAACACTTAACCATTTAGGTTAAGCTTAGTATGTTATGACATCCCTTGATAACATGTTTTGGAACTTGACCTTCAACTCTTACCCTTAAAGTATATTATAAAATCATTTATATTTATAAGTTATGCATTTATAACCATAATAATATGTATTTGTTTCCCAAAAGCTTTGGTTATAAGTTACAAACTAAGCATGTAAATTTTAACTAAGTTATTTACCATTACTCATTATGTTTTAGACTATTTTTATAACATTTACTAACACTATGATACTTTTAGTAAAAAAAAGGTTATGTTCCAGTTGTTAGAATCAGTTAAATTCTAACCAACTCAACCATACTTTATGTTATTTATTTTCCTTGTTATTAAACCTTAAAAATGTTTCTTCTCATCATTGTTGTACCACATATTCCTAACAAGTTTTTTGTAACATATATAAGTTAGCATCAATGAGGCTAAGGATCGGTTAACTCTTGAGGAAACCCTAATAGTTCCCAACAGATACTTTCACCCTTAACCCATCCATGTGTACTTATGTTCGATGATTAATGCTGGGTTTTAAGTTTATTCTACTTGGGTTATCGTGGAGTAAAAATATCGAAGAAGGGTTGGTTAGTATAGATGGGCTTTGTCTCATCCAACACTTAAAAGTTTTTAGGTTAGGCTGTCGATACTAGTAGTACCGGCCGCCACCCAAACATCGATGGTTGGCCTCCAATTCATGATGATATGCATGAAACCTAGACTCAACACACTTGGATAACATGAATGTAACTAACATTAATGATCAAAGATAGCTATTAACAAGTTTCGAGTAGTATCGGCAGTCCCTTACCATCGATACTATGCTTCGACGTTGCTAATGTTGACCAACACTTGTTCATCAATCCTTGGAGCCCCTCGATCCTCTTAATGTCGATGTGACCTTGTGTGATACCCCGTAAAATCCAGGTCAGCTCCTATTTTAATTAAATGTTTATTTAATTGATATTTGTACATGTGGCACTAGAATTAGTTTAATTTAGCGTGACACGTGGCATGACAGTACGAACACTGGCACCAGCACGATAATTCGATGATTTATCGCAACGCGCACACACGTGTTTAAGGAAAACACGAACGTTGGTGAACTTTAAGCACATTGTGTGACACAAAACTAGAAACCTCACGAAACGCTTAAACATTGAACTTGGGAGTTCAAACGAAGCCGAACGATAGTCCGTAAGCGTGAAAACGGCGACGAACGAATCAAACCATTGAAATTGGGCCTATTGGGCTCTTCAGGGACCCATGGCGGTACGCGATGGACCCCAAGGAACCCCATGGCAGTACGCGATGGATGGGCGGGGGAAATTGAATCCCGAAATCCATCGAGGTACGCAGAGAGCGTCTGGGGCTCTTTTGGTGGTACGCGGCGACATCCACACACCAAATCTTTATAAAACCAAGACCATTATGCTTATCCTATCAACTTTAATCATTTTCTTCAGTTCTACAAGCCATCACACGTCTTCTTCTTCCCCAAAACACCTGCAATTCTCTCCTAGAAGCCATTTTAAGCCATTGTTGAAGTTTGGAAACCTTAAGGAAGCTTGAGAGAAGTTGGAGGAAGATTGCTAGAGCACTCACACCATCATCCCAACATTTTAGCTACACCATCTTGACATTCCAGGAGCTTGAAGGATTGAAACAATCATCAATCTCGCATCCTTGAGTCCCTTGAGGTAGTTCTATGGCTAAAATTCATCTTTGACACCACTACACTCACATGCATGCCTTTAAGCACACATGCAATCACATACAATGCACTTGCACGAGATTTGAATATGGGTTTGTTGATTTTAACATGCATATTGATGGTCTATGATGTTTAGATGAAGTTTTAGGACGACCCATGATGATGTGTATGAACAAAATGCATGATTTTGTCATGAATGGTTAAATAGTAACATGCATGTATCATTCATGGCTTGTTAGATGATTTGGACCATTCAAATATATTTATTGAAGATTTAAGGAGGATATTGCATGATTGGTTATATTAAAATGGTTAAAACATGGTTATCTATGATTTCTTTCTAAATATGGTAACTTTTTAGTTACATTTTGATGATAATGATGATGTTGTTAACATGCATGCGTATGGATTTGTTATTATAATGATAATATGATGATTAGGATGTTTAGAACTTGATTTGAAATTGATTATGGCCATATTTGGCCAAGTTACTATTTATAGTAACTTTGGTGGCCTAAATCTTGATAGATGATGATTTGTCCCGGATTGATTAGTTTGGATGATGTTAAATGGTATAATATGATGGTATGTGATATAAAAATGGATAAGAAATGCTTAGGAGGATTATTTGGATGATTATTGTCATAGTTACTATTTTTAGTAACTTTATTATGCGAAATATGTAGGTAGAAATGCTATGTATATTTTGGGCATGCTAAGTGACTTAATATGATTTAACATGATTATTGCATGATAAGTTAGATGGTTTCCGATGACAATATTTCTAAATTTAGAAACTTTCCTTTTAAGGAAATTTTTGTATGCAAACGTGACTCGTATGATTATTTGATTACGTATGACAACGTGCTATGTATTAACATGTTCACGTAGGACTTAACGAGCATGCTAGAACTTAAAAATGATACGTGTTATGAAACTTGCCTAAAATGGAAACTTACTATATATAGTAAGTTGCCTATGAACGCGATTTGCGCGTTTTGCACATGACGAGCACTAACACAAATGTTACACGATTCACAACCGACACACGGTTCACCAACAGGTCGTTGACTTGACATGGTCAAACACGGTCAAGCACGGTCAAGCACGGTCAAACACGATCAAACACTATTACGAATTTGGAGGAGATAAGGCTTGCACACCCTATTCATGAGATCCATGAATACGGCTGGTGCATTGGTCAGTCCAAAGGGCATAACCAAATATTCGTAGTGTCAGTATCGGGTTCTAAAGGCAGCCTTAGGAATATCGTTCTCCTGTATCCTTAGTTGATGGTAACCCGACATAAATCGATCTTCGAAAAGTAGCTTGACCCTTGCAATTGGTCAAACAGGTCGTCTATTTGTGGTAACAGGTATCGATTCTTGATCATCACCTTGTTCAGCTCCCTGTAGGTGATACACATACGGAATGATCCGTCTTTGTTCTTCAGAAATAAGACCGATGCTCCCAACGGTGAGAAGCTCGGTCTGATGAATCCTTTATCTAGCAGCTCTTGTAGCTGGTTAGACAGCTCTTGCATCTCTGTTGGTGCTAGTCGGTATGGAGCTTTAGCAATTGGTGCTGCTCCGGGGGTGAGGTCTATTTGGAACTCGATTTGTTGTGTCGGTGGTAGTCCAGTAAATCCTCAGGAAATACTTCAGGAAAATCACGGACTATTGTGATGTCCTCAATCTTCCTTCCCTTCTTTGGTTGCTCCGCGATAAGGGCCACTATAGTGGTGTACCCTTTCTGTATGTACTTGTTCGCCTTCATGCAAGACTTGATGTTCAGAGGTACTCTCCATCATTCTCCCTGAATCGAGATCTGTTCCCCATTCTGCAACATCACCCGTACGATCTTCTCGTTGCATACGATCTCTGCTTGGTTAGCGGATAGCCAGTCCATTCCAACGACCACATCAAAGCTCCCGAGATTCACCGGCATCAAGTCAATTTCGAGCTCGTGATCCGCCAAAACCATGACGCATCCTCGAAAGACGTGCTGCGTTTCAATTAGTTTGTCGTCGGCTAACTCTACGGTATAGTTATAATCTAGTGGTGTTGGAGTAATATCAAGCAATTTACTAAACTCACTAGATATATAGCTCCTATCGGCACCGGTATCAAATAATATGCTAGCATAGATATTATTTAAAAGAAACGTACTGGTCATGATGTTCGGGTCATCCTTGGCTTCCCCTGAGCCTATCACAGAGGCTCGACCCTTAGCTGCTCCATCTCCAGCCTTCTTCAATTGCGGGCAGTCCCTCCACATGTGACCTTGTTTTCCACATTCTTAACACCCTCGGAGGGTGTTCTGGTTGTTGTTATTCTGGTTGGGGTTGTTGTTGTTGTTTGGAAGCTTAGACCTGCAATCTTTGGCCATGTGGCCATGTGTGTGCACTTTAGGCAACGATACTGTTCACATTACCTAAAGTGGTGATAAGAACACCGGTTACATAGAGGGTATTTTCCCTCCTACACACCCTTCCCCTTACTGCCGGGTTGGGTAGCAGTGAAAGCACTGGCTGGTGCAGACCTTTGTTGTTGTTGGTGAGATGAATGAGTCTGATGATGGCTGGGTTCCCACTTGCGCTCGTGGTTATCCTAAGGCTTCAGATGTTCGCCTCGTTTTGGTAGCTTTCCATGGGCCACCGCTTGAACGGTAAGTTTAAGTGTCACCAGAAGCTGTGACCATGCTTTGGATCTGATCAGGCAGTCCACTGATGAACTGCTCGATCTTCTTGTATTCCAGGATCACCATTCCCGGGCACAACTTGCATAGTTCGTGGAATCGTGTGCAGTATTGTTCAATCTCTGAACCCATCATCTTGTGCACCCAAAACTCTTCCTCGAGCTTTTTCATTTAGTTCCTCGGGCAGTACTCTTCTTGTAACATCCTGGTGAGATCAGCCCAGGTCATAAAGTTAGCGCCGTCCAAACCCAGTGTTTGGACATGGGTATTTCACCATGTGAGGGCCGTTCCCTCAAGAGTATCGGTTGCATATTTTATTCGGTTTTCATCGGCACACTCGCACATTGCGAAGATGGATTCTTCTTTCTCTATCCATCGGAGCATCCCAACAGCTCCTTCAGTCCCTTTGAATGTGTGAGGGTGATAGTTCAGAAAGGTTTTAAATGAGCACCCCTTGTTGTTGCTCCCATGTGATCCTGTTCGTCAGTAACCAATGTCGCGTGTTAGTAATCGTGTTAGCTACACTATGTTAGTCATGTTAGTACCATTGTTTGTCCCACTGGTCTAGCTGTGTTGACGATTGCCTCGTACTCAGCAATTGCCTTGTTGACACGGTGATCAACCATCATCTTGATGGTTGCCGCACCGATTTGTCTCATGGAACCGCGTGTATGTGTTCCTTGTTCGACCATTTTGTTAGCTTTATACAAAGGAATAGAGTGTTAGTCATCATGTATTAGAGTGTTAGCCAGAAGTTATGTTAGATGTCATGTTAGGAAGCAACCATAGACATGATCAAGATACAAAAAAAATAAAAACAAAACATCATTTCATTAATAGAAACATTGAGTACAATGATTTTCAAAATGTAGTACTACTACTAAGTTCATATGAGCACATCCCGCTCATCTAGGCCTACAAAAAGTGAAATACTAAAATAAAATAGACAAAAATTAAAACAGGCGAACTAATTCAAAGCAATAGTGGATTGCGAGTCCCCACTGTTTGCTGGACCGTCATCCTGGTCCTCCTCGGGATCTTCATCAAGATCCTCATCAAAATCACCCTCCTCTAGGTCCTCGACGTCGAACTAGGGTCCCTGCATCTGCTCCTGCTCAAGCTACACAATCAGCTGATCGGCCCAAGCATTCTGGAGTATTGTTTGGTTCTCTTCGTTGGCGACCTCCACCACAGCGAGTCGCTCACCTTGGTCCCCGACCACTGCGGCGACTTCCCCATGTCGCTCCTCCAACTGCGATGTCCGGTTACGGAGCGCTGCGATCTCATCTACCACATTCTCTCGCAGATCAGGATTACCGAGCATGGTCACTTACACAAACTCACGTATGGTATACGATATAGGTAGCCGGTGACCGCCACGCTTTCAGCAAACAGGAGCTTACGCTTGCGTATTCATTTCACTAAGATGAGTTTACGGCCCCTCTTTACTTTTTTACAAACTTTTCAAATAGGGGGAGAATACTTGTTGCATCGAGTCAAACATTAGTACTGTACAAATATTTTTATGTGTATGTTGGTTTATTAGACAAATATTAAGTGTTGAAATCGTAACAAGCCCTCACAAAGTTTTACTGTTAATGTACGAACAACCTGGTGAGTTCGAATGGATCCGTTTGGGTGTGACTAACCCCACGTGGCACAATACTGACTAGAGGTCGGGACACGTGAAGCTTTTGACCTAACTTGCTATGTTATTATGAGACATAGCGGAGGCAAGGACAAACAAGTTTAGTTCGGTAGTGACGCACTAACACTGGGAGCCTAGGGCTCGGGACTAACATTATGATAAACAGCATGACACATATTTCTTATTATTACTATATATATGAAAACCTGTGAACTCAACAACCATTATTTTTACACTTTTTCTTAAACTTGTATTCTCAGGTAACTGACAGGCATACAGAAAGGGAATGCACTTAAGGAATTGAGCACATGATTAGAATGCATTTCACTTTATGTCTTTTGAACAATGTCTATTTTGTTATGTACCTTAAACAATGTAGTGTATGGCAAACTATTTTCTGCTACATAATCAAGTCTATTTTATTTCCGCTGCAATACTTTAAACTGTTTGGTTGTGTCTTGACAAATGATGTACTTTCAAACACATATAGAGTCGTTCTATATGACCATGAGCTGTGATTCTGGCCACGTCACACCCATGTGGACTGACACCACACGTGGGATTTTGGGGGTGTGACAACTTGCCCTGAAATGGTCCCGTAGAATCTAATAAGTTCTATGAACTTGTTTGTCTCCTATACAGCCTCGATATTGCTAGTTTCGATGCTCCGAGCATCGATACCGTTCATCTTATTCAGGCCAGCCCTCAACCTCGACTCCAAACTGTTCTAGAAGGTTATCCAAGGGATTCTGAAGGTTCGACTAGTGTTATTTCGAAGAAATAAACAATGTGGAAGCAAGTTTTGAAGCAAAATTAATCGGGTCATAGAATCCTCCCAAAAACCAAAAGTTTACCCTTAGATCTAGCTTGTTATAGATTATTTGAGTTTGTTTTTACTATGAATCCTTTGTTTACTCACCTGTAGAAAGGTTTTGATGGGTAGATCTTCGAAAATGGTTGAGTTTTGAGTGATTTAGAGCTAGGGTTTTTAGTGAGAGAAAGTTAGAGAGAGAGGAATGACTTCTAGAAAGAGATAGGAGGCGTAGATTTGAAAATAAACGAGGGGATGGAAGAAATTAAGGGTTTTTATAAACCATGTATTTTCGGGCGCGTTCGGGTTGTTTGATTTTGTGTTTACGTAACGTTTACGGGACGTAGCGTAAGATACGTATTTTAAATTAAAATGGTTTTCTTTTTGAATCTTTTAAAGTTGTAATTCCTAATAAATATTTTAAATTTATTTTTCTTATTTTAAAGTTTTGAAAACGTTGATTTTAACGGTTTCGTCAGATTGTATCACCTTCGCGCGTATTCGTATGAATCGTCACCCGAACTAGCAAGACGATGGATGTACTTTCAGATTTGGTTTTCTATTTTTCAGATATCATTCAGAACATTAAAACCACATATATATATTTGTGCGAATCATCACACACACAAACACTCTGTCAGTTTAATATTATAAAACTATATTTAATTATTGTTTTGTATTTGACATTCTCACAGACGAACAAAACTAAACTTTAACTGTTTTACCATTGATCTCACTGATTTCACATCGGCTCTCTGATTATTGTTATTTGTGAGAATCAGATCACAACCGGTCTGTTATTGTTATTTATTCTCATTAGTACTTGTTATTTCACATGAAATGTTGTATGTTAATATTCTAGTTCTCATTGAAATACATACAGCCGTTAGAAAATTAACAAAATTTGTTATCACATAACTGTTGTTCACATACTTGATCACACATATAGTAATGAAAGTACATATACCATACGGTTTCCCGGCGGTCACGTACTAGTTGTCACAGTCTCTCCTTGTTAAAGAAATTTCGTCCCAAAATTTAAGCATCATTGTCAGGTACCACTTCTTTTGTAAATAGGTGGGGATACTCTGACTTCATGTGATCCTCACGCTCCCAGGGAAACTCTGGACCTCATTTGGAGTTCCAACGAACCTTTACAATAGGGATACAACTTTGTTTCAGTTTCTTAACTTCATGATCCATAATCTCTACAGGTTCGTCAACGAAATGCAATTGCTCATAAACTTGTATTTCCTTGAGTGGTATGACTAAAGACTCATTAGTGAGGCATTTATTAACAATAGACACATGAAACATATCGTGAACCCTGCTAAGTTCATCAGGTAGTCTGAGTCTGTATGCCACAGGACCAATCCGTTGTGTCATCTCAAACGATACGACATACCTTGGTGCTAATTTTCCTTTAGCCCCAAAACGAACTACGCCTTTCCATGGGGACAGTTTCAACATGAATCAATCACCTACATGGAATTCCAAAGGCTTTCGCCGTTTGTCTGCGTAACTCTTCTAGAGACTACGTCCAGCTTGTAATTTATGATGAACCTAAACAATTTTATTCGTAGTTTCCTGAATAAGCTCAGGCCCAGTTATCTTGCTGTCCCCCACTTCGGTCAATGAAATCAACGACAAGCATTTTCTACCATACAGTGCTTCGAACGGTACACATCCGATACTGCTATGGTATATGTTGTTGTAGGAGAACTCAATAAGTAGTTGTTGCGTGTCCCATACAGTGCTTCGCTCGCTTTGACCATCTGTTTGTGGATGATAAGCGGTGCTTGAATTCACGTTTGTCCCTAAGGATTGTTGCAATGTTTGCCAGAACCTTGATGTAAATTGATTGTCCTGATCTATAATAATAAATAGTGGCACACCGTGACGCACTACTATTTCATTGAGGTATAGTCTTGCAAGCTTCTCCATCTTGTAATTCTCATGTATTGTCAAAAATTGAGCGGACTTGGTCAATCGATCAATGATGACCCATATGGAGTCGTGTCCGCTAGAAGCGCGGGGTAGCTTGGTAATGAACTCCAGCTACTTTTTCCACTTCCATTGTGGTAAAAACGGTTGTTCCAGCAAACCTGACGGTTTCTGGTGTTGGCTTTGACTTTCGCACAGGTTAAGCACTTATTGGTACATCTTATCGGCTCCAGGATGAAAAGAATAGAGTGTCTTGTGTGCCTGGTCAAGAATAAGTTCTTTGAGTCCATCTATAGCCGGGATACATACAAGATCCTGGTAATAGATAACTCCAGCCTGTTTTGTCTCAAAGTGTTTCTCTACGCAACAATCGAGCTCGTTTTTCAGAATGTTTCTTCCCACTACTTCTTGTTGCACTTGTATGATTTGATCTCATAAGCTTGTTTGCACTGTCATTCCCATTGCTAAAACGTGTAAGGGTTTGACTCTTTCCTTCTGGCTCAAAACAGCAGCTACAACATTAGCTTTTCCCGGATGGTATTTGATCAGACAATTGTAATCATTCAGGAGGTCAACCTCTGTAGCATGTTAATCTCCTTCTGATCAAATATATGTTGTAAGATCTTGTGATCTGTGAAAATTGCGTATTTCGTACCATACAGGTAATTCCTCCAAATCTTTAAAGTGAAAGATGATAAGGCATACGACTCAATCACTACGGCGTTCTGCCTATGTATCAAAGTGAATTGAATAGTCTAATTCCCAAAGACCCGGAGTTATACACGGAAAAATACATTTTTTTGAAAGAGAAAGATGATAATGCATATGACTCAATCACTATGGCATTGTCAACTGACGTGGCTCACGGATTCAAGGAGCATCAGACAACTAAGAAACTCTGGGATGCTTTGGTGGAAAGATTTGAGGGTAATGAGGACATGTGAGAAAGTCGCAAGGACATGTTAAGGCAACGATTCAACATGTTTATTCACGTCAAAGGAGAGTCCTTAGAAGCTCAACGGAACCGATTTACTCATCTCATGACTGAGATAACCAGTGCAGGAATTGAGATGTCTACGGAAGAAAGGTCAACAAAAAGCTCTTGAATTCATTGCCATATAACTGGATTTCCAACTGCACTACCATCAAGGGAACAAAAGAAATGTATGAGACTTCTCTCAGTGAATTGATCTCCATTAACAATTCATATGACATGGATGACAAACAAAGAACTATCAATCATGCCAGTTCTATGGGCATTGCTCCTTCATCAGAGAATGTTTCTCTTTTTCAGCCACCAATTTTCAAGCCTTTGGATCTCAGCATTATTAATCCCCTTCATCACAGTCAGTTATGTTTGAGACTGCATTCCTTTCTTCAGATAAAGTTAGTTCAGTGCCCAAAGTCAGCCCAGAAAGTGAAGAGAATCTGTTGCTGTTTAAGAGATTTATGAACAGCTAACGCTTTTATTGCTGAAGAGTTCGCACCGGCCAATCTCACTCAAGATAACTTAGAGCATATTAGCCCGACAGACGTGGAAGAAATGGATATTTCTTGCCAAATGGCCATGGCAGTCTTCCATGCTAAGAAGTTCATCAAAATAAATGAAAGGAACAACTTTGGTCACTTTGATACAACTTTGACCAGCCAGGTCACTTTGCAATGGAATGTACGCAGCCAAAGGTGGTGAAGGAGGGTGAGAAGAAGACTGATGATAAAGATGCAATTGGGGGAAGTGCAATCACATCCAAGGAAATTGTGACACAGGAAACCAACTTCTTCGATTGGAGTGATCAAGTGCAAGAGTTGGAGATGACCCTGAGCCATGCATTCATGGTAGGAGTGGATGAAAAGGAAAGTGAGGTAACTGAAAATCTTTGCTCTACTTCTTGCATAGAAAAGGTATTTAATTTCTGGTCTCACAATGAGACCCTGATCAAAGAGGTCGCTAAACTAAAATATTTTAACTCTGAGTTTCTCAAAAATGTAGAAATTTTTAAAATAAAACTTGAGGTTGAGGGTCGTGATATTTCAATATTGAAAGAACTTTTAAGTGACAAAGAGTCGAATTATTGAGATGCTAGACGCAAAATTGATGAGCTCACTTTTGAACTAGAACAGATTAACACTCAACTTTCTAAAACCTCAGGCATATGTGAAAAATATGACTATGCAAGAAATGTTTTAGAATACATGGTCAGTGTTCAATATCAGGAGAAAAGGGGTAAGGGTCTTGGTTATAAAGAATGTGAGCCTCCTTTTAACCACAATTACCCAAGCATGCCTAGAATCAACACATCAGTTGATGACTTGGCTTTACAATCTAACCATGCTTTCGAGTTTCCCACTAAACCAGTTTCACTTACAGTTGACCCCGTGTTTGTTTCTGATGATTCTAAGGTATGTGCAGATTGTTTAAGTGATACAGGTCTTAGGGGGAAGAATGAAGAAAGAAGTGCTGGGAGAAGCACAGAGTGTTCAACATCATCTAGCAAATCACATTTCATTCGAAAAAATGATTTTGTAGGAAGATTTGATGAAATTAAAATCAAACCAAATGAGATGTTTAAGAATTTTAATTCTACTTTTGTTAAAAATGATGATGTTTTATAATCAGTTTCTTCTCCTTTAATGCAGGTGAATAGGGCTCATTCACGATCACCAAAGATGCGGGTTCAAAGTTAAACCCTAACTGTGAACCTTTTGTTCCAACCGGGACATTGGAACAAGCCTCTACAAGTACTTCCTCTTGTCATGGTGATCGTGATGTAAAGCCGTTTGACCTAAAAAGAATTTCACGACAAGGTATGTTGTTACGCATGTGGAAGACCAGGCCACATTGCCAGAAATTGTCTGCATCGACCTACTGAATTCTTCTATGGGAAGAATCAGAAGGTCACACCCAAGGCCAAACCTACCATAAGATCAATGAGGACTGGCCAATTCTCCAGGCCTAGGGTGAAACCTCAGAAGGTACCTTAGAATCTTCCCACTACCAAGAAGGCCAAACCTGTAAAACAAAATCAATCAGGTTTTTTTAAACAAAAATCAAAGGTTTCTAAAACTAAAAGCAAACCATAGAGGAAGAATAAAGCACCAGTGAAACCACCTTTAAAACCAATTGACCATGGCAGTGGTGCAAGGCCCAAAATTATCAGGACCAAATCAATAAAGCACAAAGGGGTTATCAAGAGAGGACCCATTGTTCCACCTGTACCTAAATATGTTATGGTTTGGGTCCTCAGTTCTCATTGATTGTGTGTGTGATGCAGGGATGGCCAAATAAGCTAAAAAACGTTTGGTATGTGGATAGTGGCTGCTCCCAGCATATGACTGGGGATTTCTCTCAGTTACATGAAGTCACACCTTTCAATAGAGGATATGTATCATTTGCCGGAGAAAAGGGATGGAAGATAAGCATGAAGGACACAGTCACCAATGGAACTCTAAGTTTTGAGGATGTCTACTATGTTGAAGAACTTAATCACAGCTTATTGAGTTTTTTTTTAGATCTGTGGCAAGAGTTTTTCAACACACTTTACAAACAAGGAGACTTTCATTCTAAAGACCGGATTTGTCATTCCAGAGAAGTGGATATTGATGAGGAATCTGAGAATCAACAATTCCTAAATCATCAATATGAATTTAGATTCATTCACTGAGAACACCTGCTTGTTTTCAAAGGCATCGGAGAATGACTATCTAGTTTGGCATCGCCGACTAGGTCACGTGAACCTCAAGAATCTCAACCGATTAGCTAAGGGAGATCATGTTATTGGCTTACCTTCTAAAGACTTCTCCACAATTGAGAAGTGCATCGCGTGTGCAAAGGGGAAGCAACACAAGAGACCCCACAAACCTAAACTGTTCAACTCAATCTCATCAATTCTACAACTTCTTCACATGGATCTCTTTGGACCAGTCAACATAATGAGCGTCGGGAAGAAGTCATATTGTCTTGTTGTGACAGATGATTGCTCCAGATTTACTTGCGTGTGCTTTCTAGCAAAGAAAAACAAAACCCTAGAGATTCTGAAGAAGTTTATGGCCCTGATCGAAAATTAGAAGAATCTTAAGGTTAAGGTGATTAGAACTAACAACGGCACTGAGTTTAGAAATCAGATACTTATTGATTTTTGCGATGATAAGGGAATTGCTCGGCAATACAGTGCAGCTCGTACACCTTTGGAAAATGGAGTTGCTGAAAGAAGAAACATAACGGTTATCGAAGCTGCACGGACCATGCTGTTAGAGTCCAAACTGCCAATATTATTCTTGGCTGAAGCTGTTAGCACAGCTTGTTATGTTCAAAATCGAGCACTGTTGAACAAACGCCATCAGAAGACTCCCTATGAGACTTTCTTAAACCAGAAGCCAAAAGTTGGTCATTTCAAGTCGTTCGGATGTGGTGCACTCTCCTCCATATTGAGCCGAATCATAAGTTTGATGATAAGGCTGATGAGTGTTACTTTGTGCGCTACTCGTCTGAGAAAGCTGCCTACCGGGTATACAACAAGAAGACCCGAATGATTGTGGAGTCATACTATATCGATTGGCAAGAGATGAACAACACCTATGCCGGTTCTGGTCCAAACTGGTAATTTCAGTGTTATTCTACTTTTGAGCCTTTCAAACTTCATCAGAGAGTGTGAGACTATATGAGCCATCTAACAACTTTCACAAGGGTGAAGATGTAGACTAGCAGGTTGACTACTAATGGGTTGTAAAACACATCCAATTTTTAAGTGAATTTGAGTCGATTTTAATTTGTAAATAGGTCGTTTATGGTTATTTCTAGTTTCTTTTTACATTTTGTGGCTTTTACAGGTTTATCGAGTGAAATGAGCGGAAATCGAGTTTGAAACACAGAAGAATCGAGCCCCGGTTGAAATCGAGAGAAAAAGACAAAATTTAATCATTTTGCACCTGTTGCGGTACGCTAAGAAGAAGAAAGAGCCCTCGATGGTACATGAAGGAGTTCGGGGATGCTCGCTTGTTTTGTTCATCGCGGTACGCTGAGTTGTGTTTAATTGAGCTCGGAGGTACGCGACAAGTTTTGAATTTTGAAATAGGCAACTCGAATTCGAGAATTATCAGGAGAAGCCCCCCAGCCTTTTGAAGAAGCATTTCGACCATTTTTGAAGCAGAGGAGCATCTCTGGAGCTTTTGGAAGCATTTGGGAAGCTTTGGAGGGCTAGGAACTGCTAGGAGGCTAGTGTTCATGTGAAAACATCTTGGTTAACTCTCTGTTCTTATTTGTTCTTCATTTCCAATAGTTTATTACTTTTCATTTCATTGTTTCTGATTATTCTTGACTGAGAATGATGTTATTTGGCTAGTTCTTTGATTCTACTTAGGTTAGGATGAATGTTTGAATCATTATTGGTTACTATTGACTATGGTTTTGATTATTGATGGAAAATAGTTTTGTAACAGATCTTATTATGTCATTTTGATGAGTTTTGCATATATAATCTTGATTATATCAGTTCATATCATGTTCCATACGTGTTTATTGAATGTCTTTCGGTGTTAGACGCATATTAGATCATTGACTTGGAGTTATGACTAGTTTGTGGCTTGTTTGATATCACTAGCCATAGGAAAAGATGTCATTGATGTTCTTAGGGTTTTATGTGTGTCTAAGTTTAGAAATCCTGAAGGTGATAGACTTGTCGGGTGATCTTTAGCATTAGGGTTTTGTTAGTAATTACCCTAAAGGGATGGTTCTTTGAAAGACTTGGTGTTATTGTCATTTCGTGTCAAATTAGACATTTTAAGATTACTCCTTGCATCTTTGGTGTATTGGATCACTAAAATCAGCAATGTGACTTGTTCATTTGAATACAAAAGTGTTGTTGGAAAAATCCGGGTGGTGATCCGACTAACTAGTGTGTTTATTGCAAGATTAGGTTTCCTTAGTTGGTTACATCTGGTAACTAATCCAAAATCCATTAGGTTACCCACATTTTGCTGTTTAAGATCCTAGTTCCACCGTGTCAAACAATGTCAATAGTTTCAATAATCACAAACAGGAATTCAACCTAAGTAGAGTTTTTCCCATTTAATTAAGTTTTTCTAAAATTGTGAGTCATTTCGTTTAATTAAATCTGTTAATATATTTCTACGGTTAATATTAGTTAAATTGGCTTTTTCTAATTTAATTAGGATAATTAGTTTAATCAATTTAGTAATTGTCATTTTTATTCAAAACCCCCTCTTTGTTTTAAATCATTTTCTAGTCCTGTTTCGTTAAGTCAGTGTCTCGTGGGTTCGATATCCGGACTTTCATTAGTTATTCTATAATTGATAGGTACACTTGCCTGTTGTAGAGGTTTAGTTTAGGATTTTCGGTTTTATCTCGTTGTAATTAAGTTAAGTCTAGGTTAGTGTTTATAGTTATTTTCTTAGATCACTTTTAGGAACATCATGTTTTTGGCGCCGTTGCCGGGGACACTTGGCAATAGCGAAATTAGCTTAGATTGTGATTTTCAAAATTAGAAGGTCTAATTTTTGTTTATTTTTATTATTTTAGGTTTTGAGTCTTTTATTTTCTTTATTATGTGCCTTAATTGTTATTTGTCTTTTAGTTGCTAGGTTTTTATTATGTTTTAGGTTTTTATTTGTTTTGTTTGTTAAACCCCCTTACTTGTAATCGTTTACAGTGCATGCCACATACTCAATCACAAGGACCACCGCCAGTTTTAGCTTTTGAATAGCCAGAGCAAGAGTTTAACACGAACCTTAGGAGTCGACTTTCCCAGGTAAGTGTTCTTGCCTCGATTTTGTTTTCTCCTTCTTCTTATACACCTAGTTCACCTTCACACACGTCCACTTCATGTTTCTCGATCCCACCTGTTTTCTTCGACATAGCTGAGGAGATACACCACCGCATAGATGCACCGTTCACGACCGAGCTTGCGATGGATTCACCAGAGTTCGTAACCCGGTCACTCGTCCCGTGTTGGCCAACGATGATACTTGGCAATTCCCTTCCTACATCATGACTGCTATCACCAATTCCATTCAGTTTAATGGTCTTGATGATGAGGATGCTCCCGGACATCTTTCCCGTTTTTCTAGGATCTACAACACCTTCAATATACATGGTGTTTCTGAGGATAGCATCTGCCTGCAGCTTTTCACATCTCACTTGCTAGTCATGCATCCACCTGGTTCGACAGCCTTCCTGAGAACTCCATCACCACATGGGATGATCTTCAAAAGAAATTTCTGAAGAAATATTTTCCACCTTCCAAAGCTGCTCGTCTTAGGGACCAAATCCATTCCTTTCATACAGAGCCCGATAAGTCTTACTCTGCAGCTTGGGAGCGTTTTCACACTTTGCTTAGCAAATGTCCATAGCATGGACTTTCTGAATGGACACTTGTAGAGATATTCTACAATGGATGGACACTTGTAACATCAGTGCTGGAATCGTACCGGAATAGTGATCTCAAACAGTAACATGAACAGTAATCAGGTACGCACCATATGCATTTCAGTGTATTTCATATTGATATCATTTATCATTATCATATTGTGTTATCATATAGCAAACTCAGAATCATCTCAGAGAAACAAAGTTCAGAAAACATGGTTCATCAGTCAGATAATTATCTGGCAACACATAACCATCATGTGATTACTTGTTAAGATTTTATTATGTATAAACGTATGTGAGGCTTTACAGAACAAAACAACACGGATGTCGTTACGTGAATGCTAAATCGACGGATTTTTCGTATAGGTGACGATCTGTACGAATAAATCTGAAGATTTAACGTTCTACATGATGTTCGATAATTAGAAAACAATATTGAAAAGCGTAGTTATCGTAGTGTTCGTACGGGTGACGATTCGAACGAATACGCGCGATGACTGTATGTTTCGATTTTAAACGGTAAATATAATATTTTTGAAAATTTAAAATAAACGAAAGGTATTTATGTAATTTATTAGGAAACACAACCTAAAATAATTTGATAAATCTTATTTTATAAATCAAAACGTTTCGTTACGAAAATTATAAAGAAACGACGTGTTACGCGAAACCGAGCGAAACTGAACCACCGGGTATTTTGAAACATTAGATGATGCATTTATTTCCCCCAACCACCACCACCAACCCATTCAACCTCAAAGATTTTCGTCACTTTCCATCTCTAGAATACCTCGACCTTCTCTCTACAATACCTCTTCCAATCCTTCACCATTTTGCAAAATCTTTGGCTCTAAACGTTTGTGAAATCAAGGAGAACAAGAACCCGTGATTTTTTTCGAGCTTTGGGCCGACAATTTCAGGTAAACTTGTAGCTTTATTTTCGGGTTTTCGTGTAAACACATAGTAAACACATGGCTGTAAGTATTAGGCTAGTTTAGGGTTACTCTTTGTTAAACGAGCCTCTATGGAGTGACAGGGAGTCATGGGAATAAACCGTAGCTAACTAGAATTGATTTACACTAAAAAGATGATCCAGGTTCGTGAAGTCCCGATCGGCCGATCCTCAAGAACGCATAACCGAACCTAGGGTGGCGAACCTTCTCTCTCGACGAACCCACATGCTGTTCACTCATTAACTTAGCCACGAACCCACAAAAGGACCACGAACCTTTGACCAACGAACCTCCCAGATACGAACCTCTCATGGATCTGCGAACCTATCCTCTAGAACGAACCGTGGCCAGCCGAAGCTTCCTTCTGGGCCGAACCCTTTCCCCCCTTGGCAGCCTAGCTAGACTGATTGATTATAGGTCACATGTTTAATGAGGTTTACAGATCTCCTTTACTACTAAGAACCCTGATTGGCAGACTAGTCTACTCGAGTTGACCAAGCCCCAATCATTATGTCTTAGATTTTATTAAATGTTTATTTATTTATTTAACTAAGCATTTATTGATTTGTTTCTACAAATGTTATGTTTGATCATTATTTCGTGATGAACTTAAGGAATCAAATGAGATTTCAAATTGTGTAGTTACAGGAACTAAGAACTGAAGAACTAATGTGCTAAGGGTGAGGGTAAAATGCTTAATTATCCTTAACAACAATGTCATATTTGGATTAGTATGTGGTGGGATGGCGTCTGGGCGGGTTATAGGCTCGACCCTTTCCTAAGCCCTATATATAAGCATACCGATCTGCATATTACATGTGATGTTAATGAGATTAAGGTTGTTACCCGAGAGTTGAACAATTGTTTTGTATGCATGTTAGAACTATGATGGAATGGAAGTGAATGTAGGTAAAAATTCTTAATTATCATTAACAACAATGTCATATGTGGTTTAGTATGTGGTGGGATGGCGTATGGGCGGGTTGTAGGCTTGACCCTTCCGTATGCCCTATATATAAGCATACCGAACTGGATATTACAGGTGATGTTAATGAGGTTAGGGTTTTTACTGTGAAAGGATTTACAAAGCTATTTATCAAATACTACATCATATGAACTCACCAACCATGTGTTGACTTTATTTTTGCATGACTTCTCAGGTGACGAACAGGTCAACTAAGGAGTTATTACTTTTGGACTAGGATACCAGTTAGTGGACCTAGCTTTTTGGACCTGCATATTTTGAAGCATCATATTACAGATTTATTTTGTATATCTTGTGCAGATACAAGATAGAAGAATTATGATGAGATAGTAGATTTACATTGTTAAATTATGAACTTAACTGATGTAATTTAACTCTGTAAATCTATTTTTACTTAGCAGTTTTTCATTTATATATCATGTGCAATGTAAACAATCTGATCATTCCGATTATCATTCACGATATCGCGGCCCGGGAACCTTCCGCCAGACGGGGAAGTCGATCCAACCCACCGGCTCAGGGTGTGACAGATTGGTATCAGAGCCATGGTTATAGAGAAATATAGGTCATGTTATTTAAATGATTTGGCCTAGACTATAACCTAGGGACCCTTCATGTAAAGAATATAGGATTTATGTTTGCATTGTGCCTTCTACATTCGATCATTGCATTAACTGATCTTCTTTCGTTTATGATCAGAATGCCGCCAAAAAGACAATTATTGCTTCCACCTCCTTCTCATGAGGTGAACCCGACAACTACTACACTTGCTACCTTATTTAGTGACCAGTTAGTTGCCGTTACTTCTGACCCTGTCATACAAGTCATGGACAATGATGAGACTACCAGACACTACCTGAAGACAATCACGGGAACTGAAGGACTGGTGCAAGGAGGAAAGAGCAAGAGGTGTAAGCGGCGTCATGATAAGGACCGGTGCAAACACTGTCTGAACTGCGGGAGGAAGGGACCCTGGGGTTGTGATTGTAACAATCCCCCAACCCACAATAAGAACCCTGGTATCACCACATATCCTCTTCCTCGCCACAGCAAGGATTGCTATGTGTGTGGAACATCCGAACACATTGCACTTGACTGCCCCGTGAGGGTATCTTCATCAAATCCTGCACCTCCTGAGAAGAAGTCTACTTTACCAACTTCTGATGCACGTTGAAGTGAAATGACTCCATAGGTAAGCATATTACATCTTGTTGCGTTAAACTATTCGTTGGTGTGTCAAATAGAATTATGTATCCTATTGTGGTTATGGGAACAATAAATTCAAGGTGACCTTGAACAAACTCGGTGTCAATTGAATAACTAAAATAGTAAACTATGAAAAACCTTGGACCAATTAAGTGCCAAGTAAATAAACAAAGATGGGATGATTCCTAAATACAGTTTAACTACAGTAATCAGGAAGAAAACCTTATCTAATTAGAGCACTGAATACCTGTAGGAAATCCTTTAATCAAGTTGAGAGTAAGTTGTTCTTGAGTAACTTAGTTTTGACTACCTAGGAAGCTACGGATGTGATTCCCGAAAATCTACTGGGAATTTCCCCTTGTACACCTAGTAGAGCTACAGGAACTATGAGACAACGGTGTCATCCGACCGAGCTACCCACCAAGGAAAGCTCCGGTTTTGGTTCGTGAAAAAGAAGGATGAATCTTTTCGGATGCGTATAGACTACAGGGAGTTGAACAAGTTAACCATCAAGAATCAGTACCCATTACAGAGGACTGATGATTTGTTTGACCAACTCCAAGGAGCTCAGTACTTCTCGAAGTTTGACTTGCGGTCTGGATATCATCAACTTAGAGTTCAAGACGAAGATATACCAAAGACAGCGTTCCAAACCAGATATGGGCATTACGAGTTCCTGGTGATGCCTTTCGGATTGACGAATGCACCTGTGGTTTTCATGGATCTCATGATCCGTGTGTGCAAGCCGTACTTGGATTAGTTTGTTATTGTCTTCATTGATGACATACTGATTATTCCAAGAGCAAAATAGAGCACGAGCAACATCTTAGGAAAATCTTGGAACTGTTGAAGTAAGAGAAAATTTATGCCAAATTCTCTAAGTGTGAATTCTGGCTAAGAGAAATTCAATTTCTGGGTCATGTAGTCAACAGTGAGGGTATACATGTAGATCCTGCCAAGGTAGAAGCGATAAAGAACTGGGATACTCTGAAGACACCGACGGAGATACGTTCTTTTCTAGGATTGGCAGGTTATTATAGAAGGTTTATCTCAAACTTTTCTAAGATATCTCTGCCTCTCACCAAACTAACTCAGAAAAGTGAACCGTTTGTTTGGGAGCAGGAACAAGAAGATGCTTTCCAAACCTTGAAGCAGAAATTATGTGATGCTCCAATCTTATCTATCCTAGAAGGCTGTGATGACTTTGTTGTTTATTGTGATGCCTCCCATCAGGGACTGGGTTGCGTACTAATTCAACGGGACAAAGTTATCGCTTATGCATCAAGACAGTTAAAGATTCATGAGAAGAACAACACTACTCATGATCTTGAACTGGAAGCGGTAATCTTCGCATTGAAAATTTGGAGACATTATTTATATGGCACTAAATGTAACATATATACTGATCACAAGAGTCTGCAGCATATCTTTGATCAGAAGGAACTCAACATGCGAGAACGACGTTGGGTTGAACTTCTAAATGTTGTAGCTGATGCCTTAAGCCGGAAGGAATGAGTCAAACCCTTGCGTGTTAGAGCAATGGGAATGACTGTGAAGACCAGCTTACGTGACAAGATCATTCAGGCACAACAAGAGTCAGTTGATCGAGGAAATTTGAAGAAAGAATTTGACTGCGGAGCAGAGAAACAATTTGAGACTAAGCCTGATGGAGCGATCTACTACCAGGATCGTATATGGATTCCGGTAGTAGGCGAATTGAGGAAACTAATCTTCGATGAAGTACACAAGACTAAATACTCTGTTCATCCAGGCGCCGATAAAATGTACCAAGACTTGCGTGGATTTTATTGGTGGCCGGGAATGAAGAAAGACATAGCCGAGTATGTCGGTCGATGTCTTACGTGTGCGAAAGTAAAGGCGGAACACCAGAAACCGTCTGGTTTACTGGAACAGCCTGAGATTCCTCTTTGGAAGTGGGAACAAATAGCTATGGATTTCATTACCAAGCTACCCCGCACTTCCAGTGGTCATGATACGATTTGGGTTATCATTAATCGTTTGACAAAATCTGCTCATTTCTAGCCGCTGCGTGAAACCTTCACGATGGATAAACTGGCGAGATTGTATATCAACGAGATAGTGGTATGCCACGGAATACCGTAGTCTATTATCTCTGATCGAGACAGCAGATTCACATCAAGGTTCTGGAAATCTTTCAGAAATCTCTAAGGACTCACTTGAGACTGAGTACAGCTTACCATCCACAAACAGACGGTCAAAGCGAACGTACAATTCAGACCCTGGAGGACATGTTGAGAACCTGTGTGTTGGATTTCGGTGGGAACTGGGATTCTCATTTGCCACTTATTGAGTTCTCCTACAACAACAATTATCACAGTAGCATCGGATGTGCACCGTTCGAGGCTTTGTATGGTCGAAAATGTCGATCACCGATCTGTTGGACTGAAGTTGGAGACAACCGCATAACTGGGCCCGAGCTTATTCAGGAAACTGACGATAAGATTGCCCAGATTCAACAAAGATTACAAGCTACAAGAAGCAGAATAAAGAGCTACGCTGATAAAGAGCGCAAGCCGTTGGAATTCCAAGAGGGAGACCGTGTCATGTTGAAGGTATCCCCATGGAAAGGTGTAGTACGCTTTGGAAACAAAGGCAAGTTAGCACCACGATACGTGGGACCGTTCGAAATCATAGAGCATTGATCCTGTGGCATATAGTGTTACACCCCCAATTTTCAACTAACGGAATCATACCATTTGGGAACGTGACAAACCAGGATCTCAGATCATTAGACATAACGAAGACCTCTATATGAATTTCAAAACATACTTTGGTCTAAAACATCAAAGTTTTTAAAAGTTGCGGAAGCGTTTTAAAACAATAACCAAAGTAACACTTGTAACATGTAAATTACAAAACAAAATCCCCAAATGTGTAACTTAAACAATATAAATGTAAAACATGCATGTGACTCTATCTCCTAGTCCATGCCAGCTTTGTTGCGCACCTTAGCGTCCTGAGAAAACATGTAAATCAAGTCAACACAAAGGTTGGTGCATAACACAGGTTTTAAGTATTCACAATGTTCAAAACAACAGTTTGAATATCAAGTTTGCAGATAACATAATCACACATGCATAGTCATGATAGCTAGTCATATAAACTATTTACATAAGTGGTCGACACCGAAGCTGACGATTGCCATGCTATAGCATGTTTTTGCCTTGCCACTATTGTCTAGCACAAACAATAGTAATGTGTGTTTGGTCAGTCAAACACCTGCGTAGATCCCATCTACCAGGTGAGGTTTGTCAAACCTAATAGATCTATTTCCAACTACCACGCTTTGCGCTACGGCAAACTAAACGGTTCGAAGTGTGTAAGGACTTTTAAATGCTATGTTGTCACATAATGTAAACAGCTAACTCATGCAAGTGATATGTATCTAAAAAGAGTTTGTTGCACATGTTTTCTCCCTCAAAACAGTTTAAAATAAGAAAGGGGCCGTGTACGCACCTTTGATTATTTGCAGAATGATCAAATACGTGAGCTCGTGTAGACAATCCTCTTACGAAGGATCTGTGTTTAAACAATAACGTTGTGTTATTCGAGATGTCGTTTTCTGCTTGAAATTACATACATGTCAACACACGTATGTTAGAGCGTTAAGAACATGCATACGTATATACGCGTGCCTTTGAAATCGTTTAAATAAAACATATACGATTTTATCTAAGTAAACGTAATTATACGCGATTACGTTTTCGATCAAAATGTGAATTTTATCGTTCTAATTAGTTCGGGATGAAATTCTGGTTCCAACGCAATTTGAATGGATCAAATCGGAGCTAGAACGAATGAGATATGGCCTAGATGCTAAACTAACCCAAAAATCAAAAATAGGTGGAGGCCGGGTTCGAACCCGTGACCTCCCCCCCATGTTACGCCCTCCCTACCATCTCCTATGTACCAACATTCGTTAATTGATTGGTTTTAAAATGTTTTTATTAACTATCATCAAGTTCTCCTTGTGTTATCCTATAGCCGAAGCATACTAGTCCCAAATTGACCCACAATTCACTAGATTTCGATCCTTAAACCTTAGGGTTTCTGTTCTAATCATCCAACCGACTCCTTAGCTGATCTTAATTCGAACAATTATCCATTGCAACTCAATTAATCGAGTATGAACCTGTTCGAACTCAAGTTCCCTAAATCCCGCATCAAATCAGTTGAATTGATGATTACCAGGTTCCTGATTCATAGGGATTTCATTAAGATTGATATTTCGAAACTTTCTGGTAGTTTTAATTGAATTATAAGCCTCATTTGAATTGAAATCCCCAATTCGTCATTATTCAAGAACCCTAGATATCAAACTTCATCAATTCGATGTTACAACCAGCAATTGACCTATGTCTTAGTTTAATCGGAATACTCTGAAACTACTAGTAACCATTAATTTGATTCTAAAACACATCTAGATGAAAATCCCCAAAACCGATTATGTATAAACCCTAGGAGCTTGAACCTAACCAATTCGTTGTAATGTGATGAAATCAAATTATGGGTTTTGTTAATCGGCACCTTATGAAACTAATGGCACCATTTGATTTCATTTTTAAACTCATCTCGATCAAAACCCCCAAAACCGCCTTTGATATGAACCCTAGAATTATGATTCGTAAAATTCATTGATGTCAATCGAAACTAGCATAGGGATATCATTTTACTAACCGTATAGAAGGTGTAGGTGCTGACAATTATCAGAATTGGTTTCGAATTGATGTACTTCGACTTGTTGATGTAGTTTCGGCCACCCCTCACTTGGTTTCTTCGATTCACAGCTTCTGAGCAAGAATTTGTGGATGTAAAAGCTTCTAAATGGACCGACTAAGGGTTTTATAGCAAGAATTTGATCTATTAAGATCACATTATATGATCTTAATGATGGTAGTTGACGGTTTCGACTTTTAGCCTACAAATCGTGGTTAATTCGAAGTTGTTGGGTCCTATAACGCCTGATTGCTGTTAAGGATCATCAATACACATAATTGGAAGGTTTAATTTGATTAATTCCAACCGTTACATGTAGATTTCGAATTCCTTCTTGATTAACACACACAAATTTTGACTTTTAAAGTCAAAATTGGACTTTTAAATCAATTACAAGTCTAAATTTTGCAATTAAAGTGTATTGGAACTGATTTATATTAATTCCAATCCCTTAGGTTTGGTTTAGCTCAATTACATAACATTTTGGTTAACAAAGTTGAACCGAAAATCCCAAATTGTCACAAATCGGGCTTTTTAGAACATTGTTGGGCTAAATTAATCCAATTGGGCCTCATAAATACCATTGGGCCTACTTTGGACTCATTGGGCCTACCTTGGCCTCATTGGGCCTACCTTGGGCCTACTTTGGCCTTATTTGGCCTACTTGGGCCTCAGTGGGCCTTCCTTGTTTTCATTGGGCCTAACTTGGCCTTATTGGGCCTTCTTTGGCCTTACTGGGCCTTACATGTCTTATTGGGCCTGTGATCTAACCATTTTCAGTTAACAAAGTTAATCCGAAAAGTCGGATTGTCACATCATCCCCTTGTTGAAGGAATTTTTGTCCCGAAAATTAGTAAGTGTTAGGAGTAGTTAGGAAACTACTTACGAGTTTAAACCGTACGTGTTAGTGTGATTTGATCATTCCGTGTGCTTGTGTGTACTCACACACAAAGTCTAATGCTTGCAACATCACAACTAAATGTGATCGTTCAATGTGACTGTTTGCGTGTACACTAGTTAGTTCACCTAACTGTGACTGTTTGTGTTTGATCATACTGTGTTGTGTAACCTCACACATAGTGAGTGTCTGTAATTGTTTGTACTATGCAACCCCGCACATAGTAAAATGTGTGTAACTAATCATGCATGTACTACCATAACAGGTAACATATGAAATGTAGCACATAAAATGTATAAAATATAATGTAGCACAAATGTTTGTAACAAAACCAATTGAGTAAAGTGTTTGTGCTTACAGTTTGAAATTTGCAGTGTTGATGTGTGAAGCATCACGTCATCCCCTTGTTGAAGGAAATTTCGTCCCGAAATTTAACGTGCGCCTTCAGTGTTTGTAGTTGCTGTTTTGAACAGATGAGGATACTTCTTCATCATTTGGTCTTCCCTTTCCCATGTGAATTCAGGACCACGTCTTGAATTCCATCGAACTTTGACTATCGGAATCTTGCTTTGCTTAAGTTGTTTGACCTCCCGGTCCATGATTTCTGCTGGTTCTTCAATGAATCGTAACTGTTCATCCACTTGTATTTCCTCCAATGGTACAATCAATGTCTCGTCAGAAAGACGTTTCTTTAAGTTCGATACATGAAAGACATCATGAACTCCACTGAGTTTATCCGGTAGTTTGAGTTGATATGCAACCGGACCAATCCTTTTCAGGATCTCAAAAGGTCCTACATAACGTGGACTAAGCTTTCCGCGCTTGCCGAATCGTATCACACCTTTCCAAGGTGATATCTTTAGAAGAACTCGGTCTCCTACTTGAAATTCCAACGGCTTACGACGTTTGTCTGCGTAACTCTTTTGTCGATCCCGGGCCGCTGCCATACGATTCCGGATTTGAACTATCTTCTCTGTCGTCTCGTGCACCAGTTCAGGACCTGTTATCTGACTGTCACCAATCTCAGCCCAACAAACTAGCGAACGACATTTGCGACCATACAAAGCTTCAAACGGTGCTGCTTGAATACTTGTATGATAACTATTATTGTAAGAGAATTCCACTAACGGTAAATGATTCTCCCAGCTATCACCAAAGTCAATTACACAAGCTCGTAACATATCCTCGAGCGTTTGAATCGTACGTTCACTTTGACCGTCGGTCTGTGGATGATAGGCGGTACTCATATCCAAGCGAGTCCCTAATGACTTATGAAGTGATTTCCAAAAGTTGGAAGTAAATCGGGCATCCCGATCTGATATGATAGAGATTGGCACGCCATACCGTGCTACCACTTCCTTGATGTAAATGCGAGTCAATTTCTCCATCTTATCAGTTTCCTTGATTGCTAAGAAATGTGCAGATTTCGTTAATCGATCAACAATTACCCATATCGTATCACAACCACTCGGTGTACGAGGTAACTTAGTAATGAAGTCCATCGATATCTGTTCCCATTTCCACATCGGTATCTCTGGTTGTTGCAGTAAACCTGATGGCTTCTGGTATTCAACTTTGACTTTCGAACAAGTCAAACATTTGCTAACGTACTTAGCAATATCAGCTTTCATGTGAGGCCACCAATACAGTGCCTTCAAATCATGATACATCTTGTCTGATCCCGGATGGACTGAATACCTGGACTTGTGTGCTTCATCCATCACGAGTTCCCTTAAACCTCCATACAAAGGTATCCACAGTCGATCAATAAAATAACGAATTCCATCAGACTTGACATCCAACTGTGTTTCCATTCCTCGTAAAGATTCCTGTACCAAGTTTTCCGTTTTCAAGGCCTCGAGCTGAGCACTGTGTACCTTGTCAGGTAAGTCAGTATGTATTGTCATCATAAGTGCGCGAACCCGTCTTGTTCCTGTTGTGTCTTTTCTGCTCAGAGCGTCAGCTACTACATTAGCTTTTCCCGGGTGATACTTAATCGCGCATTCGTAGTCGTTCAACAACTCAACCCATCTTCGTTGTCTCATATTCAGCTCCTTCTGATCAAAGATATGCTGCAAACTCTTATGATCAGTGTAAATAGTACACTTAGTTCCATACAAGTAATGCCTCCAAATCTTCAAAGCAAAAACCACTGCTCCTAACTCCAAGTCATGAGTAGTGTAATTCTTTTCGTGTGGTCGTAGTTGCCTTGAAGCATAAGCAATCACTTTATCACGTTGCATCAACACACATCCCAAACCCTGTGCAGATGCATCACAATACACCACAAAATCTTCCGTCCCTTCCGGTAAGGACAGAATCGGTGCACTGCAGAGTTTCTGTTTCAATAACTGGAATGCAGCTTCTTGTTTATCCGTCCAGTTATACTTTGTCCCCTTACGCGTAAGTGCTGTCAGTGGTTGAGCGATCTTGGAGAAACCTTCAATGAATCGTCGATAATAACCCGCCAAACCAAGGAATTGTCGTACCTCGGTAGGGGTCTTTGGCGCTTCCCAGTTCTTAATCGCTTCAATCTTTGCTGGATCAACATGTATACCCTTTTCATTAACTATATGACCCAAGAATTGTACTTCTCGCATCCAGAAATCACATTTCGAGAATTTCGCGTACAATTGTTCTTGTTTCAATAATTCTAGCAGCAATCGAAGATGTTCCGCGTGCTCTTCTTCAGTCTGAGAATAGATGAGAATGTCATCAATGAAAACAATGACAAACTTATCGAGATAAGGTTTACAAACACGATTCATGAGATCCATGAATACAGCTGGAGCGTTTGTCAACCCAAATGGCATGACCAAGAACTCATAATGGCCATAGCGCGTCCTGAATGCTGTTTTTGGAATATCCTCCTCCTGGACTCTGAGTTGATGATAACCAGACCTGAGATCAATCTTCGAGTAGTAACTCGAACCTTGCAACTGATCAAACAGATCGTCAATTCTAGGTAACGGATACCGGTTCTTGATAGTAACCTTGTTCAATTCCCGGTAATCAATACACATACGGAAAGTCCCGTCCTTCTTCTTAACGAACAAAACTGGAGCTCCCCACGGTGAAAAACTAGGTCGTATGAAACCCTTATCCAACAACTCTTGCAATTGTGTGGATAACTCTTGCATCTCTGACGGTGCAAGTCGATAAGGCGCCCTAGCTATCGGTGCTGCGTCTGGTGTAAGGTCGATTCGGAATTCCACCTGTCTGATAGGCGGTAATCCCGGCAAGTCTTCTGGAAATACCTCCGGAAATTCACAAACTACTGGTATATCTTCAATCCTCTTCTCAGCTACCGGCTTTTCAGTTATAAGTGCTATAACTGCTGTATGACCTTTCCGCAGACATTTGTGTGCTTTCATACAAGATATAAGACGCAGTGGCGTACTGCTCTTCTCGCCTTGTACATACAATGTCTCTCCATGCGAAAGAGGTATGCGAACAATCTTTTCATGGCATACGATTTCAGCCTGGTTTTTGGACAACCAGTCCATGCCAATGACTACATCAAAACTGCCTAAGGAAATAGGCATAAGATCAATTTCTAATGTTTGACCCATCAAATCAAGGATACATCCTTTAAGAATTTGTTCAACTACAATTAGCTTACCATCAGCTAGTTCTACAGTGTATGGACTATCTAAAGCAGTGGGATTAACATTTAGCAACTTAGCAAGTGAACTAGATACAAAACTCCGATCGGCACCAGTGTCAAATAACATAGAGGCATAGTGATTATTTAAGAGGAACGTACCCGTAACAATGTTGGGATCCTCCCGTGCTTGACGTCCTCCAATCACAAACGCCCTGCCCCTAGCACCATTGTTGTTGTTGTTGTTATTATTGTTGTTGTTGGTGCCATTACCGTTACCATTGCCGTTGCCATTGCCATTTGCATTATTATCCCCACCTTTCTTGAGTTGTGGGCAATCTTTCTTAAAGTGTCCCATCTTGCCACACTCAAAACAACCCTTCTGTGCGTTGTTCTGATTATTATTCTGGTTGTTGTGACTGTTTTGTAGCTCCCCGCGACAATCCTTAGCCGCATGTCCAATCTTGCCACACCTTTGGCACCTAGCTCTATCACACTGATTACCGGCATGATGAAACCCACACCTGTTGCACTTGGGGTGTTTACCAATATAACCCCCCGATGATGACGATTGCTGACCACTGTTTGAATTATGGTAAGACTTGTTTGAGTCTTGCTTCCGGTTCTGTTGATACGATTGTTGGTTGTGACCCTTGGAGTTGTTACCTTCCCACTTCCTTTTATGGTCTCCCACCTTGGTAGCCGATGTTCGTTTAGGCAGAGTCCCCTGTAATACTGCCTGATCAGTAAGCTGATGCGCTAAACGAACAGCTTGTTGAATGGTAGTGGGATTTGCAGAAGTAACTAATCCCTGAATCTGAGGCACTAGTCCTCCAATATATCTTTCAATCCACTTGCTGGCTGGAGTAGCCATGTGTGGTAGAAGTCTGGACATTTCATGTGACCGGGTCATGTACTCTTCGATATTTGACCCCTCCATCTTGAGATGCCAATATTCCTCCTCCAGCTTCTGCATCTCACTGCGAGGACAGTACTCCTCCTGCATTAAAGTTTTGAAGCCATTCCAAGTCAAGGCATTAGCCTCACCCAACCCCAAAGTCTGAACATTTGAGTTCCACCAAGTTAATGCTGGACCTCCAATGTTCCCGTAGCAAACTTCACCTTGCTCTCGTCAGGGCAGTTGCACATCTCAAACACAGATTCCGCCTTTTCAATCCATCGAAGGAGTCCTATGGCCCCCTCCGACCCTTTGAAGTTGTGTGGTTTACAGTCCAAGAACATCTTGAACGTGCATACCTGTGGGTTAACCAGTCCCCCTGCCGGACCTTGTGGCCCTGTGGTGTGTGTCTGAGCATATTGTGCTATTGCCTCTGCGACTCTGTTATTAATTAGCTCGTTGAGCTCAGCAACTGTCATGTGAACGTTCTCGTTTGCCATTATCTTCCTAGTTAAAGGAAATGTTAGAGCGTTATCAAAATCCAATGTGACATGTGTAAGCAAACAACAAACACAACATGTAATATATAAATCAACACAACTGTTGGAAATAAATAATAGTTTTTCAATAGATAGAAATTTGATTTAAGTACAATACTTTTGAAATCAAACATAAGTTTTCCAAACATCTAGTGTAGGAACACAACCCGTTCCTAATAAGTTTAAACAATACAAAACAAATCAATCATCCTCAACAGTGGATTCAGGATCAGAATCAACAACTGGTGCTGGTTCCTCCCCTTCCTCCTCTTCGTCTTCCTCTTCATTCCCCGAGACTACTAAATCCTCTAAGGCCTCTAGTCTGCCTTCCAAGATCTCGACTCGATTCTCTGCAGCTTCAAGACGACCAATCAAATTCATCATCTCATCCCGCATATCATTAACCAGATGAGCAAGATTATCTTGCCTCTCATTAGCATCCCATAGTTCCCGAGAGTTATACGCGATTCTGTCTTCTGCCCAGTACAAGTCCTCGCGCAGTTTGGCAATCTCCTCAGCATCCGTCCTTTGCCTCTTAGGCTCAGGAACATCCAATACCGGTGGTGGATGTGTAGAAGGTCCCTCAGCAGGGATCTGCTGAGTGCCATCCACTGGCTCCTCCTCCGGATCCTCATCCGGGTCCTCATCTGGATCCTCGTCTGGATCCTCCTCCGGGTCCTCGTCTGGATCCTCCTCCGGATCTGAATCATCCCTCTCATATGGTGGAGGAGATGGAATAGGTGGTGCTGGTGGTGCTGGAACTATCGGTTCCTCATCCTTAGAATCATCAATATAAATATACGGTGCTGACGATGAAGATGCCATGCCTGTTACATAATACCATATGTAAGTGCAGTGCCATGGAATGTGTAAGCAAGTCAATTACATAATGCCATATGTGTTGGACTAAAAGAACCAATGAGCCTGATCAGAAAAATCTCTAAGTCTCACAGCACTTATAACAACTGAAGAAGAACACAACGGCTGACATTCAATGTACAGAAGATACAAGATCTGAAGTGATATACAACAGCTGAAGTGTAAGTCATCAGATGTTGTAGTGTGTAGTTTAGTCTTCAGTAGTTTTCTTTCAGTTCTTGTAAAAGTCTGATGAGTAGTTTACTCATCAGACGTTTTAGTTTATTACTTCAGTAGTTTTATTACTTCAGTAGTTGTAAGAGAATGTCTTCTGATGTTGTAGACATTCTCAGTAGTTTAGTTATTTCAGTTGTTTTGTTTTGTCTGTTAGGTGTCAACATCATGTGACATCATCAGACGTCACTGTCTTTATATAAGGGCAGTTGACAATTTTGTAATGTAACGAAGTTAGCGAATTGAATGAAATATTCCTTTTGCAGAAACTCTCTCTCTATAACAAAATTGTGCGATTACTGTTTGATTGAATGAACTCTGTTCTTGCTATTATTGTGCTAATTCAATTTTGAATTCCGCTGCTATACTTTAATATTGAATCAATTGAGAACATCTGATCCTACAATTGGTATCAGAGCAGGTTAATCATTGATCGATTAAACAATTGATCTCTGAAACTGCTCAAATTTGTTCTCTAGTTGATCGAATTAGCTGATTAGTAAGAATTTGTTATAGATTGAAGTTTTCTGTTAACTTCTGTTGATTTGTCTTTCAATATAGATCTGTTTTGATTCAGTTGATTGAAATTTGCATTAGTTTGTGTGTAATTGTTTGAATCTGTGATCATGACAACTCCAAACAATGATCCGCACAATACAGGCTCCGCAACCAAGCCTCCGATGCTTGTGCGGAGTGAGTACAACATTTGGCAACGTAGAATGCTACATCACCTGTCGATTAACAGCGCAGGATGTTGGAAATCTGTAGTGCATGGTCCGTATAAACCCATGATCACTGATCCTGAAACTAAACTAATGATTCCGAAACCTTCGGATATGTATTCGGATGAGGATATTAAATTGTTTGAAATTGATGCTAAAGCTCATGGTATTCTGGCCATGGCCTTGCCGAATGAGATTTATTCTGGCTTGATGCATCATGATACTGCTCATGATCTCTGGGTTGCACTGAAAGAACAATTCGGTGGAACGGATGAGGTTTTAGCAAACACTAGAGAAATCCTTGCTCAGCAGTATGAGACCTTTTCTCATAGAAAGGGTGAATCATTGACTCAACAATTTGAGCGGTTCTCATGTTTAATTTCTGAGTTGAAAATGGTTAAGCAAGAATATACTAATAGTCAGATGAATAACAGATTTCTCAGATCACTGCCTGAGAGATGGGACACATACACAATTGTCCTACGCTCTAATGCTAATCTGGAAAATCTATCTCTCACCCAATTACATGGGAAACTCTTAACTTTTGAGAGAGAGGTAGAACAGAAGAGAAAACTATCTTCATCTGGAAAACTTGTTGATGATTTTGTTCCTGGTAACACTGCTTTGATAGGTCAGGAGTCAGAGTTTAATGGGTCTGAATGTCCTTATGATGAACATATTGATTTTTCTACTAACAATTCTGAACATGCTTTTGTTGGAGTTGATGGTAATGCAGGAAATTATGGTGATAACTTGTGTTTTGTGATGGATGATTTGAAAGGAATCCCGGATGATGATCTAGAGGAGATGGACATTTTGAGTCAAATGGCATTAATCAACATCAGATCACAAAAGTTCTATAAACGAACAGGAAGAAAGTTCCCTGGATTATCTGGGAAAACCAAAGTTGGATTTGACAAAGGGAAGCTGAGGTGCCATAAGTGTCACAGACTTGGTCACTTTGCTAGGGAGTGCAAATCTAATGGTTCTAACTCTGCTGCACCTTTTGTGACTTTTCCAAGCAACAACACATCAAGCAAAGGACCACAATCTTCTGGTACTAGTCAACAACAATTCTATCCAGCTCACTTTGTTCCACAAAATCCTATGCCATATCCATATCCTTGTTTTTACATGCCTCAATCTACTCACACTCCAGCATTAATTCCTTCACAATCACCTGCTCTTCCTGATCCCAGCAAATCACAAACCAATCAACAACCTCAACAACAACAACATCAGAGTTTCTTTACTCCTAGAGTAGTTGATTGGAGTAGCCTACCTGATGATTTATCTGACTTCAACATGCAGCCTTACTCTGAAAATGGTCCACATGGTGGAGACAATTCATTTGGAAATCTTGCTTTGATGGCTATTGATTCAACTGACACCTCAAGTTCAACTTATTCAAAATCCCAGGTATCCTCTGAATCCAAAGCTAAGTTGTGTTCAGAGTCTTGTGTTCCAGCATTTGCTTCCATTAGAGAAATCAATGTTGAGTTAATCAATGAGAAGTTGGCTTTAGAAAGGGTCATGACAAAGAATAAAACTGAATTTGAGAAAGTTTTGAATGAAAAAGAGTCTGAAATTTACAAACTCAAGTGTCAATTGTCTGATGAAAAGGCTCGGGTGGAAGTCATGCTTGTAAAACACAATGATTTGAAACAAACACTTGCAGCAACCCAAGTAGAATGTGCAACATGGGTTGAATCTTGCAAGGGGTTTGAGTTGCTGTTAAACAAGCAAACAGCATCCAATGTGAAGTTTGGTATTGGATACAATCACACTGCCCCCCCAGCTGATTATACACCAAAGAATCTTAACTGTGAGTCTGAAGGGGACAGTGTATACCAATTCACCAAATCCTCAGAAAAGTCTGATGCTGATGAATCATTTGAAAGTGATTCAAGTGCATGCAAATCTGAATCTGAAATTATGGATATTGAAACCTATTCTTATTCTCTTGGATGTACAAATGTTATCCAGGATGACATATGTCAGGATAGTGTTTTAATTGAGATTGATCCTGATGAAAATGTTTCAAATGAATTAAATTTAAAACTGGTTAAGTCAGATGGGCATGGCACTGGAGAGAAAGATGCACGGCTTCTGATAAGTCAGAATCACTCATCAGTAGTTGTAGAAAAAGCTGATAGTACAACTACTGATCAATGGAAAAGTGTTGATAGACAAGTACTGAAGAATAACTCTTCAGAGGTTGTCAACAAATCAGCTGTTGTCAATTTGTCTACAAATACTGATGTTTCAAATGTACTGAAGAACAAAAATTCAGTCTCTAAGCCATCAGTACTTGTAGACAATCACAAGGAAAAGAAAAAGAGGGTGCCTTGTGAAATTTGTAGGCTGTTTAATCATTCAACTGATGAATGCTGGTACAGAAAAGGTTCTAAATTCAACAAAATCAAGCATAAAAACAAGAACATACTCAAAATGAAACATGAATTTAGTTCAAAGTTTGTACCAGAATCATCAGTAGTTTTAAAATCTGAAAAATCCTTCCAAGGAAATAACTCAAGTACATCCAAGAAAGGAAAAGGGATTGTTCCAGATTCAGGGAAACAACACTTGACAGCATCTCATTTGATTAAAGACACTAAAATGATCAAACACAAAAATAAAAAAATCAAGTTCTGATGTGTGTGATGAAATCAAAATTTTAACTCAAAATCATAATCAACTGATGCTAATGATGCAACAACTGATAGGAAAAGTCAATCTGGCAGAGGCATGTGTTGATTCATTTCATAAAAAGAAATCAAAATCAAAAGTCAAAGCAAAATCTTCTGATAAGAATGCTTCAAGTGTTGCTTCAACTGACAATGTTACTTCGGTTTCATCATGTGTTAACAGACCCAAAACCAAAATGGTTTGGGTCCAAAAGTCTAACTGAGTGTGTTGTTGTATGCAGGGTCCTTCAGCATGCCAAAATAGCATCTGGTATGTTGATAGTGGAGGATCCATGCATATGACTGGGAGCAGATCTCTCCTTCATAATTATTTCACTGGAAGGAAAGGATTTGTGTCCTTTGGAAATGATGCTAAGGGTTACATTATAGGTAAAGGTGTGGTAACAAATGGAGAGATTAGGTTTGATGATGTGAATCATGTTGAAAATCTTAAGTACAATCTTCTGAGTGTTAGTCAAATGTGTGATAAGGGTCATGTTTCTCTTTTCACTAAGCAAGATTGTAGGATTTTATCTTCTGATGTGATGCCTTTGATTGGCAAAGTTTTAGATGAGTATACACTCCTTAAGGCTAACAGAGTAGGAAAGGTATATGCCTTTGATTTATCTAAGAAAATCTCAGTCAAGGGTCATCCTTGTTTATTCTCTAAGGCCTCTTTCAAGGAATCAAATCTGTGGCATAGAAGATTAGGTCATGTGAACATTAAAAACATGAATCAATTGGTGAAACATGGTTTAGTTAGAGGTCTTCCTTTAAAGGATTTTAGCTGTGATGAGAATTGTACTGCCTGCTTGAAAGGAAAGCAACACAAAGTCTCTTTTCCTCCAATTGGAGATTCCAAATCCACTGGATGCCTGCAACTACTGCACATGGATTTGTTTGGTCCAGTGCAGATAATGTCTATGGCAAAGAAGAAGTATTGTCTAGTTATTGTTGATGACTATTCAAAGTTTGTCTGGACTTTCTTCTTACACTCAAAAGGTGAGGTTGCCAAGGCTATTATAAACTTTGTGTTATATGCTGAAAAGCAATATTCTATTCCTATCAAGTGTGTTAGGAGTGATAATGGCACTGAATTCCGAAATCACATTCTGGATGAATTTTATATGTCAAAGGGAATTCAGAGACAGTACAGCATTCCCAGAACTCCTGAACAAAATGGAGTTGTAGAAAGGAAAAATAGGACTTTGATTGAAGCTGCCAGAACAATGTTGGCTGATTCTGGTTTGCCACTGACCTTCTGGGCTGAAGCTGTTAACACAACTTGCTATGTGCAAAACAGGGTTCTAGTAAATCAAAGATGGTTGAAAACTCCATATGAAATACTTCACAATCTAACTCCTTTGATTTCCTTCTTCAGAGCTTTTGGGTGTCCATGTTATATCCTTAACACCAAAGATCAACTCACAAAGTTTGATTCCAAAGTTGATGCAGGATATTTTGTTGGATATTATTCAACTTGCAAGGCTTATAGAGTGTTCAATTGTCGAACAAAGATTCTTGAAGAAACGCTTCATGTTAAATTCAATGAATGTCCCAAAGAATCCATTCCTCAAAATCCTGCTGAGATGTTTGATCTTAACATCTTGCAACATGAATTTCCAGTTGAGCCTAATGTTGAAGCACATGAGGTACTTACTGCAGATCCACCAAAAGCTTCTACAGAAACCACACAAGGAAGTCTTGATGATGAAGATGAAAGTACTCATCTGTTCAGATTTAGTGATAATCTGCCATTGTATGCTAAATCTGATGCTCCTCCTGCTCCAGTTGCTCCAAATACAAATGCTGATGAAATTCTGGCATCTTCTAAATCCTTTGAAATTCCTGCTGCTGTATTTCCTGAATCTTCTTCAACTGCAGCATCTGTTCCTCCAGCAAACACTTGCACTGATCTTATTCCATATCAAGAACTGAAGGATCATCCATTATCTCAAGTTCTTGGTGATATTTCTGCTGGTGTTTCCACAAGAAGTCAATTATCCAACTTTTCTCTTTATGCTCTATTTGTCAGTCAACAAGAGCCAAAGAACTATCACATAGCACTTAGAGACATTGGCTGGGTGGAGGCAATGCAGTTGGAGTTGTTGCAGTTCAAGAAGCAACAAGTTTGGGAGCTGGTTTCTCTACCTCCAGGTAAGTGTGCAATAGGCACAAAATGGGTGTTTAGGAATAAAACAGATGAAAATGGTGAAATCATTAAAAACAAAGCTAGACTGGTTGTACAGGGGTTCTCTCAGGAAGAAGGTATTGATTATGATGAGACCTTTGCCCCTGTAGCCAGACTAGAAGCAATTAGGTTGTTCTTAGCATATGTTGCCTTACATAAACTTAAAGTTTTTCAAATGGATGTCAAAAGTGCTTTCTTATATGGTAAAATAAAAGAGGAAGTGTATGTGTGTCAACCTCCAGGCTTTGAGGACAATAAACATCCTGATTGGGTGTACAAGCTTGATAAAGCTCTTTATGGGCTGAAACAAGCACCTAGAGCCTGGTATGACACTTTATCCACTTTTCTTCTCAAAAATAATTTCACTAGAGGCTCCATTGATAAAATTTTATTCATAAAGAATGTAGGACAGCATAAGCTACTTGTTCAAATTTATGTTGATGACATTATATTCGCTTCATCTGATCTAAAGTTGTGTGATGCTTTCACTGAGCTTATGACCAAAAATTTTGAAATGAGTGCCATGGGGGAACTACAGTTTTTCTTGGGTCTTCAAATTAAACAAAACCCTGATGGAATTTTCATTCACCAATCAAAATACATAAAAGAGCTGTTAAAGAAATTTGATTTGCAAAACTGTAAACCATGTTCTAACCCCATGAGCAGCACCACACAACTTTATGCTGATCTGAAAGGTACTTCAGTGGATGAAACTCTTTATAGATGTATGATTGGCTCTTTGATGTATATAACTGCATCAAGGCCAGACATTATGTTTGCCACATGTGTCTGTGCTAGATTTCAGGCTGCACCTAAAGAATCTCATCTGATTGCTGTGAAAAGAATTTTCAGATACTTACAGGGTACTCAATCTCTGGGAATATGGTACTCCACTGGACATTCCTGCAAGCTAGTTGCTTTTTCTGATAGTGACTATGCAGGATGCAAACTCTCAAGAAAATCTACTTCTGGTGGGTGTCAATTTCTAGGAAATTGTCTGGTTTCTTGGCAAAGTAAGAAACAAACATCTGTAGCCACTTCCACTGCTGAAGCCGAGTACATTGCTGCTGCAAGTTGTACTTCACAAATTCTCTGGCTTCAGTCTCAACTCTTGGATTATGGCATCAAAGAACTGAAGATACCATTGTTAATGGATAGTGCTTCAGCTCTTTGTATTGTCAAGAATCCAGTTCAGCACTCTAGGACTAAACACATTGAGATCAGACATCATTTTATAAGAGATTGTTATGAAAAGGGTCTGATTGATCCAAAGTTTGTTCCTAGTGCTGATGAGCTTGCAGACATCTTTACTAAGCCTTTAGACACTTCAACTTTTCAAAATTTAGTTCTAAGGCTTGGTATGCTGCAACTTGAATAGGTTGGTTTTTCATAAAATAAATTTTAAAATGATGTCCGATGGAGTTGGGTAGTTTCGACATCATTGTAGGAATGGATTGGCTTTCTTCTAATCGAGTGGAAGTCATCTGTTCTGAAAAGCTACTTCGAGTTCCATTACCAAATGATCGTGTGTTGGAAGTTAAAGGGGATCAAGCAAAACTTAGTGTGAAAATCATCTCTTGCATAAAGGCGCGTAATTGTTTACAGAAGAAGTGCGTAGCTTTCCTGGATCATGTGATGGAAAAGGTGAAGGACAAGAAAAAGATTCAAGACATACCAATAGTGAAAGAGTATCCGGAAGTATTTCCTGAAGACCTACCAGGTTTGCCTCCTGCGCGACCGGTTGAGTTTTGTATTGACTTAGTTCCTGGAGCAACTCCTGTTGCTAAATCTCCTTACAGGTTAGCACCCTCAGAGATGCAGGAATTGTCAAACCAGTTACAGGAGCTACTTGAAAAGGGTTTCATCCGACCGAGCTACTCGACTTGGGGAGCTCCGGTCTTGCTCGTAAAGAAGAAAGACGGATTGTTTCGAATGTGCATAGACTACCGCGAGCTGAACAAGCTAACCATCAAGAATCGGTATCCATTGCCGAGGATTGATGATTTGTTTGACCAACTGCAAGGAGCTCAGTACTTCTCTAAGATTGACTTGCGGTCTAGTATCATCATCTCAGAGTTCAAGATGAAGATATACCAAAGACGGCATTCCGAATCAGATACGGGCATTACGAATTCATGGTGATGCCTTTCGGATTGACGAATGCACCAACGGTTTTAATGGACCTCATGAACCGAGTGTGTAAGCCGTACTTGGATCAGTTTTTCCTTGTCTTTATCGATGACATACTGAAAGATGTTGGAGCTGTTGAAAGAAGAGAAACTTTATGCCAAATTCTCTAAGTGTAAATTTTGGCTAAGAGAAGTTCAATTTCTGGGTCATGTGGTTAACAGCGAGGGGATACACGTAGACCCTGCCAAGATCGAAGCAATAAAGAACTGGGATACTCCGAAGACACCGACGGAGATACGGTCTTCTCTGGGATTGGCAGGATATTATAGATGGTTTATCTCAAACTTTTCTAAGATAGCCTTGCCTCTCACTAAGCTAACCCAGAAAAGCGAACCGTTCGTCTGGGAGTAGAAACAAGAAGATGCTTTCCAGACATTGAAACATAAATTATGCGATGCTCCAACTCTATCTCTCCGAGAAGGATGCGATGACTTTGTTTTATATTGTGATGCCTCCCATCAGGGACTTGGTTACGTACTGATGCAACGGGACAAAGTTATCGCTTACGCATCAAGACAGTTAAAGGTTCATGAGAAGAACTACACTACTCATGATCTCGAACTGGGAGCTGTAATATTCGCATTGAAGATTTGGAGACATTACTTATATGGCACCAAGTGTACCATATATACTGATCACAAGAGTCTGCAGCATACCTTTGATCAGAAGGAGCTCAACATGCGACAACGTCGTTGGGTTGAACTTTTGAACGATTACGGCGCGTTAGAGCAATGGGAATGACTGTGCAGACCAGCTTACGTGACAAGATCATTCAGGCACAACAAGAATTAGTTGATCGAGGAAACTTGAAGAAAGAATTAGACTGCGGAGCAGAGAAACAATTTTAGACTAAGCCTAATGGAGTGATCTACTACCAGGATCGTATATGGATCCCGGCGGTAGACGAATTGAGAAAACTTATCTTCCATGAGGCACACAAGACTAAATACTCTGTTCACCCAGGTGCCGATAAAATGTACCAAGACTTGCGTGGATTTTATTGGTGGCCTGGAATGAAGAAGGACATAGCCGAGTACGTGGGCCGATGTCTTACTTGTGCGAAGGTAAAGGCGGAATACAAGAAGCCGTCTGGTTTACTTGAACAGCCTGAGATTCCGCTCTGGAAGTGGGATCAAATAGCTATGGATTTCATTACCAAGCTACCCCGCACTTCCAGTGTTCATGATACAATCTGGGTTATCATTGATCGTTTGACAAAATCTGCTCACTTCTTGCCAATGCGTGAGACTTTCACGATGGATAGACTGGCAAGACTGTACATCAACGAGATAGTGGTACGCCACGGTGTGCCATTGTCTATTATTTCTGATAGAGACAGCAGATTCACATCAAGGTTCTGGCAATCATTACAGAAATCTCTAGGGACGCAGTTAAATCTGAGTACAGCTTACCATCCACAAACGGACGAAAAAAGCGAACGTACAATTCAGACCCTGGAGGACATGTTGAGAAACTGTGTGGTGGATTTCGGTTGGAATTGAGACTCTCATTTGCCACTGATTGAATTCTCCTACAACAACAGTTACCACAGTACCATCGGATGTGCACCATTCGAGGCTTTGTATGGTCAACAATGTCGATCACCGATCTGTTGGACTGAAGTTGGAGATGACCGTATAACTGGGCCAGAGCTTATTCAGCAGACTACTGATATGATTGCCCAGATTCAACGAAGACTACAAGCTACTAGGAGCAGACAAAAGAGCTACGCTGACAAACGGCGCAAGCCGTTGGAATTGCAAGTGGGAGACCGGGTCATGTTGAAGGTATCCCCATGGAAAGGTGTAGTACGCTTTGGAAAGAAAGGCAAGTTAGACCACGATACGTAGGACCGTTCGAGATCATCGAGCGTATTGGTCCTGTGGCATATAGACTGAGATTACCAGATGAACTCAATGGTGTGCATGACGTATTTTACGTTTCGAACTTAAAGAAATGCCTAGCAGACGAGTCACTCGTCATTCCAATCGAAGAAATTCAAGTCGATGAACAGTTACATTTTATCGAGGAACCTTTGGAGATTATGGATCGGAAAGTTAAACAACTGAGGCGAAGCCGTATTCCGACCGTAAAGGTTTGTTGCGACTCGAAGCGCGAACCTGAGTTTACTTGGGAACGTGAAGATCACATGATATCAAAGTATCCCCAGCTGTTTACAGAGGAAGCCGTACCTGATAACGATTCTTAAATTTCGGGACGAAATTTCTCTAACAAGGGGAGACTGTAACATCAGTGCCGGAATCATATCGTAACAGTGATCGCAACAGTGCCATGAACAGTAATCAGGTATGAACTCTATGTATTTCAGTGTATTTCATAATTGTATCATAGATCATTATTAGTTTGTGTTATCAAACGACAAATTCTAAATCATTACAGAGAAACAAAACTCAGAAAAACATGGTTCATCAGTCAGATAATCATCTAGCAATACAGAACAATCATGTGATTATGTGTTAAGATTTATTATGTATAAACGTATATGAGGCTTTATAGAACAAAACAACACGGATGTCGTTACGTGAATGCTAAACCGACGGATTATTCGTATAGGTGACGATCTGTACGAATATATCTGAAAGTTTAACATTCTGAATGATATCTGATAATTAGAAAACAATGGTGAAAAAGTATAGTTATCATCGTGTTCGTACACGTGACGATCCGAACGAATACGCGCGACGACCGTCCGATTCAATTTTAAACAATAATTAAATATTTCTGAAAATTTTAAAATTAAAGCATAAGATATTTAGTTAATTTACTAGGAATAAACACTTAAAATAAATTTTTAAATCTTAAGTTATAAACCGAGTCGTTTTATTACGAAAAACTACGAAGCAATGACGTTTTATGCGAAACCGAGCGGAACCGAACCTACCCAGGTATTTTCTAAGTCTTTAATGAGGCCATTAATCCCCAAACCAGCCCCCACCAACCCAAAATTCATTCCTGTAACATTTGTACATTTAGTCATGATAGTCGTAAATATTGTTAGAACAGTGTCTGTCCATGTTCAGTTAATCTATGTGATTCATATGTTCATTATGTGCTTGCGTGTTAGAATCCTTATTATTTGAGAACAAGTATGTATTATTATTTACAGTCGATTACACTAGGCAAGAACAGTATCGTGTTATATCGAAACAGTGGTGGGCAGCGAGAGTGAGCCCTATATATATACCGCGTTCGGTGTAACAGGATAGTGTTAGTGCGTAGTGTTAAGACGAATATTATGACAATTAATTAATTCAACAAGAATCGTAATACGTAAGCGAGACTGAGTATAGTTATGGGTGACGATCCATAATGATACGAATGTTAAACTTATAATTATGATTAAACGACTTTAAATAATTAATACGATCGAAAAACGTACGCGATTGCGGGTATACACGTAATTGTATGTGTTTAACGATCTGGCAACGCACAAAGAGTAAAAATAGTTAAAATAATTATTTTAATATTTTTACAATTTTGAAACTCATCATTTTATTGAGTTAACAACTCTTTTATTTAAATCGCGTAAAATACGCGTTACGTTCCGGAAACGCGAACCGAGCGACCGAAACGAACCCGAATACCACACGGGCTATAAAAGCCTTGAACAAGGCTTATTCTTTCATTTAATACACCAACAACCACTTCTCTCTCTAAGAAATTCGTTCAACCCCTCTCTCTCTAGAAAACCGAGCATCAAACGCGCATAACTTCTTCGTTTCACCACGGAATTGAGTGTTCTTGGTGTCTACGCGAAGCTCTCAACGAGTACTACAAGAAAGTACAGCGGATCGGAGGTTTTCACTGGCCAAAAAACGAGGTATGACCCAAGGAAGTTTCGGGAAATAGGGTTTTCTTGTGTGTTTTTATCAAACTCGACCCAAAGCCGGTTCTAGCACTTCATTTTCTGATTTCGCACCTCTAGCAACCCTATTTGATGTTAAATTAACCTAGATCGTGGTCTGGAGATGGGGATTCGATGAAGGTGATGACGCACGTGTACAGGTTCGGTGGTGGTCATGGAGCCGAATCCATTAGGGTTTCCTGGCCGAACCAGGTGGACCATGGCGAACCCTGCATGGTTCGTTGGGCTACCAGCCGAACCCAAGGAGCCTTCACGAACCTGCCTCAAACCTCCCTGCATTCCACGAACCCTCCTTGTTGCTGCAAACCTTCGGTGAACCATAACGAACCCTGCATGGTTCGTTTCTTGATTAGCCGAACTTTAGGGAACCTACACGAACCTTCATGGGCATGAGTATCTTCGGCGAACCCTATGGAGTCCACGAACCCTGCATGGCTCGTGGAAGTACCAGCCGAACACTAGTCCTCAGTTAGCCGAACCATGATGTCACCGAACCATTTGTACATTGCCGAACCTTCAACCATGCAGCCGGCCGAACCATACATGCAGCGAACCTTCAACCTTACAACGAACCCTGGAGAACCACCGAACCATTTGTTCCTTCCCGAACCATCTAGCCATGTTGCCAAACCCTGGAACTTAGGGACGAATCTACACATCACCTCATTGAGCGGAACCTTTGCATGGTTGGTGGATCATGTAGGCGAACCATGGACTGATCTTAGCCGAACCTTGGGAGGGAAAGGAGATTGGTTCGCTGCCATGGGTGGAAGCCATGAGTAGTTTCGGCCCAATTCAATTTTACAAGACCCAACTTCAGTTAGTGATCGGCCCACGTACGCATACCATTGGCCCATGAGGTTTTGTTTTGGCCCAAGGGATTATATAACTTCGGCCCACATGTAGGTCCTCAAACTTATCAAGATCCAAAATGTATCTCTGTAAACATCATCAATGATCTCTAACAAGTGCGGAATCCAAGTTAGAAACACGAAAGCAAGTAGAAAAATGCAAACTTTATAAATATTGCAAAACTTCGAGTACAAGCGCCTCAATACGTCTAGAGAGCGTATGCCTCGGGATTCCAACCTAAACCTGTACAAAATACGTCTATTTATACTAGGCCTAGGTGTACACGAAATCTAGATACAAAAGGTTCGAGTACACGATAACTTCGTGTACTCGAAAAGCTGTACACGAAATTATCCAAAAACTTTGACTCTTCCGGGTTGACTTTGTCAGTCTTCATCGTTTGGCGGGCTCTACAAACTCCCCCTAGACTGGCGAAGTCATCCGATAGGAAGAGTAACACTGTGTGGCCCTGCTCCAGCATACAGCTTCAGCTTCATGGCATAAGCAACAACTCGTGTAAATGGCTTAGCCAGCTCATCATTTCCGGAATATACTCGTATAGGAGAGTTGTGCAGCTTCATCATGTCATCCTTACCATACTTCAGAAGATCCATAGGGTCAAGAATCATGTCGATGTCATCAATATCGTCCATATTCCTAAGAATGACTGCAGCAAGGTTCAGATCATCAAAATACCAAGATAGAAATTTAGCCAAAGAGTTATCAGGAACTCTTGGCGAGACGGGGACTGCTTGCTCTACATGAGGAGGAGGGTACTTATAGTACACCCAAGGCTTCTTTGTCTTTTGATCTATGATGCACGAAGAGACAAAACGTCGTCCCTTTGCCGTGCGCATCACAGGGAAATTCTTCTCACACAGATCTTTGATAAACTTTGCGAACAAATCAGCCTGTGAGTCCTTAGACGGGTTGAAGAACATAGCCTTGTCAATGCTTCTGATGTCTACTTTGGGCAACGAACAAAAATCTCTTGGCTTTTTGTAGAACTCGACCTTTCCACTCATCCGTTTCACCAAGTAGATATCTCTTTGCTTGTCGTACATCCAGCAGCATACATTTGATCTATCATTGCGAACTGCAAATAGGTTTCTGTCATCGGAAATGAAGGTATGCTCTGGATGCTGGTCGCCCATCTCTTTGAACCAAGCTGCTTTATCTACTGGAGGAGCAGGCGTCCAGTCCTTCTTTCGATCAAACCAGCTATCTATCACTTCATTCAGAGAAGTGATCTCATTTCCCAATGCATCAATGTATTTGTGGGCATACAGATAATCGATATAAGGATCTGATGACACATTGCCAAGAATTATATTTTCTGATTCTTCTTCTACAGATGCCCCTGCAGAAGACTTGGCTTGATCATTCTTCAGATGGCTTGGTGACCCAAAATCAAAATCATCCGGAAGATCATCAAATATACTGTCAAGTCCGGCTCCAGTAGTCTCGTCTGGCTGTACACAATCACCGAAAAGGATGTCATCTGGAATGTCTCCAAATAAATCATCATACAGACCAGAAGGCTTTTCGGAAGATGATGGATTCCCAGAGTCTCCACCTTGATCTTTGTCATCAGGAGGACCTTGGTCTTTATCTTTGTCATCTCCATCTTTATCATCTTTGTCGCCTTGGTTGTCTTTATCATCCTTGTCCTTCTTTTCATCTTTATCTTTCTTTTGATCTTGTTCATCATTTCCATCATTATCATCATCATCACTGTCGTCACTGTCATCACTGACATCCATGACTTCATCTTCAGACTCGGAGACTTCTTCTCCTTTGAGTCGTTTGATATCCCTCTGCATCTTGTGGCTCTCTAATAAAAGAATTCTGATGAATTTTTCATGCGCCTTGACCTTTCCTCTGCACTTGTTCAGATGAGAACATATTTTGATCATCCCTTCACGCAGGTTCATGATCATTTTGTCTTTTATCTCCGCATCTTTCTCTAACTGATAGACTCGCTCCTGAAGTCCAATGAGATCCACAGGCACCTGCACAGGCTCGTATGGTGAGTCGGAATGCAAAGGAGATTTTCCTTTGCTGCTTCCGGACTGAGGTGGAGGTGATTTGGTCTTGGTTTTGGTTTTGGTTTGAGGCGGAATGGTCACGGATGGGCGTGTGGAGGGAACTCGGATGATGAGTTTGGTTTTCGAAGGTTTGGGTGTAGGTTTGTGTTGTTGTGGCTTAATGGGTTGAGAGGGTTGAGATGATGGAGGTGGTTGAGTGACAGGTGAGGGCGATGGTGGTTTTGTGACAGGTGGTGGTGAGGGTGGTAGTGTGACATGTGGTGGTGATGGTGGTAATGTGACATGAGGTGGTGATGGTGGTTTGGTGATATGAGGTGGTGAGGGTGGTTTGGTGACAAGAGTGGGTTTAACAGATGCCTGGGTCATGACAGCAGTAGCAGAGGAGAAGGACAGGCTAGAGAGAATAGACTGAAGTCTTGGATCTTTTGCCTTTCGGGCCATCGTCTTTTGCCTTTTCTTCTTTAGCGAGGACTCGGGAGTGGGAGTATAATCAACATCTTGAACGTCTTCCCTTTCTTGCCTTGTGAGAGGTGGCCCCTCTGAGATGAAATATTCACTTGATGAAGAAGAGGAAACATTAGATGCAACTTTTGTAGCTTTACTTGCTTTAGCTTTGGAACTTGTAGCCTGAATGTCATGCTCCTCAGCCACAAAGGCAACTGGAGTGCCTTGATCCTCCACAACGTTCTCATCCACTACAAAACGTCCAAACTTTATCAGAGGCCTTTGACCAACATATTGCTTCTTCCCACGTTTATTCATCTTCATGTATCCGAAAATATCATCGCGCATTCTCTTGATCTCCAAAGTACCAAGAGTGGGAGTCAAAGATGGATACTTCTTGTTGATGATGATCTGCACAAATCGAGGGAATGCCAAGAAACGTTCCTTTCTTCGTCCCTTGATATTTGCGTACATGTCGTTGAAGATCATCTTGGAGTAGTTGAAATCCATTCCAAGTGCTAAGGCCACCAGACAGGAACTAAGAGTCTGGTTCAGCACATCGTATCCACCCTTCCGTCCAGAGAGACACTGTGTCACTACGTGAGCCAGATATCTCCAATATGGATGCAGTAGCTTCTTCTCAGTGGGTGGATATGCGCCTTCATGTCCCATTTGAAACACAGTTCGGTTCACCAACGCTTGATCAAGCTCAACTGGGTCAGAATCCTTGTCTCCGAACTGCAGACATTCTCTGATAATCTGCTCCGAAATGATGATGGGGTGACCCTGGATCTTTCCAACGATAGTGATGTTTCCATCTGCATCGACACTTTCTTCCACGGTGCTCCAGAAGCTCCTAACAAAGTCGGTCATAATGGGCGGATACTCCATAATGGCATAGTTGATGGGTGACAAGATCAGTCCATCCACCACACTCTTGAACTCTGAGTGTTTGGCTGGAGGTTCCCCAAGAAATGCTGTCATGTTGTGATCATGCACGAACCGTAAGTCTGCCATCTGAAACTAAAACTGATTAAGTTAGTTTAACTTCAAGAAAAATTTTCTAAGTCTCGATGTACACGAAGACCATGGTGTACACGAACTCTAATTTGTTAAAAGTTTCTAAGTTTCGAGTACACGAAAATAAAGATGTACACGAAATACTTGATGTACACGAAATGTGATGTGTACACTAAGTATAACCTGTACACGAAATTCAGGTTGTACACGAAATCCAGACTGTACACGAAATCCTGTACTCGAAAGTTTTTATTTTCGTGTACTCAATATTCTTTGAAAAGATTAACATTTTGGCTCCTTAGAATTTCTAACCAGGTTCAATATACTCGGAATTGAGAGGCGAATAACATATTTACAGATTGCCTTCCAATTTCAAGTATTTCTTGGTCAATTTGACCAAAAGCTTCCTGTATTCGAAAGTTGCGTATTCGAAATTCAATTTTAACCATAACTTTCGAATGCACGGTCAAAATTTGATAAAATTCTATACCTAGGGTCGCCTAATGATGATCTATAAGATGGCCGGAGTAGAAGTTTGAAATCGGGTCTAGAAATCGAAATCGCCTCAGAGCAAGAAATCTGTACTCGAAATGGAGAAGTCTGTACATGAAACAAATGATACTCGAAATTAAATGTTGTTGGACTATTTATAGGGACATTTCGAGTATGCAATCTTCGTGTACTAGATTTCGAATACACACACTTATTTTCTTATTTCGATTTAAAATTCTAACTTTTATAAATAAATAAAATAAAATAAAATAAAATAAAATAAAATAAAATAAAATAAAATAAAATAAAATAAAATAAAATAAAATAAAATAAAATAAAATAAAAATAAAATAAAATAAAATAAAAAACGTTTAAGTTTAGTCGGGTCAAATTTGTGGGATCAAATCTGTTATCAAAATTTTCACTATCTTAGTTAATTTCTTAGCGAAGCACAACCTTTAAATAGCTATTTCCTACCAATGATTTCAACTCGTTAATCCATTTCTTAAAAATCAGTTATATGATCAAATTTTTCAGAAAATATCTTATGGGAAATTTGTGATCAATTAAATTATAATACTAGATTAATATGCAACCTATCAGTCTTGTTAAATCCTTTGTTTTAAACTTTGATTGTGTTTCAACGCACTTAAAATCATTTTGACAGATTTTTAAGATGAGAAAAGAAAAGAACAGATCCATTAGATTAGAATCAAGAACAAGAAGGGGTTCTATCATCTTGTGTTCATTGGCATCTTTTATTTTTTGATCTGCAGACACATTGGTCTTAACGTCGCACATTCAGGTCTTTGCCTACGCAAAACATAGAATGCTTCAGTAGGTATTTCCCGCTCTTTGTTTGCACAAAACATAGGAAATACCCGAGTTTTTCAAACACAATTTCAAGTTTATAGAGACACAATCTCGTTTTGATTAAAGGATTTAAGCTAGAAGTCAAATAGTTGTCACATATTTCTTGTTATCTAATGATCATGACTTCACACTTATTTATCTATTTATATGTATTTTAAGTTTGATCAAGTCTGATTGTTTAAGTTTTGAAAAACTTATTTCAACTTCTTAGCATAGAATAGATATTCAAGGTTGTGATTCCTTTTGAAATCATAATAAGATAGTGAAATTCTGATTCTTAGAGATTATTTCACTTCCCTATTTGATCGATTCACTTTGCTTGTCCAAATAAAATCTTTTTGTATTTTCTTAAGTTTTTGGAAAGTTAAAATTTAAGATCACGAAGTAGAATCTCCTTTCCTTAGGATTTCAAAAACCCTAACTCCCCCTAAACTTATAGATTATCTTAGACTGACTCAAAGACCGAAAATCTTTTTGTTGTTTTGTAAATTTTAACTCAAAGAACGAAAAATCTTTTTGTTGTTTTGTAAATTTTGTCCCCCTAAATTTGTGAACTAAGTAAGACACAAATTTTAATTTATTTACAAAAATGCTTTTAATTAAAGCTTATTAATTTGAGAGAGGCAAGCAAGTGATGGAAGCGTGCTGTATCGAACGGTTTTGTGAAAAGGTCCGCTAGATTGTCATCAGTGTGGACCTTTTCAAGATGAATCAGCTTTCGTTCGAAAAAGTCACGAATAAAGTGAATCCGGATGTCAATATGTTTAGTTTTGGAATGTTGTACCGGATTCTTGACAATCTGTAGGGCTGCTTCATTGTCACAATAAATAGGAGAGTCAAGAAAATTCAAACCGTAATCGAGGAGCTGTTGTTGCATCCAGATAACCTGAGAGCAGCAACTGGAAGCAGCAACATATTCGGCTTCTGCAGTGGATGTGGATACGGTTGTTTGCTTCTTGCATTGCCATGAGACAAGGCGATCTCCCAGATATTGACACCCACCAGTGGTTGACTTCCTATCCAGGTTACATCCACCAAAGTCACTGTCTGAGTATGCAAATAATTGAAACTCAGAGCTCTTTGGGTACCAAAGACCGAGCTTAGGTTTCCCGACTAGGTACCGAAAGATTCTCTTGACAGCTATGAGGTGAGATGCCTTCGGATTTGCCTGATATCTGGCACACTGACATACTGAAAACATAATGTCTGGACGACTAGAAGTCAGATACATCAGAGAACCAATCATCGAGCGATAAAGGTGTTGATCAACATCTTCACCGTCTAGATTCGAAGTTAAAATAGGACGAGCAGCCATGGGAGTGGATGCCGGCTTTGACTCTATCATTTTGAACTTGTTCAAAATGTCTGTGACATACTTTCCTTGATGAATCAGCACACCCTTACAATCCTGTTTTACCTGCAGACCTAGAAAGAAGGTCATTTCTCCCATCGCGCTCATCTCAAATTTCTTCTTCATTACCCCTTCAAATTCCTTGCACAACGCTGAGCTGGTGGAGCCAAATATGATGTCATCCACATAGATTTGAACGAGAATTAAATCATTCTTATCTTTGCGGACGAACAAGGTCTGATCAATAGCTCCACGAGTATATCCATTTGCGTGTAGGTGATCAGTAAGCGTAGCATACCATGCTCGCGGTGCTTGATGAAGGCCGTAAAGAGCTTTGTCTAATTTGTAGACATGCTCTGGATACTGAGAATCTTCAAAACCAGGGGGTTGGCACACATATATTTCCTCCTTTACCTTTCCGTATAAGAAAGCTGTTTTCACATCCATCTGATATACCGTAAAGTTCATATAGGAGGCGTAAGCCAAGAAAATTCGAATAGCTTCAAGTCGTGCTACTGGCGCAAAGACTTCCTCATAATCTATCCCTTCTTGTTGATAAAAGCCTTGAACCACCAACCTTGCTTTGTTTCGGATAATGACTCCAGAGTCATCTCTTTTGTTTCTGAAAACCCATCTGGTTCCTATAGGCAGTTTTCCTTTGGGCAGGGGAACCAGATTCCATACTTTAAGTTTCTGAAACTGCATCAGTTCTTCCTGCATTGCTTCAACCCAGCTGGACTCTTTGAGAGCCATTTTAACATTCTTGGGCTCTACCTGCGAGATAAAACAAGAGTATAAACATGAATTAATTGGACCTGATTGACTTCTGGTAGTCGTCTCTTCAGGCAAGAGGTTCTGAGCTGTAATGGTTCTGCTTCGAGTGAGAACACCTTCCGAGAGAGGTCCAATAATATTTTCAACTGGATGATTCTTGTTTATACTGAGTGTTGGCACTTCTTCCACAGCTAGATTGTCTAGCAAGTTGCTGAGATTATTCACTTGATCTATACTTGAGGAAGAAATGTTGTCGGTATGAGCATTTTCACTTGACGCAGTTACTTGATCCACACAATGTTCCTCAGGAATGTTATCTGAGAACAATGGATTATCAAAGGTCTGGTGAGAGGAAGATGAGAGTTGATCCGCTTCTGGAAGTGGTTGAACAGACTGAGAAGTGTCAGGTTCTGATGGGAGAACTTCTTGTACAGGGGTCGGCTGAGCTGGAGGGTCACGATTGTACATGCCAGGAGGATCAACTGTCAAATGATTAGGATCATATGGAACATAGTCAACTCTATAGTCCACATCATCACCTTTGTAGAAATCATCCGCTTGCTCAGATGCTCCTGCATTCTCAGATGGAGTGCTGAAGGGCTTAAAAGTGGAGTCATACTCAAACAGCCAGTTTGGACCAGAACCAGCATCAGTAGAGTTCATTTCTTGCCAATCTATGTAGTATGATTCCACAATCATCCGAGTTTTCTTGTTATAAACTCTGTATGCTGCCCTTTCAGACGAGTAGCCCACGAAGTAACACTCATCTGCCTTATCATCAAACTTATGATTAGGCTCTGTATGAAGAAGAGTGCAAGGACATCCGAATGACTTGAAGTGTCCAACTTTGGGCTTCTGATTGAATAGAATCTCGTAGGGAGTCTTTTGATGACGCTTGTTCAGAAGTGCTCTATTTTGAACATAGCACGCAGTGTTAACTGCTTCAGCCCAAAAAAAGATTGGTAGCTTTGATTCTGACAACATCGTTCGTGCAGCTTCTATAAGTGTTCTGTTTCTCCTTTCAGCAACTCCATTTTGCTGAGGTGTTCTAGCTGCACTGTATTGCCTAGCTATCCCTTTTTCATCACAGAAATCTATAAGAGTCTGATTTCTAAATTCAGTTCCATTATCAGTTCTAATCACCTTGACCTTTAGATTCTTCTGATTTTCAATCAAGGTAATGAACTTCTTCAAAATCTCTGGAGCTTCATCTTTCTTGGCTAGAAAGAACACCCAAGTGAATCTAGAATAATCATCTGTCACAACGAGACAATATGACTTTTTCCCGATACTCATTACGTTAATCGGTCCGAAAAGATCCATATGAGGAAGTTGAAGAACTGAAGAGATGGAATTGAACAATTTTGGCTTGTGAGGTCTCTTGTGTTGTTTCCCTTTAGCACAAGCGATACATTTCTCAATAGTGGAGAAATCTTTAGAAGGTAGACCAATGACGTGATCTCCCTTGGCGAGTCTGTTCAGATTCTTTAGGTTTACATGACCCAGTCGCCGATGCCATAACAGACAATCATGCTCTGATGCCTTTGAGAACAAACACGTGTTCTCTGTAAATGAATCTGAGTTCATATTAATAATATATGCATTGTTTATCCTTGGAGTTCTCATCAGAATCCACTTCTCAGGCACTACAAAGCCAGGCTTCAGAATAAGACATTCTTTGTTTGTGAAGTGTGTGGAAAAACTCTTATCACAGATTTGAGAAACACTCAGAAGACTGTGATTGAGCTCTTCAACATAGTACACATCTTCAAAACTAAGAGTTCCATTAGTGACCGTGCCCTTCATGCTTATCCTTCCTCCCTTGTCTCCAGCAAATGATACATAACCTCCATTGAATGGTGTAACTTCATGCAACTGAGAGAAATCCCCAGTCATATGCCGGGAACAGCCACTATCTACATACCAAACATGTTTAAGCTTGCTTGGCTTTCCCTGCATAGTATACATTCAATTAATGAGAAACAGGTACCCAAATCATAACAGATTTAGGTGTTTTGGTAATAGAAGAAACTCTATCCTTGGGTTTGGGTTTGGGTCTATCTGAATTGAGCTTAATATGTTTTGTCATGCTTCCACTGCCCTGGTCAACTGGTTTTATCTTAGTTTTGAAAATTCTTTGATTTTGCTTACGAAAACCATATTGTGTTTTGTTTGATTTCTTATGTCTTTTTGCAGTGGAAGGAGTCTGAGTCTGAGTCCCCTTTTGAGAGGTTGCCTTAGGCTTGGAGGATGGTACAGTCCTCACATGTTTGTTAACTAGTTTAGCCTTAGGTATGACCTTCTGATTCTTCCCATAGAAGAATTCAGTAGGTCGGTGCAGACAGTGTCTAGCAATGTGGCCTGGTTTCCCACATGCATAGCAGCAGACCTTTTGGTGAAATTCAATTGGATCAAAGGGCTTAACATCACATTTACTTTGACCAGAGGATAAGTTTGAGAAAATTTGTTCCAAGGACCCAGTTGGAACATAAGGTTCACAGTTGGGATTCAACTGTGGAACCCTCTCTTTAGTAACTGTGGAATGAGCCTTGACTGCCTGCTTGGTCAAAGGAGAGGAAGTTGATTGTGAGACAAGATTTATAGCAAATGTTTTCTGAAAACTTTTTAACATATCATTAGGCTTAATATTAATTTCATCAAATTTTCCAACAAAATCAGTTTTTGGAACAAAAGATGATTGTCTTGTAGATGTTGAACAATCTGTGCTCCTCCTAGCACTTCTTTCTACCTCCTTCTCCTCTGAACCTGAAACACTTAGTTTTTCTGCACAAACCTCAGAATCATTAGTCATAATAGGGTCAACTGCAAGAACAACAGGATTTGTGGGAAAATCATAAGTACAATCAGAGTCTGATTGCAAGTCATCAACAGATGTGTTGATCCTTGGCATGCTTGAGTAGTTATGATTAAAAGGTGGTTCACACTCAGTATAACCAACACCCTTACCCTTCTTTACCCGGTATTGTATGTTTACCATGTTTTCTAAAACTTTTCTTGAGTAATCAAACTTTTCGCATTTTACTGAAGTTTTAGAAAGCTGAGTTTTAACTTGGTCCAACTCTAAAGTGAGTTCATCGATTTTGCGTCGAGCATCTCGATAGTTGGACTCTTTGTCACTTAAAAGTTCCTTTAGCCTTGCCACATCCCGACCCTCGGCCTCAAGTTTTCTTTTGAAAATACCCTCATTTTTAAGAAATTCTGAGTTAAAGTATTTAAGTTTAGTTACTTCTTTGATTAATGATTCATTATGTGATCTGTATTTAAATACTTTATCAATGCATGAGGTAGAGCAAAGATTTTCAGTTACCTCCTTCTGTTTGTCGTCCACCTCGGCCATGAATGCATGACTTAAAGTCAGCTCTAATTCCTGCACCTGATCACTCCAGTCATAGGAGTCAGTCTCCTGAGTCACCAACGCTTAAGATGTGCTAGAGCTTCCTCCTGCAGCTGCCGTCCCGGATTTCTCTTCAGGTTTCTTCTCTCCTTCTTTATCCACCTTTGGCTGCTTACATTCTCTGGCAAAGTGACTCGGTTGGTCACAATTGTAACATCGCAGCTTTGACTTATCAAAACCGAGCTTCTTTCCTGGATTGTTTCCAAAGTTGTTTCTTCCATAACGCTTGATGAACTTCTTTGCTCTGAAAACTGCCATTGCCATCTGCCACGAGATATCCATTTCTTCAACATCGGCTGGATTGATTTGCTCTAGGTTGTCTTGAGTGAGATTGGATGGTGCCAATTCTCCTGCTATGAAAGCATTGTAGCTGTTCATGAATCCTTTAAACAACAGCAGATTCTCATCACTTTCTAGATTGACTTTAGGTACTGATCCGGTTTGTCCAGATGATAAGAATGCTGTCTCAAAAGGAATTACATGAGATGAAGAGGGCTGATAGTGCTGCATTCCTGATGATTGATGATTGATTGCTGACAGAAGGGCAGAGTTTTCAGAGACAGGAGCAATGCCCATTGAGCTGGCATGATTCAGTGCTCTCTGCTTATCATCCATATCATAGGAGTTGATGATTGAGATCAGCTCACTCAAAGAAGTCTTGTACATATCTTTGGTCCTTTTGATTGTTGTACAATTTGAATTCCAAGTGTAAGGTAATGAGTTTAGCAGCTTCTTGTTTACTTCTCCCTTTGTCATCTCAATTCCAGAACTAGTCATCTCAGTCATCAGATGTGTAAATCTGTTAAGTTGTGCTTCAAGAGACTCTCCCTTGATGTGATTAAACATGTTAAATCTCTGCCTGAGCATATCCTTCCGACTTTCTCGCATGTCCTCATTTCCTTCAAATCTTTCAACCAAGGCATTCCAGAGTTCCTTAGCAGTCTTGTGCTCCTTAAATCCATGAGCAACATCAGTCGATAAGGCCATTGTAATCGAAGCATATGCCTTTTCATCCTTTTCCATCATGAGTATGTCATTGTCGGTGTACAATTCCGGATCCTTGGGAACAAGAGGACCATTGATCTCACTCTGGTATGAGGGTACATAGGGACCCTCCTCAATCGATCTCCAAAACTTTGGATCGGTATACTTGATGAATGACTGAAATCTGAACTTCCAATCTTGGAAGTTATCTCCTGACACGAGCCTTGGTGGCTTTGTTCCGGTGCCGATCTCATTGTCCAGATTGAGTAAGTTGGACAAATTTTTCAGATTCTTTGAAGTCATTATGAATCAGAAAATTTTCTAAGTCCAGTACACGAATTCCCTGTAGCTCCCTGTAGATACTGCTCAAAGTTAAACAGACAAATCTTGTACTCGAAAATATTCTTGTACTCGAAAATATTCTTGTACTCGAAATCCTGTGTGTATTCGAATCTGACACTGTATTCGAAATTATGTAGTCGAACTCCTCTTGTACTCGAAAAGTATTTATACTTCGAACACTCTAGCTGTACTCGAAATAGCTGAACTCGAAAATTCTGAACTCGAAAATACTTAAGAAAAATTTTATAAAAATATTTCTTAAGATTTGGAGTCCCAAATTTACACAGTAGCTAGATGAAGTAGAGAAGAATGATAAAGTATAAAACTTGCTTCAGAAAGTTGTTACCTTGATGATGAAAAGAGCACTCAGGCTCTGATACCACTTGTAGGTCCTCAAACTTATCAAGATCCAAACTTTATCTCTGTAAACACCATCAATGATCTCTAACAAGTGCGGAATCCAAGTTAGAAACACGAAAGCAAGTAGAAAAATGCAAACTTTATAAATATTGCAAAACTTCGAGTACAAGCGCCTCAATACGTCTAGAGAGCGTATGCCTCGGGATTCCAACCTAAACCTATACAAAATACGTCAATTTATACTAGGCCTAGGTGTACACGAAATCTAGATACAAAAGGTTCGAGTACACGATAACTTCGTGTACTCGAAAAGCTGTACACGAAATTATCCAAAAACTTTGACTCTTCCGGGTTGACTTTGTCAGTCTTCATCGTTTGGCGGGCTCTACACCACATTATATCAAGTTCAATAGGACCTTGGCCTAATAATTCACATAGGCAGCCCACGACATCCCGTTCGGTCCAATTCAATTCCATTTGGCCTAACATTATCTTCGGAATCTTACATGGCCCATAAACTTGATGGTTGGGCCAACTTCACATTCAATTGGTGTAACACCCCAGTCCGGTTAGGGCTGACGTGTCACTTTTACAGAAATCAGACATACTAATTAAGACAGAATTAAATATAAACCAAGATTCAGATTCCTACATACGTTCAAAAACCAACATCATAAATATCCCAATAATTCATTAAAAGTCTTAATATAATTATATAAAATCTAATAATTATTCCTTCTTCAGAACTCTTGTCTTGTTGATTCACTCTTCACCCAGTCTTGTTATTTCCCTGCAAACCTACCGCGAAGAAACAATGCGGCTGAGCGAAGCTCAGTGGGATAAAACAAAAGAACTAATAGGAATATAGCAAATCAGAATATATCTTAACATATTAGACTTAATATTTAAGATAACAGGTCATACCGTTCATTATATCACAGATGTTTAGATTGGTTATGAACATTAAAATAAATTATAAATTAACAGATCAGAATATTATCATACCTGATATTATATCTCATAATAATAAATTTCAGACAGTTAGATATCAGATTATTTAGGTCTTTTAGCTTAAAGGAAAATACCCAATGAGCCAGATTCAGATGTCAGAAAACAGTAGTAGCCATGGTTGTACAGAGGGCTGCAGTCCTAAAGTACCAGATGTGTGTGATGGGGTGTTGGCATACACTTACCATCCACCAGAAACAGATATATCCTAGGACCAGTCCATACGCCTCTTAACCGATATAGCTAAGTACTTCTACGAGTACATAGATATAAAAGAAAATGGAGACGCCGTGTCTAATCGCACCGTCACGGGTGGTGCCAAGTCATCGATGCCGCAATGACAAGCCTATGGAACCCCCATAGATAGAGTTGCTCGGGTATCGGATTTCAGATAACAGTTCATAGTAATATAATTCAAATTAAATAATTATAAATTGATCTATTTTTAACAAATACTTAAGCAACAAGGATAATTACAGTTACACAAAATAATACTAACATGAATACTAATTTCTAACATAGTCTATATAATCAATTTCAGAAACAAAGCAAACAGTCCATAATTAAATACCAAATATATTCAGAGTATTCATCCCTGATGTATCGCATCAGATTAAACACGAATTTATAATAGAAAGGTTTTCAGATTTATCCGTACCTTAAAGACAAAGTCGCACGTCCAAGAATGTTAATGTAAAGGATTCAATTAACCTCAAAAAAACCTACAATATAGTTGTGCATTAACTACGTTAATCTGGTGCTTCTTATTATATAGTATAATTCACGTCGTTTGCAATTATCTTTGTGGAAATCTTACACCAACCTATTTTATCAGATTTATTAATCCTTTTTCTTGCTTTATTTCCAAATTCAAATCTGTGTATGAAATCTTGCTCCCTGTTTTGAAACAAGATTATATACACAAACATATATATATAAATAATTTTTGTTTTCTATTCTTTAAAAAAATAATTTCAAATATATATTGTGTGATCCTATGTAAGGTTTAAGTTTACCAGCACATTCATTTATGTACGTATATATACATATAACTCAATAAATAATCAAAAGAAATTTGCCATTTTCTCATTTGTGATGTTTTAGACGTCATAGGTTAATTTAGCAGTGAGTTTCGCATGAAATTAATGTATATTAACATGTAAAGGATTCTAGTATTGATTACCTGATGTCACGGCTTGAGACCTATCTAAAGGCTCGACAACAAGGATCTGTGATTTAACTACGGTTTTACTAATGACAGTGTTGTGTAGAATAGAGAGTCACAACGGCACGTCTATCTTGATTATCGAAAACTTCCGATTGACATTAGATAACAGTGAAGATGCAGCCACACTTGACCTGATGATGTTCGTTTATGACGATTTTAATCCAACAATCGGTCACGTATAACGTTGTTTGTTTGATCCATATGTTCTGGGAGTTGCTAACATAACGGAGAAACTTGATTATTATATGTTGACTTTTGAGTCATGAACACCGATGAGATCAAATGGCATAAAATCAAGTAGCAATACTTAAATCTAATCAAGACACTAACCTGGTTACGGTGTGGGTCTGTAGCAGCGCGAAACAGAAAAACAGATTTGCTTTTAAACTCGTTTTTGAGGCGAAATAAATCGGAGATTATCCCACTATAACTGGAGTATTGTTTCAGGGTGATAATTGTGTTTGGAAGGAAAGAACAAAGAGGTATCACTACTGATAATCAGATGAATTTCGTGAAATAACGGTGTATCAATTTTAGGTAATATAACCTTAAAGAATTTGTGAACTCTTCAATTTGTGGAGTATTGTAACGTGATGACTATCCTCATAATTTGTTGACACCGATCATCCGTTTAAAATTCCACCATTGATTGATACTTCCGTTTCATTTAATTACACGTGAATTTGGCATTGATTCTTTGTTATTAAGTTCATTATTCTTAATTAATTTAATTTTTTTTCATCCTAATTATAATTTGCAGCATGTGGAATTACTAATATTATTATAATATTTATTATTAATTCAAAATTACTTAAAATATTACAGGTATTTCAACTCTACCTCCCTTAAAATTAATTTCGTCCTCGAAATTGCAAGTTAAAAATCAAGGTGTATTACAATCAACAAAAGTAACAACTAAGCAGAAAGTTTCTTAAGTTACCACATATATTCACATCATGTAATAATTAACATATAGTAATCACCAACCTACCTAGCCTGTAACAGATAATTTAGAAACTAAATAATCTGCTCCCAGATCTTGACAAAAGTGTTACTAATTTATCAAAATTTAACGCAGATAACATACCTTATTTATCAAACAGATTGGGATATTGTAAGCGAATCATTTCTTCGACCTCCCATGTAGCCTCTCGTTCCGAATGATTTTTCCACAATATTTTAACAAAAGGAATAGTTTTTCGACTTATCACACGCTCTTGCCTATCCAAAATAGCCTCCGGTTGTTCCTCAAGTGACAAGTCTTCATGAATCAAATGGAGCGGATAGTTCACCACATGAAGAGGATGATAATTATATCCCCTCAGAAGTGATATATGAAAAACGTTATGCACATGCGATAATTGTGGCGGTAAAGCCAAACGGTAGGAGACTTCACCAACTCGTTCCAAAATTTCAAAAGGCCCAATAAATCGAGGACTAAGTTTCCCTTTTATATCAAATCTTCTAACACCTCGACATGGTGAAACTTTCAGGAATACATTGTCACCAACATTAAACTCCAAAGCTCGTCGATGCCGATCTACGTAGCTCTTTTGTCTACTTAGGGCTTCTTTTAGTTTTTCACGAGCTATGGTAACTTTCTCATTCACTATCTGCACTAGTTCAGGACCTTCAATCATCTTTTCTCCCACCTCATTCCAACATATGGGTACTCTACATTTTCGACCATACAGCAGTTCAAATGGAGCCATATCGATACTGGCTTGCCAACTGTTGTTATAAGAAAATTCAATTAAGCACAGGTACTCATCCCAGTTACCCGTCCATTCAAGTGCGCATGCTCTAAGCATATCTTCTAATGTTTGAATTGTGCGTTCAGATTGTCCGTCAGTCTGTGGGTGAAAAGCAGTACTGAATCTCAACTTTGTTCCCCAAGCCTTTTGTAAACCTTTCCAGAATCGTGATATGAAACGCGGATCTCTATCACATACAATAGAAGATGGAGTACCATGAAGTCGAACAATATCACGAAGAAATATTTCAGAAAGTTTACTCACTGAATAACCCTTCTGAATAGGTAAGAAATGAGCTGATTTTGTGAGTCTATCAACTACAACCCATATAGCATCATTCTTCTTAGAAGTCTTTGGTATGCCTGTAACAAAATCCATAGATACATCATCCCATTTCCAAACTGGAATGTCTAATGGCTGCAACAACCCACTAGCTCTTTGATGCTCAATCTTCACTTGCTGACAAGTCATGCATTGAGACACATATCTAGCCACATCTTCTTTCATACCACTCCACCATAAATTTTGCCTTAAATCTCTATACATCTTGGTTGAGCCAGGATGAATAGAAAATGGAGAACTGTGTGCCTCAGCCAATAATGCTTCACAAAGAGTAGGATCATCGGACACACATAATCTCTTACCACTCCAAATCACTCCCTGTTCATCAACTCGAAATTCAGATTGTTTCCCCACTTTTAAGTTCTCTAAGATCGCCCAAAGTTCACCGTCTTGTTCTTGAGCTTCTTTTATTCGTGTGATAAGATTTGGTTCTATCTTCAGTCTGGCTAAATACCCATTAGAGTCACCAAATTGTAACCCGATCCCCATCCTATCTAAATCCGATATAATATGGGGTTCAATACTAAGGCATGCCAAACTACCAAAATTCTTCCTACTAAGTGCGTCGGCCACAACATTAGCTTTACCAGGGTGATATTGAATGTTAGCATCATAATCTTTGAGCAATTCTAACCATCTTCTTTGTCTCATATTAAGTTCTTTCTGAGTGAAAATATACTTGAGACTCTTATGGTCAGTGAAGATGTCACACGTTTCTCCATATAAATAATGGCGCCAAATCTTGAGAGCAAAAACTACCGCTGCTAGCTCTAGGTCATATGTCGGGTAATTTACCTCGTAAGGCTTAAGTTGCCGTGAAGCATAGGCAATGACTTTCCCATGTTGCATGAGAACAAAACCAAGGCCTTTCTTTGAGGCGTCACTATAGATTTGGTAACCACCAGAACCAGAAGGTAGAGTCAGAATAGGGGCTGACACTAATCTTCTTTTCAATTCCTCAAAACTCTTTTCTCGATCATCACTCCATGTGAACTTTACACCCTTCCTCAAGAGTTGAGTGAGAGGTAATACCACACTAGAGAATCCCTCTACAAAGCGTCGATAATATCCCGCTAAACCCAGAAAACTTCTAACTTCAGTAACAGAGGTCGGTCTGGGCCATTTAGTAATAGCTTCAACCTTCGCCGGATCCATAGTAATACCTTCCGCTGATACAACATGGCCTAAAAACGCGACTTGTTCGAGCCAAAAATCACATTTAGAAAACTTTGCATACAACTTCTTTTGTCGGAGAGTTTCTAGAACTGTACGGAGATGATCTTCATGTTCTTCTTTACTTTTAGAAAATACCAGAATATCATCAATAAACACGATCACAAGCGATCCAGGTATTTGTGAAACACTCTATTCATGAGATCCATGAAAACAGCTGGAGCGTTTGTCAACCCGAAAGGCATGACTAAAAATTCATAGTGACCATAACGCGTTCTGAATGCAGTCTTAGGAACATCTTGATCCTTCACCTTAAGTTGATGGTAACCCGATCTGAGGTCTATCTTCGAGAAAAACTTGGCTCCCTGAAGTTGGTCGAAGAGATCATCTATACGTGGTAGAGGATACCGATTACGAACGGTGATTTTGTTGATTTCTCGATAGTCGATACATAGCCGCATACTACCGTCCTTCTTCTTCACAAATAACACAGGTGCTCCCCAAGGTGAAACACTCGGTCTAATGAACCCAAGTTTCAACAGTTCCTGTAGTTGTTCCTTTAGTTCTTTCAATTCCAAAGGAGCCATCCTATAAGGTGCTTTAGAGATAGGTTCCGAACCAGGAATTAGGTCAATGGCGAATTCTACTTCACGATCTGGTGGTATCCCTGTTAATTCCTCTGGGAAGACATCAGGAAAATCACAGACAATCGAAAAGTTTTCGATCCGAGGCGTATCTGTCGATGTATCCTTAATCGCAGCTATAAATCCTTGGCATCCATGGGACAAAAGTTTTTGAGCTTTCAATGCGGATATGACTTTAATAGATTTTCGAGGTTGACTTCCTTGGTAAACAAACTTAGGACAACGAAAATATCCAAATTAGATACGTTTGGAATAGCAGTCTATGGTTGCTCGGTGTTGAGCCAACCAATCCATGCCCAAAATAACATCAAACTCCCCCATTTGCATGGGAAACAGATTTGCGTTGCATATAACATTGTCTAAACGTAGTGGACAATCATAGTAGATATGAGTGATAATGACTGAACTCCCACCCGGAGTTGAAATCACTAGAGCAGAGTCAAGTGGTGCAGGTGTAATATTAAGATGTCTAACAAACAGATGAGAAACTACAGAGTGGGTTGCCCCAGTATCAAATAGAACATAAACCTCTCGTTCACCAAGATACATAATACCAGAAACAGTACCTAATATATGAATAGAAACTGAGATACTAATACATTTAAGGAGTCATAGTTAATAAACAGGTGTATCGTAATCATTGCATGTAACAGATATGAGAAAAACTAACCTGGAGTGTTAGCAGCCTCGCCAGCAGTAAGAGTAAACACACGTCCACCTGTGGTACGAGGAACAACAGCACCCTTATTATTCCCTTCCTGTGTGTTTGCTGGTTTAGGGCAGTCCTTGACCAAGTGCCCAATTTGCCCACAACGAAAACATGCTCCAGAAGCTCGGCGACAAGGACCTGGGTGTCGGTTACCACACTGGCTACATATAGGAGTTAAAACTACATTTGAATTGCCTCGCTGATTTATTGGTTGAGCTGGAATCGGTGATTGGTATGCCTTGTTTGAACCATGTTTCTTACTCTTACCCTGCCATGACTTAGCTTGACCTCCTGAGGTTTGATTTCCCTGAATTCGATGGTCATTATTATTTTGGACGGATCCTTGCGATGAGAATTGACTACCAGACTGAACATGTTGACCGTCTCTGCCCCTCTTTTTGTTATCAAAAGTTTTCAAGAATTCGTTCCTCTCCATATCTACCTTCTTCGCAGCTTTAACTGCTTCAGCAACATTAGTAAATGTGGAGTGTATAATCACCCGACGAATTCTATCACACACAGCCCACTGATATTTTTCTGCCTGTTCCTCAGGTGATCCAACAGAAGAGCCAAGAAATCCAATAAGTCGATAGAAACGATCATTGAATTTAGACAGTTCCTCATCATCTCGTTGGCGAATGTTATGATACTCTCGTTTATATGCACCAAGATCCACATTAGAGAAATATTTATCAAAGAAAAGAGTACAAAATTCTTTCCAAGGTAATGTCTCTGCAAACTGTTCACCTCCTCTTTCATGTAGAATCGACTCCCACCAGTTTTGAGCATCCTCTTCTAGCTTGTATGCCGCCAACCTCGTCTTGTATTGATTTTCAACCCCGAGCACCCTAAAAATTTTCTCGATATGAGAAATCCAATCCTTAGCTTCTATTGGGGTGGTTGCCTTAGTGAAAGACTTTGGTTTTTGCTTTTGAAATCGTTCTAACCATACGTGTATACCCACGGGAGCATTTCTTATGATGGTTGATTCTGGGTCAGCTGGTGGGGGTTCAGGAATATAAGGCGGTGTGTTAGGAGGAGGTGGGGGAGTTGCATTATTCAGTTGTTGCATGATATGTTGCGTAATGCTAGGAAGTAATTCTCCTAAGGCATGAGTCACAGCAGCAGAAAGAGCAGAATCACTTGGAGTACCGTCTGAAGACATCTGAAAGGGATCACACATCATGAGGGAAACAATAAATATTGGAAAACCTAACCCCGTGTCTACCCATTATCCTCACATGTCTTAATTATTTAGTTCAAGTTTTCTACAGGAAAGAGTCTATGGCTCTGATACCATAACTGTAACACCCCAGTCCGGTTAGGGCTGACGTGTCACTTTTACAGAAATCAGACATACTAATTAAGACAGAATTAAATATAAACCAAGATTCAGATTCTTACATACGTTCAAAAACCAACATCATAAATATCCCAATAATTCATTAAAAGTCTTAATATAATTATTTAAAATCTAATAATTATTCCTTCTTCAGAACTCTTGTCTTGTTCATTCACTCTTCACCCAGTCTTGTTATTTCCCTGCAAACCTACCACGAAGAAACAATGCGGCTGAGCGAAGCTTAGTGGGATAAAACAAAAGAACTAATAGGAATATAGCAAATCAGAATATATCTTAACATATTAGACTTAATATTTAAGATAACAGGTCATACCGTTCATTATATCACAGATGTTTAGATTGGTTATGAACATTAAAATAAATTATAAATTAACAGATCAGAATATTATCATACCTGATATTATATCTCATAATAATAAATTTCAGACAGTTAGATATCAGATTATTTAGGTCTTTTAGCTTAAAGGAAAATACCCAATGAGCCAGATTCAGATGTCAGAAAACAGTAGTAGCCATGGTTGTACAGAGGGCTGCAGTCCCAAAGTACCAGATGTGTGTGATGGGGTGTTGGCATACACTTACCATCCACCAGAAACAGATATATCCTAGGACCAGTCCATACGCCTCTTAACAGATATAGCTAAGTACTTCTACGAGTACATAGATATAAAATAAAATGGAGACGCCGTGTCTAATCGCACCGTCACGGGTGGTGCCAAGTCATCGATGCCGCAATGACAAGCCTATGGAACCCCCATAGATAGAGTTGCTCGGGTATCGGATTTCAGATAACAGTTCATAGTAATATAATTCAAATTAAATAATTATAAATTGATCTATTTTTAACAAATACTTAAGCAACAAGGATAATTACAGTTACACAAAATAATACTAACATGAATACTAATTTCTAACATAGTCTATATAATCAATTTCAGAAACAAAGCAAACAGTCCATAATTAAATACCAAATATATTCGGAATATTCATCCCTGATGTATTGCATCAGATTAAACACGAATTTATAATAGAAAGGTTTTCACATTTATCCGTACCTTAAAGACAAAGTCGCACGTCCAGAAATGTTAATGTAAAGGATTCAATTAACCTCAAAGAAACCTACAATATAGTTGTGCATTAACTACGTTAATCTGGTGCTTCTTATTATATAGTATAATTCACGTCGTTTGCAATTATCTTTGTGGAAATCTTACACCAACCTATTTTATCAGATTTATTAATCCTTTTTCTTGCTTTATTTCCAAATTCAAATCTGTGTATGAAATCTTGCTCCCTGTTTTGAAACCAGATTATATACACAAACATATATATATATATATATATATAAATTATTTTTGTTTTCTATTCTTTAAAAAAATAATTTCAAATATGTATTGTGTGATCCTATGTAAGGTTTAAGTTTACCAGCACATTCATTTATGTACGTATATATACGTATAACTCAATAAATAATCAAAAGAAATTTGCCATTTTCTCATTTGTGATGTTTTAGACGTCATAGGTTAATTAGCAGTGAGTTTCGCATGAAATTAATGTATATTAACATGTAAAGGATTCTAGTATTGATTACCTGATGTCACTGCTTGAGACCTATCTAAAGGCTCGACAACAAGGATCGGTGATTTAACTACGGTTTTACTAATGACAGTGTTGTGTAGAATAGAGAGTCACAACGGCACGTCTATCTTGATTATCAAAAACTTCCGATTGGCATTAGATAACAGTGAAAATGCAGCCACACTTGACCTGATGATGTTCGTTTATGACGATTTTAATCCAACAATCGGTCACGTATAACGTTGTTTGTTTGATCCATATGTTCTGGGAGTTGCTAACATAACGGAGAAACTTGATTATTATATGTTCACTTTTGAGTCATGAACACCGATGAGATCAAATGGCATAAAATCAAGTAGCAATACTTAAATCTAATCAAGACACTAACCTGGTTACGGTGCGGGTCTGTAGCAGCGCGAAACAGAAAAACAGATTTTCTTTTAAACTCGTTTTTGAGGCGAAATAAATCGGAGATTATCCCACTATAACTAGAGTATTGTTTCAGGGTGATAATTGTGTTTGGAAGGAAAGAACAAAGAGGTATCACTACTGATAATCAGATGAATTTCGTGAAATAACGGTGTATCAATTTTAGGTAATATAACCTTAAAGAATTTGTGAACTCTTCAATTTGTGGAGTATTGTAACGTGATGACTATCCTCATAATTTGTTGACACCGATCATCCGTTTAAAATTCCACCATTGATTGATACTTCCGTTTCATTTAATTACACATGAATTTGGCATTGATTCTTTGTTATTAATTTCATTATTCTTAATTAATTTAATTTTTTTTTTCATCCTAATTATAATTTGCAGCATGTGGAATTACTAATATTATTATAATATTTATTATTAATTCAAAATTACTTAAAATATTACAGGTATTTCAACTCTACCTCCCTTAAAATTAATTTCGTCCTCGAAATTGCAAGTTAAAAATCAAGGTGTATTACAATCAACAAAAGTAACAACTAAGCAGAAAGTTTCTTAAGTTACCACATATATTCACATCATGTAATAATTAACATATAGTAATCACCAACCTACCTAGCCTGTAACAGATAATTTAGAAACTAAATAATCTGCTCCCAGATCTTGACAAAAGTGTTACTAATTTATCAAAATTTAACGCAGATAACATACCTTATTTATCAAACAGATTGGGATATTGTAAGCGAATCATTTCTTCGACCTCCCATGTAGCCTCTCGTTCCGAATGATTTTTCCACAATATTTTAACAAAAGGAATAGTTTTTTGACACATCACACGCTCTTGCCTATCCAAAATAGCCTCCGGTTGTTCCTCAAGTGACAAGTCTTCATGAATCAAATGGAGCGGATAGTTCACCACATGAAGAGGATGATAATTATATCCCCTCAGAAGTGATATATGAAAAACGTTATGCACATGTGATAATTGTGGCGGTAAAGCCAAACGGTAGGAGACTTCACCAACTCGTTCCAAAATTTCAAAAGGCCCAGTAAATCGAGGACTAAGTTTCCCTTTTATACCAAATCTTCTAAAACCTCGACATGGTGAAACTTTCAGGAATACGTTGTCACCAACATTAAACTCCAAAGCTCGTCGATGCCGATCTGCGTAGCTCTTTTGTCTACTTTGGGCTTCTTTTAGTTTTTCACGAGCTATGGTAACTTTCTCATTCGCTATCTGCACTAGTTCAGGACCTTCACCTCAAAGAAAATTGTAAGCCTATCATAATTATGGGCTTAAGGCCCATAGTGTGGCCCACAACTCAAAGAAAATTGTAATTTGATCTTAATTGAGTTAAGTTATAACTTAACTTAATTATGAGACCAAGTCACAATCACAAAACTTAAATCAATTGAAACATCTTTTCACAATACATGTTGAACAACGGTTATAACATTCATAAATACGTGTCACTTTTATGCATGCCAAGTTGTACATAAAAGATCATGACGTTTCTTTACATGAAACAACTCTTAATCAAGTGACTCAATCATGACTTTCAAGTTTACACAACAATCATAATCATGAGATCAAGTAATCAAGAGTTAATCAAGTTCAAATCAACACAAGTCAATCAATGAATCAAAGTCTATACAACTATAAATCTTATATCTTATGTATGATTACAATGATATAGGAACCAGTTAGAAGTCCTGTTTGCTACTTGCTATTTGTTATAGTTCAGAGTCTACTGCAGACAGGAGAGAACATTAACCCCTCTTTTTACTGTTTTTGCAACTGTTTTGGGGTGGAACACGTGATCAAATACTCTTGCTTCAATCCTATTACATGATACATGTTTATGTTACTTTACAAACACTACAGGTTCACTCTAGAAATCCAAGGGATTTCTCAACTGTTTCAAAGGAATTATAAACCGTTTATAATGGTTTTGTCAACTATTAAATTTATTCTTCTAAAAAGGTTTTATAAAGGATATTTGAACTGGTTTATAACCGATTTACTCGAATGGATTTATCTCATGGTATTCAAAACAAAGGATTCAGTTCATGGTATTCAAACAAGGCTTTAAAAATCATGTTATCATATAAGGCATTAACACGCAAATTTTAAAGCAAAGTTCAAAAGCATGGTGTCCATCGTTGTGAACAAACTTATAAACACATCAGGTTTCACATTCATTAGCGTTAGTACTGGGTGATCACAACAAGGGAAAGCGGACACATTGGTTCATACCAAAATGGAGTTAGCTTTTAAATTTTTTTTATAAACTAACTGCAGGTTTGGTTTCATTATGGTTTCATCAAAACTGCTGATACATTATCTAACTCCAAACGTAGTTTGGGACTTGATTTTATGTTGGCTTCTTTAATAAATAGTCTTCGGACTGTTTATCACGTTTTACATACTTGATGTTAGTTTGGGTTGCAACCCATCCATGTAATTCTATTATTGCTTTAATCTACCTATGCCTTATATTACAAAATCATGTTTATATGTGTTAAACCTATTGTTCTCACCAACTACTTCTGTAGTTGACAGTTACTTTTCACGTGTTTCAGGTAATCAAGTTTAAAGCATTTTAAGGACAACTAAGGAGACCGATTAAGATAGAACAAGATGAAGAAACATGCTAGGATGGAATAGAAACACATTAAATCCTAATTGTTTAATTGTCTTGTTTGAAGTCTTATTTTGTAAACTATATTTTGGGTCCGTAGTTGTCATTATTTTGGTAGATAGTTGTCTGTAACTAAATGACTGTCTAAATATTATGAAACTTAGTAATCCATTGTGGTTGTTCTTATTCAATACTTGTGAATGATTCAACTGTTCATACGTCACCGCGCCGTGGATTCCGCACGCGGCGCATGGGTGTGACAGGTTGGTATGAGAGCCAAGGTTGTAGAGAACTAGGAAAAACCCAATGTTTAATGACCTAGACTATAACCTAAGCTACCCAATAGGATTAAGTGCTATAGACTTGAGGATACTTAGGATCTAGGTAACTTAAGTGAGCATTAAGTCTACATTAAGCTTGAAAGATCTTAGGGATATTTTTCTAAGATTAGATATTGAGTCAAGGAATTTGAATCGGAATTCTATAATTTTAGAAACCGAATTAAATTTCTCACACATATTCATTTAAGGATTTCAGAGACAAGGATCTGTATTCTTAGTATCCTTGATCTGAAATTCTCACACAGAGTTCATTAAAGGATTCCAGAGGCAAGGATCTGTATTCTTAGTATCCTTGATCTGGAATTCTCAATCAGTGTTCATCAGGGGGAATTTAGAGGAAAAGATCTGTATTCTTAGTATCTTTGATCTAAAATCCTTGTCATGTTCATTATAGGAAATTAGAGGCAAAGATCTGTATTTTTAGTATCTTTGATCTAAAGTCCTTGTCATGTTTATCATAGGAATTCAGAGGTCAAGATCTATTAATTTAGAATCTTGATTTGAACTCCTTGTCATGTTATCATTATTAGGTGTTCATTATCATAGGAACTTTATAACTTACAATCTGTGTAACAGTATTCTTTAGTTGAAGTTCACACATGGGGATCATTATATTCAATACTGTAAGTATTGGGAACCTAGGTTAAATCAACCTAGAACACATATACAGAAACCTAAGGTTTTAATTTCAAGTAAATTAAGAACCGTGGTTTACACAGTCATAATCATATCCGTAGTACAAGAGGCAAACATGAAACAATCATAATCAATCAAGAGTTGGAATCTTAGCTCCAAATACAAATGGCGGATTAACGCTGACGTGCTGAGGAAGGTGGTGGGTCGGTGAGAGCTTACCCTATATATAAGCTTATTTCGGTATGTCAGGGGGAATCCGGCGTTCGTATTTGAAGTGAAGATTCGGGAGCAACCGGAATCATTGAACATTAGTCAAACAAATGAGATTCAATCATTGGTAAATCAATTCATAGTGCAATTCAAACTTGGATGAACCAAACATTATGGTAAATCAATCAAGTTGTGAACATTCTTTCAATGTAAACCTTAAGTGAAATTCTTAAGTGATTACATCATTAGTACTTACTAACATAGTTAACAAGAAAAATTGTAGAGCACACATATGACTTAGTTCTACATGTTAACAACTGTTAGTAGGTGCACACATAACATAATCATAGTTCAATCATGGATTCTATCATAGTTCAAATTGATCAAAGATCATGGGATTCTTAATCAATGGAACATACATGGAAATCAGTACAAAACATGTTGCCAAATGCTAGCAAGGACATGATCGTGGTATATCGAAGTGGTGGTGGGATGGCGTCTGGGCTGGCAGTTTGCTTGACCCTTTCGTATGCCCTATATATAAGCTATCTTCGGTATATCGGGAAAGTGTCAGTGTGTAGGTTTGGTGGAGTGAGATCATGGAACATCATACACATTCACATGAGAAGTATGCTAATAAGCTGATCGCTTATACGTGTACATGCTCATATTACAATTGAATGATAATACTAGTAGTATGGATATATTACTAATTTTATCATGCAAAATTCAATTTTATCTTTTCTCATTACTGACCCACTTGTGGCTTTTATTCGTAGAATGCCTCCCCGACGTGATCCTAACGGAGGGGGTTCGACAAGTGGCAATGACGATGAGATCAACAAGATTGCCCGAGCCATCGCTATACACATGAGAGATGTCATTCTGGGCATGGTCACTGATATCACCCAGAATCTTCGGGGGAGTACTAGTGATTCAGCACATAAATCAAATGCCACCAACACTGGAACTGCTAACTTCACTTTCAAGCAGTTCAATGATGCTAAACCTCCTAAGTACGCTGGTACTGAAGGAGCTACTGGCCTACTGCAGTGGCTGGAGAGCATCGAAGATATTCTTGATTTCACAGGATGTCCTGAGAACCTGAAGGTCAAAATGGCCTCGAGCGCTTTTCACAAAGGCGCACTCACCTGGTGGAACTCTGAGAAGAACACCAGAGGACGGGAAGTTGCATTAGATTTATCTTGGGAGGATTTCAAGAAGTTACTTGTGGATAAGTTTTGTCCACGACATGAGCTGAAGAAACTTGAGGTGGAAATGTGGAATCTGGTGCAAGATAGTGGGGAGAACGCAAAGTACACAACTCGTTTCCATGAGTTGTGCATTCTGGTGACACACCTGGTTACTCCTCTATCCCGCAGGATAGAGAAGTACATCGAAGGCTTACCTCTAGTTGTCAGGGGAACTGTGATGGGGAATAACCCCACTACTCTTGAGGCAGCGATTCATCTTGGAGCTAGCCTTACCGAAGAATACGTTAAGTCTGGAGTGCTCACCCGAAAGGGGTATAAGAGAGCACAGATTGATGAAGGCAAGAAGCCTGAACAACAACATCCCAAGAAGAAGAAGCAAAAGACAATCAAGAACTTTGCAGCCCTGACTGCAGTTACACCTACTCATGCCTCACCCATTACTGCTATGCCACAATCTGCTTCAGTCAGAAAGCCATATACTGGCCCGTTTCCACTCTGCACCAAATGCTAATATCATCACCTACCCAACACTCCATGCTAAAAGTGTCTCAAGTGTGGGCGGATGGGACACTTGGCAGCTACATGCCGATCTGCTCATCTTGCCGCTGCCACAACTGCTACCACTACCACTGCTGCTACAGGTGGGAGAACCTGTTACAATTGTGGGGCAGAAGGACACTTCAGAAACCAGTGTCCTAAAATCAACAACAACACTGCTACTGCTCGTGCTTATGTTATCGGAGCTGCCGAAGCACGTGAGGAGCCAGCAGTTGTCACGGGTACATTTCTCCTTAATGGTCATTACGTTTCTATCATATTTGATACTGGTGCTGATAAAAGTTTTATCTCTTCCCATACTGCTTCTTTGCTTAACATAGAACCATCTATACTTACTGCTCCCTATACCGTAGAAGTAGCTGATGGTAACACCATACTAGTAGATTCTATAATGCATGGTTGTGAATTAAGATTAAACGACCATCTTTTCCTCATCGATCTTATTCCTATGACACTCGGAAGCTTCGAGGTTGTAATAGGAATGGATTGGTTATCCAAAAACAATGCCGAAATTGTATGTTTGGAGAAACTTATTCGAATTCCTCTACCGTCCGGCGAGACGATGAGAATCTATGACGAGAAACCCTGTCGCGGATTGAAGATTGTATCCTGCATCAAGGCTAGGAAGTATCTAATGAAGAAATACTATGCGTTCCTGGCTCACGTGGTGGAAAAGAAACCTGATAAGAAAGTAGTTGAAGATGTTCCAGTCATCAGAGATTATCCGGATGTATTTCTAGAAGACTTGCCTGGGCTACCACCAGTCCAGCAAGTGGAATTTAGAATCGATCTCGTCCCTGGAGCAAACCCATTGGCGAAGTCACCATATCGATTAGCACCGTCTGAGATGCAGGAACTGTCCAGTCAACTTCAAGAACTTCTAGACGAGGGATTCATAAGACCGAGTTTCTCTCCATGGGGAGCTCCGGTTCTTTTTGTCAAGAAGAAAGATGGTTCATTTCGTATGTGCATCGATTATCGTGAGCTGAACAAGTTGACAATCAAGAATAGATATCCTCTGCCCAGGATCGATGATCTATTTGATCAATTACAGGGAGCAACTTGCTTCTCTAAGATTGACTTACGGTCCGGGTATCATCAGTTACGAGTAAATGATGAGGATATACCAAAGACTGCGTTTAGGACTCGATATGGACACTATGAGTTTTTGGTTATGCCATTTGGGCTGACCAATGCACCTGCAGTGTTCATGGACTTGATGAGCCGAGTCTGCAGGCCATACTTAGACCAGTTTGTTATTGTCTTTATTGACGATATACTGATCTATTCCAAGTCGGAACAAGAACATGAAGATCATTTGAGGAAAGTCTTAGAGTTATTAAGAGCTGAACAACTTTATGCTAAATTCTCAAAATGTGAATTTTGGTTAAAGGAGGTTCACCTCTTAGGACATGTCAAAAACAAAGATGGGATACATGTAGATCCAGCTAAGATTGAGGCTATTAAGAACTGGACTACCCCATCTACCCCAACAGAGATTCGTTCATTTCTGGGTCTGGCGGGCTATTACAGAAGATTCATTTCTAATTTTTCCAAGATTGCCTTGCCACTTATCACTTTGACTCAGAAAAGTCAAGCCTTTATATGGGGACAGAAACAAGAAGATGCATTTCAACTTCTTAAACAGAAGTTATGCAGTTCCCCTATCCTTAGCCTTCCAGAAGGCAGTGATGATTTCATTGTCTACTGTGATGCTTCAAACCTTGGTCTTGGTTGTGTACTTATGCAACGAGACAAGGTGATCGCGTATGCTTCAAGACAGCTTAAGGTTCACGAGAAGAGTTACACTACTCATGACCTTGAGTTAGGGGCTGTGGTCTTTGCATTGAAGATTTGGAGACACTACCTTTATGGTACTAAATGTGTCATCTATACAGACCACAAGAGCCTGCAACAATTCTCAATTAGAAGGAACTCAACATGAGACAATGACGTTGGGTTGAGCTTCTAACTTATTACGACTGTGAGATTCGTTACCATTCGGGTAAAGCCAATGTGGTGGCGGATGCTCTTAGTCGCAAGGAACCAGTTAAACCAATTCGTGTAAGAGCCATGGAGATCAACACACAGCCAAACTTGAAAGATTTGATTCGTATTGCACAGCAACAAGTGGTGACAAACAATCAGCTGAAAACAGACTTAGATTGCGGGATTGAGAAGAAACCGGAACCTCGATCTGACGGGGTGCTATATCTCAACGGCCGCATCTGGATTCCGAAGTCTGAAGAATTGCGCACACTCATCTGTGATGAGGCTCATAAGTCGCGATACTCAGTTCATCCTGGAGCCGATAAGATGTATCAGGACTTGAGGATATCTTACTGGTGGCCGGGAATGAAGAAAGACATAGCACTGTATGTGGGAAAATGTCTTACATGTTCAAAAGTCAAAGCAGAACATCAAAAGCCTTCGGGACTTCTGCAGCAACCTGAAATTCCTCAATGGAAATGGGAACAAATTTCCATGGATTTCATAACTAAGTTGCCGAGAACTCCACGAGGTTTCGATTCGATTTGGGTGATTGTTGATCGACTCACCAAATCTGCTCATTTTCTCCCAATCCGGGAGGATTACAAGATGGAGAAGTTATCCACATTGTACATCAACGAAATCATTGCACGTCATGGTACACCAACATCAATCATATCTGATCGTGATAGTCGTTTCACTTCTCGCTTTTGGCAATCATTGCAAAAGGCTTTGGGAACTCGTGTTAATCTTAGCACGGCGTATCATCCCCAAACCGACGGTCAAAGTGAAAGTACTATCCAAATACTTGAGGACATGCTTCGTTCTTGTGTCATTGACTTCGGTGGAAGTTGGGACACTCATCTTCCACTTATCGAGTTTTCGTATAACAACAGCTACCATACAAGCATTCAATGTGCACCATTCGAAGCTTTATATGGTAGGAGGTGCCGATCACCGGTCTGCTGGACCGAGGTTGTTGACTCACAAGTCGTAGGACCAGAACTCATTCAGGAAACATCAGACAAAATCACAACCATTCAATCAAGGCTTAAGGCCGCACGAGATCGGCAGAAGAGTTATGCTGATCGACGTCGGAAACCGCTTGAGTTTCAAGTCGGTGACCGAGTCTTACTCAAAGTTTCTCCCTGGAAAGGCGTTATTCGATTCGGGAAGAAAGGGAAACTTGCACCAAGGTACGTTGGACCTTTTGAGATCCTGGAACGGATTGGTCCCGTAGCCTACAAACTCAAACTTCCAGTGGAGCTAAGCAATGTTCACGATACTTTTCATGTATCGAATCTTAAGAAATGCTTGGCGGATCATGATGTTCAGATTCCACTGGAAGACATTCAGATTCAGAACAACATGCAATTCATAGAACGTCCGGTTGAAATCATTGATCATGGGGTCAAGAAACTTAAACGCAGCCGTATCCCGATCGTAAAGGTACGATGGGAGGGCAAACGCGATGCTGAGTTCACCTGGGAACGTGAAGACCAGATGAAGCTTAAGTACCCTCATCTTTTTACAGTACCTTCGGCTAGTTAATTTCGGGACGAAATTCCCTTAACTAGGGGAGACCGTAACATTTGTACATTTAGTCATGATAGTCGTAAACAGTGTTAGAACAGTGTGTGTCCATGTTCAGTTAATCTATGTGATTCCTATGTTCATTATGTGCTTGCGTGTTAAAATCCTTATTATTTGAGAACAAGTATGTATTATTATTTACAGTCGATTACACTAGGCAAGAACAGTATCGTGATATATCGAAACAGTGGTGGGCAGCGAGAGTGAGCCCTCTATATATACTGCGTTCGGTGTAACAGGATAGTGTTAGTGCGTAGTGTTAAGACGAATATTATGACAATTAATTAATTCAACAAGAATCGTAATACGTAAGCGAGATTGAGTATATTTATGGGTGACGATCCATAATGATACGAATGTTGAACTTATAATTATGATTAAACGACTTTAAATAATTAATACGATCGAAAAACGTACGCGATTGCGGGTATACACGTAATTGTATGTGTTTAACGATCTGGCAACGCACAAAGAGTAAAAATTGTTAAAATAATTATTTTAATATTTTTACAATTTTGAAACTCATCATTTTATTGAGTTAACAACTCTTTTATTTAAATCGCGTAAAATACGCGTTACGTTCCGGAAACGCGAACCGAGCGACCGAAACGAACCCGAATACCACACGGGCTATAAAAGCCTTGAACAAGGCTTATTCTTTCATTTAATACACCAACAACCACTTCTCTCTCTAAGAAATTCGTTCAACCCCTCTCTCTCTAGAAAACCGAGCATCAAACGCGCATAACTTCTTCGTTTCACCACGGAATTGAGTGTTCTTGGTATCTACGCGAAGCTCTCAACGAGTACTACAAGAAAGTACAGCGGATCGGAGGTTTTCACTGGCCAAAAAACGAGATATGACCCAAGGAAGTTTCGGGAAATAGAGTTTTCTTGTGTGTTTTTGTCAAACCCGACCCAAAGCCGGTTCTAGCACTTCATTTTCTGATTTCGCACCTCTAGCAACCCTATTTGATGTTAAATTAACCTAGATCGTGGTCTGGAGATGAGGATTCGATGTAGGTGATGACGCAGGTGTACAGGTTCGGTGGTGGTCATGGAGCCGAGGTGGTGGTCATGGAGCCGAATCCATTAAGGTTTCCTGGCCGAACCAGGTAGACCATGGCGAACCCAAGCGAAGCCTGCATGGTTCGTTGGTCTACCAGCCGAACCCAAGGAGCCTTCACGAACCTGCCTCAAACCTCCCCGCATTCCACGAACCCTCCTTGTTGCTGCGAACCTTCGGTGAACCATAACGAACCCTGCATTGTTCGTTTCATGATTAGCCGAACTATAGGGAACCTACACGAACCTTCATGGGCATGAGTATCTTCGGCGAAACCTATGGAGTCCACGAACCCTGCATGGCTCGTGGAAGTACCAGCTGAACACTAGTCCTCAGTTAGCCGAACCATGATGTCACCGAACCATTAGTACATTGCCGAACCATACATGCAGCCAACCTTCAACCTTACAACGAACCCTTGAGAACCACCGAACCATTTGTTCCTTCCCGAACCATCTAGCCATGTTGCCGAACCCTGGAACTTAGGGACGAATCTACACATCACCTCATTGAGCCGAACCTTTGCATGGTTCGTGGATCATGTAGGCAAACCATGGACTGATCTTAGCCGAACCTTGGGAGGGAAAGGAGATAGGTTCGCTGCCATGGGTGGAAGCCATGAGTAGTTTCGGCCCAATTCAATTTTACAAGACCCAACTTCAGTTAATGATCGGCCCACGTACGCATACCATTGGCCCATGAGGTTTTCTTTTGGCCCAAGGGATTATATAACTTCGGCCCACATTGTATCAAGTTCAATAGGAACTTGGTCCAATAATTCACATAGGCAGCCCACGACATCCCGTTCGGTCCAATTCAATTCCATTTGGCCCAACATTATCTTTGGAATCTTCCATGGCCCATAAACTTGATGGTTGCCCCAACTTCACATTCAATTGGACCATGGTTAACCTAAGAGGCCCATGGACCTCTATTTAAGCCTATCATAATTATGGGCTTAAGGCCCATAGTGTGGCCCACAACTCAAAGAAAATTGTAATTTGATCTTAATTGAGTTAAGTTATAACTTAACTTAATTATGAGACCAAGTCACAATCACAAAACTTAAATCAATTGAAACATCTTTTCACAATACATGTTGAACAACGGTTATAACATTCATAAATACGTGTCACTTTTATGCATGCCAAGTTGTACATAAAAGATCATGACGTTTCGTTACATGAAACAACTCTTAATCAAGTGACTCAATCATGACTTTCAAGTTTACACAACAATCATAATCATGAGATCAAGTAATCAAGAGTTAATCAAGTTCAAATCAACACAAGTCAATCAATGAATCAAAGTCTATACAACTATAAATCTTATATCTTATGTATGATTACAATGATATAGGAACCAGTTAGAAGTCCTGTTTGCTACTTGCTATTTGTTATAGTTCAGAGTCTACTGCAGACAGGAGAGAACATTAGCCCCTCTTTTTACTGTTTTTGCAACTGTTTTGGGTGGAACACGTGATCAAATACTCTTGCTTCAATCCTATTACATGATACATGTTTATGTTACTTTACAAACATTACAGGCTAACTCTAGAAATCCTAGGGATTTCTCAACTGTTTGAAAGGAATTATAAACCGTTTATAATGGTTTTATCAACTATTAAATTTATTCTTCTAAAAAGGTTTTATAAAGGATATTTGAACTGGTTTATAACCGATTTACTCGAAGGGATTTATCTCATGGTATTCAAAACAAAGGATTCAGTTCATGGTATTCAAACAAGGCTTTAAAAATCATGTTATCATATAAGGCATTAACACGCAAATTTTGAAGCAAAGTTCAAAAGCATGGTGTCCATCGTTGTGAACAAACTTATAAACACATCAGGTTTCACATTCATTAGCGTTAGTACTGGGTGATCACAACAAGGGAAAGCGGACACATTGGTTCATACCAAAATGGAGTTAGCTTTTAAATTTGTTTTATAAGCTAACTGCAGGTTTGGTTTCATTATGGTTTCATCAAAACTGCTTAGACATTATCTAACTCCAAACGTAGTTTGGGACTTGATTTTATGTTTGCTTCTTTAGTAAATAGTCTTCGGACTGTTTATCACATTTTACATACTTGATGTTAGTTTGGGTTGCAACCCATCCATGTAATTCTATTATTGCTTTAATCTACCTATGCCTTATATTACAAAATCATGTTTATATGTGTTAAACCTATTGTTCTCACCAACTACTTCTGTAGTTGACAGTTACTTTTCACGTGTTTCAGGTAATCAAGTTTAAAGCATTTTAAGGACAACTAAGGAGACCGATTAAGATAGAACAAGATGAAGAAACATGCTAGGATGGAATAGAAACACATTATATCCAAATTGTTTAATTGTCTTGTTTGAAGTCTTATTTTGTAAACTATATTTTGGGTCCGTAGTTGTCATTATTTTTGTAGATAGTTGTCTGTAACTAAACGACTGTCTAAATAGTTGTGGTTGTTTTTATTCAATACTTGTGCATGATTCAACTGTTCATACGTCACCGCGCCGTGGATTCCGCACGCGGCGCATGGGTGTGACAATTCCCAAGTTCGTCCCTCTCACTCTCTACATGCACGCTCTCTCTCTAAAGCTCCAAACCAACTTCTCTCTACAAGAAATCGCTCGAATTTCGACCATTTCAAGAGCCCTTGGTGTCAAAACGACCATCTTATCAAGTAGATCACGGAAGTACAACAGTTTCGAGCGTTCATCCATAAAATTTGAGGTAAATCACCATTTATTTTCGGTTGTAGTGGAAATAACGACCCATTAGTTTTGTCGTTATTTTAACGTATGCAACACTTAGGAAACATTTGGATAAGCTTTTAGGAACGACTAGGGATGCTGTAAGAACTAACCTGCAACATGTTCGAATTATAAAGGAAGAAGATGGCTATAGGTTCGTGACAATGGGAGGACTGAACTTTCGATGGAGCTGGACAGAAGGTGGCCGAACCTTCTTCTTAGTAGCCGAACCTAGGGACTTCTTGGCCGAACCCTTACACGAACCAGTGACCAAGGCCGAACCCTCCAATAGCAGCCGAACCTTCAGGCACCACGAACCAGAATGTTCACGAACCTTAGACCAAAAAGCCACGAACCCAACCGATACAAACATGAGTAGACGAACCATAAAGCAGCTGCCGAACTTCCCTTAAGATAGCAGCGAACCGTGGGCCAGGCAAACCCTAGTTCCTGGCCGAACCTCATAACCAAACTAATGACGGGACGAACCTGCATACAATAGCCAAATTTTTTGGTTAAAACGTGCATGGGTAGTGAACCTATGCCCTGGACGAACCGTGAGTCAACTTGATCCATTTTCGGTGAACTTACGGGTGTGAAGAGGGTAACGAACTTTGATTTAGATGAAGTAATTTACGCCTTCATAGTTGGGGATCGTCATAGGTTCAAAGATGCATGAATATGGGTGTAATCATGTGTGTGTGCATGGGATTAAGTTAGGGTTTTCTATCCAAAAAAAAATCAATACTAAACTTTTGAAGGCCAATGTGGAGTAAACAATATAAGTTATAGATGAGAATGGGTTAAAGAAACGTGGGTCATTAGCATCTATTTAGTTAGTTTAAAGCACTTGGTAGTGATTGCAATTCATGGGGTAACAAACCAAGGGTTCAAGGCAAAAAGTCTAAAGAATGGGTGTTGATTAATTATTAACACTTAACCTTAGGAAAGGACTAATTACGGATGACTAACTTATATGATGTAATTGTCTATGTAAGATTATTCAAAGATGTGGAATTGAAATCATTTGGAAAACCAAATACGAGCGAAGAGCCAAAGTGGGCCTAATGGGCTTAACTAAGGCCCATCGGATGCTAACTGTTAATTTAAGTTAAGTTAATGATATTTTAACAAAAGAAAATGGTTTATAAACATTGTTAAATTAAATTAAATGATTTCCTAAATTAATGTTGTAACTTAAAATGAACTTAATTAAAACATATTAATTAAGACTTGTTAAGATTAACTGTTGGGATAAGGAGTTGCAAATGGGAATTTGAGTTAGATTAGTTAGATGAAATCTTAGAAACATAATAGTAACATAAGACACTTAGTTGCACACCGAGACCAAACCTTAGATACGACGACTGATACGTATACTTATCGCATTCGAATTCTTTTAAAAACAACTCAGGAACTGAAAAACCTAAGCTAAAACAACGATCGCGCATTTTGTGATAGATCAATTGCACAGCAACACAGGTGAGTTCATTGCCCCTTTTCTAAACATTTTTGTTTTAAAACGCGGGGCTGAGAAGCATGCGTAAAGTGTATTATTTAAATTGGTTTACGTAAATGCTTTTACTTATTATGAATTGCTTATTATATAGGCTTGTTTATACTCCTAGACTCCTGTCTAGGAAATTTGCTATGCAGAAAAAACTTACAAGTTAATTAAGTTACTCTTATGAGTAATACCTTAATTCTAAAGCTCTAAACAAACCCTTAGTCCATCAAATTGAAGAATCTAAACTCAAAATGGAATCAAACGAACTAAAGTTAAAGTGGAATCAATCGACCCTACATATGCCCTATATATAAGCATGCTTGGTTGAATAGCATAGGTGTTGTTGATGAGGTTAAGGTGGTCACTTCGGGGGATCAAGGTAAACATTTTCGGGGAAATCAAATGCTATGAATCATACATTACGAAATCAAAGTAGTGGAATGAAATGCTTAATTATCACCAGGAACAATATATCATGTGGTTTAGTATGTGGTGGGATGGTGGCTGGGCAGGCGGTAAGGTCGACCCTACATATGCCCTATTTATAAGCATACTGAATTGGATGGTATAGGTGGTTAACGGTAAGGATATGGTTGTCATTCATGTTATTCAAACTCATTTTCATAAAACTACATGAACTCACCAACCATGTGTTGAGACTTCATTTTTGCATGACTTCTCAGGTGACGAACAGGTCAACTAAGGAGTTATTTCTGTTGGACTAGGATACCGGATAGCGGACCTAGTGTTTTTGGACCTGCATACTTTTGAAACATCATTTCGCAGATTATTTTGTATATCTTGTGCCGATAAAGATAGAAGATTTATGATGTTGACAGTAGATTTACGTTCATAAATTATGAAATAAACTTATGTAATTTAACTTTGTAATTCTACTTTTATTTAGTAGTTTCTTATTTATATATCATGTGCAATGTAAACAATCTGATCATCCCAATTATCACGCACGATATAGCGCCCCAAGAACCTTCCGCCCGACGGGGAAGTCGATCCAACCCGCCGGCTCGGGGTGTGACACGTACGGACTTGCCAGACGATCAGGTACTGGATTTCACATAGGGTGGATCCTTCTCGGGGAATACTGAGGCAATGTCACACCCCGGGCCGGCGGGGTAGGATCGGAATCCCCGTCGAGCGGAAGGTTCCCGGGGCGCGATATCGTGAGTAATAATCGGAATGATCAGATTGTTACATTGCACATGATATATAAGTGAGAAACTTTCTAAAATAAAATATAATTACAAAGTTAAATTACATCAGTTAAGTTTATAATTTAACAACGTAAATCTACTATCACATCATAAATCTTCTATCTTGTATCTGCACAAGATATACAAAATAACTGTATAATGATGCTTCAAAAGTATGCAGGTCCAAACAGCTAGGTCCTATATGTGTAACCTAGTCCAAAAGAAACAACTCTTCAGTTGACCTGTTCGTCACCTGAGAAGTCATGCAAAAATAAAGTCAACACATGGTTGGTTGTCCATGTTGTAACCTCTCACACGTGACCCATATCAGGCATAACTCACAAGGAGTATACCTGAGCATGCCGGGATTTTAATGATGCCCATACAGCTTGACCCAATGGTCTACTGTACCTGAAGGGACTTTACGGATATCCTTTGATTCTTGATCTCTTTGATTCTCTTGATTTTTGATATTGATTTTATTTGATAGTTCACGTTATTGCCCATATAGCTTGACTACAAGAGTCTACTATACCTGAAGGGACTTTATGTGTGTTACACGTGGTCTTGATTCCCTATACAACTGACATCCACCTTAACTCAAATATTAATGATTTCATTAGATTGTAATGATTTCATTATTTCCATGATTCACACACATTTATGATTTCTGATTCCTTGAGTCTCTTGATCTTCATCTGTAGAATTTCCATGATTCACAATGATAATTGATTCTTGATTATGATTCTTTGTTCTCAGATCCCACACTGAATTTGGTTTCCTTTGAATATGATCTTTCGTTTTAGTTCATTTGATTTCACTTTGAATTTAGATTCTTGAATTTAAGATTGATGGACTAATGGTTTATTTAGAGTTTAGATTTAAAGTATTACTCATAAGAGTAATTTTATTAACTTGATAATTTGATCTGTTTAATAATTACCTAGACATGAGTCTAGGAGTATCAACAAACATATACATGTAAAACATATAATAAATAAAAGCATTTAAGTAAACAATTTACATAACACAGTTTACGCATGCTTCTCAGCCCCGCGTTTTAAAACAAAAATGTTAGAAAAAGGGCAATGAACTCACCTGTGCTGCTATGTAAATGATCTACACAAAATGCGCGCTCTTGTTGTAGCTTAGGTTTCTTCGGTTCCTGAGTTGTTTTATAAAAGTTTGAATACGATAAGTATACGTAATAGTCGTCGTACCTAAGGTTTGGTCTTGGTGTGTGTAACTAAGTGTCCTAGTTACTAGTGAACTTATAAGATTTGATCTAACTGGTCTAGTTCAATTACCCATCTATAACCCCAAACCCCATATTTAATTTCAACACTTATAATTAATTTTACAAAAATTTGGGCAGAGTCTCCTTTGTATATAGTTCAAATCCAGACAATTAGATTGTCCATTTACAACAAATTCCAATAATTCAATCATAACAATTTCCTAAAACATTTATAAGTAAATTCCATTAATTTTAGTAAAGCTTAGAAAGTCATTTAATTCAACTTTAATAGATTTATCAAACATTTTATTAAAAATCTTATTATTTTAGATTAATTTAACAAGTAACTTGTGATGGGCTTTATTAAGCCCATTGGGCCCACTTAGACCCAGACGACAACCTTTGATTCCAATTTGATTTCAAGATTTGTGTTTTGATTCCCATGGCTTCCTATAACTTCCTTTGCAATGTCCACTATAATTTCCAAGCGTTTTAAACTAATTAGATAGAGAGTAACACTTAGGTTAAGTTGTTGGTGTTCAAGATGACCCTTGTCACGAAAACCTAACTAGTCCATTATTATTAAGATAGAACTAGTAAGTTTCTCATACCCTTATATTGATTTTCCCATTTACATACCTTACATTTTATACTTACACATATGATCCTAACCCATGCACACGCATGTTATTCTATTCATGCATGCATACTTAGGGTTTTATCCTCATCCATGCACACACACATACACACTTATCACCTGCATGTATACGTACCTAGGCCTCAATGCATAATAGAATTCGAGGGTTTTAGGGTTGTTTAAATTCGGCACACCCTCAAGGCAGCGAACCTATTGGATGGTTCGGCTAATATAGGTAGGGTTCGGTCAATACACCACCGAACCTTTAAGGTTCGGTTCCTAGGGTTCGTGACACTTAGGCTCGCCAGCATTGTGAGGGTTCAGCAAAGGTCCTGGGTTCGTGAGTCCTAGATTTCGCGACCCAAAGTCCGGCCAGAGAATAAGGGGCAGGTTCGGCTCTGGTTCCAGTACTTGGGTTCGTTCCTTTCCTAGGGTTCGGCTGAGATGATGACAACATATTCGTTTCAGTGAGGGCAGGTACGTGAAGCAGGGTTCGTTGCAGGGATGCAGGGTTCGTGACTCAGAACACCCCAGGTTCGTTGCAGAGGTTTAGCCAGGTCCTACAGGTTCGTTGTAGTCAAGGGTTCGGCCCAACTAAGGTTCGGCTAATGGAAACAAGGGTTCGGCCGCAAATCAATCCAGGAACCTGCAATTCTCATGTTCACCATGGACCTGGACTTGTTACAACACAAGTTCTACCCTTCCTAGTTGTTTACTAGTGCTTATCTAAACGGTTTTAAGTGTTTAAACCTGATTATCATAGCATTAACTACAAGAACTCGTGAAACCCTTGAAAACCGAAAATAAGATTAAGATTTTACCTCAAAATGACGGATGAAATCTCGAATAAGCTGTACTTCTGTGATCTTCGTAACAAGAGGATCGTAATGACGCCAAGTATGCTCAAATCCGGCTTGAAATGGGTGAGATCTTCAAGAGAGAGGGTGGTTTCTTGAGAGAAAACTAGAGAGAGAGAGGGAAGATGAGGTAGAGACAGAGGGTGTGTATGATGGTGGTGGTTGTGGCATTTAATGCCACATTTAGTGTCTTAAATATACCCGGTAGTTTGGTCTCGATCGGTCTCACGTGATATGCCGTTTCGCGAGGTTTTCGCGATGAAACGACACGGTTTATAAAAATAGAATTTATTTAATGATTCTAGGTTGTGATTCATAAGAAATTAACTAATATCTTTTATTCATTTAAATTTAGAATATTTAATTAACTGTTTAAATTGAATCGTACGGTCGTCGCGCGTATTCGTTCGAATCGTCACTCGTACGAACACGACGATAACTGTTTTTTTCAATATTGTTTTCTAATTACAAAATATTATTCAGAACGTTAAACCTTCAGATATATTCGTACAGATCGTCACCTATAAGAATAACCCGTCGATTTAGCATTCACATAACAATATTCGTGTGTTTTGTTCTATAAAGCCTCACATACGTTTATAGATAATAAATCTTAACAAATAAACCCATGATGGTTCTGTGTTGCCAGATACTTATCTGACTCAAGAACCATTGTTCTAAACTTTGTTTCTGTTAAATGTTTCTAAATTTGTTGTTTGCTAACACAAAAATGATAATGACAATGATATGAATATGAAATGAAATAAAATGTTTATAGTTTGTACCTGTTTACTATTTAAGATTACTGTTTCGGTGACGGTTCCGGCACTGATGTTACAGGCAAACCTGAATGGTCATGTGAAATCGGTGACGACTAGGAGTGGTCGAGGGGGTGAGAAAGAGGTGGAGAAGTCACCGGATGTTGGTGTAGAGGAACCGTTTGACGAGGGGATAGAGATGGAGACTCCTGATAGGGTGCACCAGAGGCTAGGCCCAGCAAGTACCGCACCAGTAGGAGAGTCTTCAGTTGAGAATATGGGAGTTGAGCTAGAGAAGAAGAAGATGGAAGAGAAGAGGATTCCATAGGATGATATAAGCAGGCTTCCATATCCAGCACGTGCATTCCAGTAGAAGTCTGCACAGGAATATGGACATTTCTAAGAGATGTTTAAGCAGCTTAAGATCAACCTCCCTTTTGTAAAAGCACTCCAACATATGTCCAAATATGCTAAATTCTTGACGGATCTTTTCTCTAACAAGAAGAAGCTTGAGTCACTGTCTACAGTTACATTAGGAGCTCGATGTTCTGCATTGGTCCAAAACAAACTGCCCGAGAAGCTTGATGATCCAGGGATTTTCACTATCCCTTGCTTATTTGGCAGTTCTTCTGTGAACCACGCGTTGGCTGACTTGGGTGCTAGCATTAATTTGATGCCATACTCGACTTATCAGAAGCTAGATCTTGGAGACCCATCGCCGACGCGCATGAGCATCAGTTTGGCCGATCGATCGGTGAAGTATCCACGGGGAATTGTGGAGAATGTGTTGGTGAAGGTTGATAAGTTTGTATTCCCTGTGGATTTTGTCATTCAAGACATGGAGGCCGATGACAGAGTCCCGCTCATTATGGGACGTCCTTTCCTACGCACTGCTAAGGCAATGATAGATGTGTTTGAAGGTAAGATTACATTGCGTGTGGGTGAGGATAATGTTACATTCGATGTGAGGAAGTCGATGAAGCATTCAAATGGCCAAGATGATTCTGTGTATTTTCTTGATTCTTTCATTCCTTACATAGATCGTTGTCTAGATTACGTTTCTGGATCTGATTTATTGAAAGATCAAGACCAGGGTGAGGAGAACCAGGCTGTTGAGATTGATGCTTCTTCTGAGCACATTCCGAGCAGTCTGGCTAGTAAGCCTCCTGAATACCCGACTGCTTTTGTGGTTTTTGAGAGTACAGATCCGGTTGAGACCATCTGTTGAGGCACCACCATCCCTAGAGCTTAAGGAGTTGCCATCTCACTTGGAGTATTCATTTCTGGATGGTGATTCTGATTTACCGGTCATTATTTCATCTTGATTGACCAAGGAGGAGAAGTCTAGATTGATTGATGTGCTTAAGGGAAATAAGCAGGCGATTGCATGGAAGTTGATGGACATAAAGGGCATACACCCTTCATTTTGTACGCATCGCATTTTGATGGAGGAGGATTACAAGCCGGTGGTCCAACCACATAGACGGCTTAATCCTAACATGTTTGAAGTTGTGAAGAAGGAGGTTCTTAAGCTCTTAGATGCCGGATTGATCTATCCCATTTCAGATTCTGCTTGGGTCAGTCCGGTACAGGTTGTTCCCAAGAATGGAGGCATGACTATCATTGTGAATGAGAATAAGGAGATGATTCCAACTAGGACAGTCACGGGTTGGAGAGCATGCATCGATTACAGAAGACTGAATGATGCTACCAGGAAAGATCATTTCCCATTGCCTTTCATTGATCAGATGTTGGAGCGGTTGTCAGGACAACAATTTTATTCGATGAGCATCCCACAGTTGACGATTGCGACGGGATTTTATACAGACGCGCAGGTGAGAGAGCCGGGATTTGCTTAGAGTCTGCGGGCAGTTGTCAAAGAGCCCAGTGATTTGGGCATTACGGAGCGCCTGCTGGGAGAGTTTTGGATGTCCATTGTAGATGGAGCTTTCAGAAGTTGGATTGTCAAGTCTTCGATTCGCGATCCCCTTATCCGATACATCCATAGGATGGTTAGTTGCACTCTCATCGGTTGCAGGGCCAGTGCACAGAAGTGTAACCAGCTGGACTTATTCTGCATGTACAACATGATTAGCCGTCGGCCGGCTAACCTCGCCTGTGTTCTACTTTCATCAATTGCGAGGGTTCGCCGTGGAGGGGTGACGGCTAGGTTAGATTTGGGGCCCTACATACGGATGATCGCGACTAGGCTGGGAGTCTTTAACGGATTCCCTCGCCGATTCTTGACTGTGGGGCTTGAGACATGACGATATAGTTTAGATGACATGCGGCTAGCTGGCATGTGCCCCATGGATGATCCAGCTAGATGGGAGCCAGCTAGGCCTGCACCTGAGGGACCCCCGGATGTGGAGGCGCTGCAGAGAGGCCTACCACCAGAGCATCAGAGGATTTTACATAGGGTGGAGAGTCCTCATCAGACTTTCCCTTTACGTGAGCCTCGCCCTCCACGCATTACTTTAGATATTGTTTGGGAGCAGTTACAGAGGCAGGGTCAGATACAGCATATTATCATGTCCCATTTTGAGATATAGATTCGTGACTGGTTTAGGGCTCCAGATCCACCACAGCAGCCAGACGGACAGGGTGATGAGCCTCATGATTAGATTTCCAACACCTTAGCAGTTGTAGTTGCTCTTTTTTACTTTTTCTTTATTTTTGTTTTTATCATCATGGTCTGTGTATATTTGACTTATGTTTTGTTTGAAACTTAGTTGTATTTGTGATTGTTTATGGTTGACTATCTTTGTGGTTGTTTATATTGATTATCTTATGTTTGTTCATTATTATCCATGTGTATGTTGATGGTTTGTTGTGAGTGTTAGTGGATTGCCAAATTCATCGTGAATGTTCAGAATGCATGTTGGGATTTATTTGTGATTGCGATTGGATTTGATGGCGGTTGATAAGACTTACAAGGAAATTGTCACATATCAAGGAAGTTGTACAAATGTTGTAAATTGTATATATTTGTTGATTTATTCATTATTTTGTATTCCACATTGAGGACAATGTGTGATTTTAAGTGTGGGTATGCGTGATTTGTGTTTAAAAATTGTAAATTTTTGTAAATTAGTATAATTTAATAATTTTTAGTTAATATTTAAAAAGAAATTTTTTTTTTGAAAAACCAATAAATAAAAAAAATTCCTTTTTAAAATTGGGTCATTTTTAATTAATCAAGTCAATTTTAGTTAGGTTTGAGTCTTTCATTTTTAATTTTTCTTTTATAGTTAAATCTTGCTTGGATTGTTTAGATCTTCAAATTGCAGTTTGGTTTGAATTACCCTTATCAGTTGGGTAGCGATAACTTACATATTTGTAGCAGAAAGGCAACCAACAGGATTACAATAACCCGATCGCGAATGGAATGCTATACGATCGTGTTAATTTGGATTTGACATGCACGACTGTTACACAAAACCAGCTAAGTCTTTTCCTATTTTTATTTTCTTTTCCTTTATTTTTTTTTCTTTTTCATCTTTAGTTAGGTTTTTAGTTGTTTAATTATAAATTGAGTATGATTTTTATTTTTTTTAGGTTAGACTATGTAAATATTGTATATAATTTTGTAAAATGTCTTTGAATTAGGTTTTGCATTAAAATGGAAAATGATAGTATAATCGGGAATTTTGTGTTTTCTAAAAGTTTAAGCGTACGCATCTAATTTGGAATATGTTGGTAGGCCTAATCGATAGAAAGGTTCTCTTGTATTGATATAATTTACTTAATCTTCATGATGCTAATGGGTTTTGCCTTGGGAAATATGAGGATTCTGAAACTGTTTAATTGTTACTAAAGCAACTTTTGCAAACAAACGACCTAATGTTTTTATAATTAAACCTGGCCCATATGTTCTCTTTTTATGAAAATAAATTCGAGACTTATGGCGCCTGCTTAAAAGAAACATCATCCACCAATCCACTAAATGGGCTGAGCTTGCAGAAAAAAACAAAAATAAAAAATAAAATAAGAGCTGCAGCTTATGTGTCATACCCCGGATGGCAACCGAGTGAAACACCACTAAGTTAGGCTCAGTAATTTAGAAGCAAAATGCTCATACCTTCATCCATTCTATCTAAGGTTTTATTTTTAAATTCATTTAGGTTGTTCGAATGTAATAGTAACTTGAAAGTTTTTATAAGGATTAGTTTGATCTGTATGACTTAAGAGTAATTCCTATAGTTGATTGAATCATTTGAACATAATGAATCAAGACTAGGGAACCTAGATATCAGTGACGAAAAATGTTCAAGTGTGGGTATTTTTGATGGGTTGTAAAACACATCCAGTTTTTAAGTGAATTTGAGTCGATTTTAATATGTAAATAGGTCATTTATGCTTATTTCTAGTTTCTTTTTACATTTTGTGGCTTTTATAGGTTTATCGAGTAAAATGAGTGGAAATCGAGGTTGAAACACGCAAGAATCGAGCCCCGATTGAAATAGAGAGAAAAAGACAAAATTTAATCATTTTGCACCTGTCGCGGTACGCTAAGAAAAAGAAAGAGCCCTCGGCGGTACGGAAGGAATTCGGGGATGCCCACTAGTTTTGTCCATTGCGGTACGCTGAGTTGTGTTTAATTGAGCTCGGCAGTACGCGACAAGTTCTGAATTTTGAGAAAAGCCAACTAGAATTCGAGAATTATAAGGAGAAGGCCCCCCCCCGGCATTTGACGCAGCTTTCTTGACCATTTTTGAAGCATAGGAGCATCTCTGGAGCTTTTGGAAGTATTTGGGAAGCTTTGGAGGGCTAGGAATTGCTAGGAGGCTAGTGTTCATGTGAAGACATCTTGGTTAATTCTCTGTTCTTATTTGTTCTTCATTTCCAGTAGTTTATTACTTTCGTTTCATTGTTTCTGATTATTCTTGACTTAGAATGATGTTATTTGGCTAGTTCTTTGATTCTACATAGGTTAGGATGAATGTTTGAATGATTATTGGTTACTATTGACTATGGTTTTGATTATTGATGGAAAATAGTTTTGTAACAGATCTTATTATGTCATTTTGATGAGTTTTGCATATATAATCTTGATTATATCAGTTCATATCATGTTCCATACGTGTTTATTGAATGTCTTTCGGTGTTAGACGCGTATTAGGTCATTGACTTGGTGCTATGACTAGTTTGTGGCTTGTTTGATATCACTAGCCATAGGAAAAGATGTGATTGATGTTCTTACGGTTTTATGTGTGTCTAAGTTTAGAAATCCGGAACGCGGTAGACTTGTCGGGTGATCTTTTGCATTAAGGTTTTCTTCGTAATTACCCAGAAGGGATGGTTCTTTGAAAGGCTTGGTGTTATTGTCATTTCGTGTCAAATTAGACATTTTAAGATTAATCCTTGCATCTTTGGTGTATTGTAACAAGAAAATCAGGAATGTGACTTGTTCATTTGAGTACGAAAGTGTTGTTGGAAAAATCCGAGAGGTGATCCGACTAACTAGTGTGTTTATTGCAAGATTAGGTTTTCTTAGTTGGTTACATTTGGTAATTGATCTAGAATCCATTAGGTTACCTATATTTTGTTGTTTAAGATCCTAGTTCCATCGTGTCAAACAAAGTCAATAATTTCAATAATCACAAACAAGAATTCAACCTAAGTAGAGTTTTTCCCATTTAATTAAGATTTTTTAAAATTGTGAGTCATTTCTTTTAATTAAATCTGTTAATCTATTTCTAAGGTTAATATTAGTTAAATTGGATTTTTCTAATTTAATTAGGATAATTAGTTTAATTAATCTAGTAATTGTCATTTTTATTCAAAACCCCCCCTCTTTGTTTTAAATCATTTTCTAGTCTTGTTTCGTTAAGTCAGTGTCTCATGGGTTCGATATCCGGACTTTCATTAGCTATTCTACAATTGATAGGTACACTTGCCTGTTGTTGTGGTTTAGTTTAGGATTTTCGGTTTTAACTCGTTGTAATTAAGTTCAGTCTAGGTTAGTGTTTGTAATTATTTTCTTAGACCACTTTTAGGAACATCAACTACGTTCCATGTGCTCCCATGCTTCTGACGGTTGACCCACCAGGCATGTATGATCAGGCTCCTCCACTTCAGCCAACCCCGATCAATGAAGTCATCCCATCAGATCCGAATACTTCTCCGTCATTTCAGCTTACGGAGACAAATCAAGCATCATCTTCCTCCCATCAGACCTTTGACAATCCACTGTTCACAGACCACATCCCTAAGTAACACTGTGTGGATAATGGAGCTGAGGCAAGTGAAACCGCTTCATTTGATAATCTTTATTCCTCCAATTAAGATCAGCTGACTCACATCAGCAACTTGCGAGACAACTTAGCTGTGGAGGAAGTGCCAACTCTAAGCATCAACAAGAATCATCCAGTGGAAAATATTATTGGACCTCTTTCAGAAGGTGTTCACACCGGAGCCGATCCATTCTAGCTTAGAGCACCTTGCCTGAAGGAACTAGTAGAAGTCAATCAGGTCCAATTAATTCTTGTTTCTATTCCTGTTTTATTTCGCAGGTCCAACCCAAGAATGTCAAGACGACTCTTAAGGAGTCAAGCTGAGTAGACGCGATGCAGGAAGAACTGATGCAGTTTCAGAAGCTCAAGGTGTGGAATCTTGTTTCGTTGCCCAAGGGGAAACTGCCAATTGGAACCAGATGGGTCTTCAGAAACAAAAATGATGATTCGAGTGTCATCATAGGAAATAAAGCAAGGTTGGTAGTTCAGGGCTTCTTCCAACAGGTGGGGATCGACTATGAAGAAGTCTTTGCACCGGTCGCAAGACTTGAAGCTATACAGATCTTCTTTGCCTACGCCTCCTACATGAACTTCACTGTTTATCAAATGGATGTGAAGACTGCCTTCTTGTATGTAAAGGTCGAAGAATAAATCTATGTATGTCTGCCTCCTGGGTTTGAGGATATGTGGTATCCCGACCATGTCTACAAACTTAGACAAAGCCCTTTATAGCCTTCATCAAGCACCTCAAGCGTGGTATGCAACATTTACTGATCATCTGCTTGCTAATGGATATACCCGTGGAGCCGTTGATCAGACACTGTTCGTTCGCAAAGGTAAGGATGATTTATTTCTCGTCCAAATCTATGTGGATGATATTATTTTTGGTTCCACGAGCTCATTGCTATGCAGAGAATTCGATGCTTTGATGAAGAAGAAGTTTGAGATGAGTGCAATGGGGGAGTTGTAACATTAGTGTCCAAATCGTAATCGGAACAACAATGTGTACAGTAGATCAGGTACGAACTATGTGTATTTCATGTATGCTATTATCATTTGAAACTTAATACAAAACCATTACAGACTCATTTCAGAATCCAAATGTAAATTCATGGTTTAAAGAGTCAGAAACATATCTGACAACATAAGAATATTATGTGAATGTTAGTTAGGACTTATTACGTATAAATGTATGTGAGATTGTACAGAACAAAATAATAACGGACGTCGTTATGTGAATATTAAATTGACAGATTATTCGTTTAGGTGACGACCTGTACGAATATATCTGTATGTTTAACATTCAGAATGATGTCCCATAATTAGAGAATCAAATAAAAAAGTATAGTTTTTAGAATTTGAATACGCGCGAAAACCGTAAGATTTGATTAAACAGATAAATTAAAAGTTAAATGTTTTTAGAATTTGAAAATAAAGAAAAGATAACTAGTTGATTTATATGGCATTACCACCTAATTTAAATTAGTAAATTCTACATTTAAAATCGTCACGTTTCGTTATGGAAACGATCGAAAACCGACGTTAAATCGTGAATTCAAGCAGAACCGAACGAGCCAAAATGCAACCGAGTGGTTGAAACATTTATGATGGCATTAAATGCCATTATACATTTCAACCTACCCACTCTCTCATCAAATTCGTCTCTCTATCTCTCTCTACCTTTCTTCTATCTAGAAAAACCCACTTTTCTCCGTCAATTCTTGACCAAATAAGAGAATTTGGTGTCAAAACAACCAGAGAAACGTGTAGATCGTGATTGGAGGAAGAAATAGAGCTTTGAATCATCAAAAACCAAACAAAAACAACCTAGAACGAGCTGTTTTCAGATTGTTACTGTTTTAAGAGAGATTTCACGAAACCCAGCTCGTTTTAAGTCGATTTTGGAGCTGAAAAACCCTTAGGATTTGAACTAAAACAAGTTAGGAAGCTAAGGAATACACTTGATTGAAGTTTGGGTTAGTTTAAACTCGATTAGGGGATGAGTACATTAGTATCGACATATGAACTCCTGAAGAACATTTAGTATCGATGAGATGATGAACAATGCATATAGACCAATGCACTTTGAGCAATGGGAAATGCCAAATCTAGTTAGTAGGCTGTAATTCCCATCTAGGTCTCATAGAACTTGAGCTACCTAATTTACAGAATTCTAGTTCTAGGATGTTAAGAAAGATTGCAAGTTAGAACAATATTGAGATCATAGCTAATTTAGATAAGTATCCAAGAAGAATAAGTGCGTACTATTGAGTGTGAATGATCAATACGAATGACTAAGATAACGTAGTGATTCGCTATTATAGATCAAGAATATACTTAGTATCAGCTCTAAAATCTCGGACAAAGAAGTTTGAGATTTCAACTAGGATTATAAACCTAGACACTCTTGATAGGGAAATGACTAATAGCCAAGACACTTGCGCTATTTGGAGATTTAGTATTGAAACTAAATGAATTATGTCACCTAGAAGAGTGAATAGAATCCACATGATATAATCATGTCGGATTTAAACTGATGGATAATATCCTGAAAGCAATAGATCATTATCATTCAAAAAAGGATAGCAGAGTTGTCGATACCTTCAGACGGATGATGTAAAATAAATACATATGGAAGGAAGACGAAGAGGAGTAACAGATGGAACATCATTTGCAATGAGCCCCCATAAGTCAAACGACTACTGGGTAGAAAGAGGGTTAATGTACATCACCTCGGAGATGTGCGTGAGTTTATCTCAAGAGTAAATCATTACCCTTACCCTAACACAGATTCTATATTCTCTAGGTAGTTCTGCCCAACGAATAATGTACACCTACAAATCTGAGAACGAATAAGAAGGTGGTTTTGTATGTATATGGTTATGCTAACATAACCTAGGATACATTATACATGACCTAAAGAGATGAGATCGGATGATCAAAACCTAGAGTCGCGAGAACCGCATATGATGATTTCACGGGGGTAATGGATTGTGGAGCAGAACGACAGCATAACACGAAACCAGATGGAGTGATCTACTATCAAAATAGTGTGTGGATTCCTGCAGGAGACGAATTGAGAAAGCATATCTTTGATGAAGCACACAAGACCAAGTACTCAGTGCATCCAGGCGCCGATAAAATGTACCAAGACTTACGGAGATTTTATTTGTGGCCGGGAATGTAGAAAGATATAGCCGAGTACGTCGGTCGATACTTTATGTGTGCAAAAGTAAAGGCGGAACTCCGGAAACTGTCAGCGTTACTGGAACAGCCTGAGATTTCCGCTCTGGAAGTGGGAACAAATAGCTATGGATTTCATTACCGAGCAACCCCATCATAGTCACGCTATATGGGCATAAATCAATTAATCAAAAGAATTCAAGAGATCAGAGGTGAACATAAATCAAAGGATATCCTAAAGTGTAGATCTGAAGGTCAAGCTGATATGGGCACATCATCAAAGTCCCGACACATACAGGTAGACTCATTTGGTTCATGCCTGATATGGGCCTCGTGTGAGATGATTCAATCTGGACACCACCACCAACTAAGTCTAATTGGTTGAGTCAAATAAGGCCCAAACATCATGTCTTAGTTGTATTAAATGTTTATTTATTTATTTAAGCATTTAATATCATGTTTCTACAAATACTATGGGTGATCATGAATGTGTTATGAACTCAAGAAATCGAAAGAATTTCAATTTGTGGAACTTAAAATCTATTATGTCGACAGTGAGAAATGGAACGCTTAATTGTCATTAACAACAATATATTATGTGGTTCGATATGTGGTGGGATGTAGGCTGGGGCTTGTTTCCCTACGTATTCCCTATAGATAAGCATATTTGATCGGATAGTATAGGTGGTTGTTAGTGAGGTTAAGGTTGTCATTTCGGGTGTTCAAAGGTAATTATTTTTAGATAGTTCAAGTATGTGATTCAGTGTGTGAAATGAAACGCTTAATTATCATTATCAACAATGTATTATGTGGTGGGATGTTGGCTAGGGCTTGTTCCCGTAGGTATAGGTGGTTGCTAGTGAGGTTAAGGTTGTTAGTATAGGCGGTTGTTAGTGAGGGTTAAGGTTATCCACAATGTGATAGTATAGGTGGTTGTTAGTGAGGTTAAGATTGTCATTTCGGGTGTTCAAAGGTAATTATTTTTAGATAGTTCAAGTATGTGATTCAGTGTGTGAAATGAAACGCTTAATTATCATTATCAACAATGTATTATGTGGTTCGATATGTGGTGGGATGTTGGCTGGGGCTTGTTCCCCTAGGTATGCCCTATATATAAGCATATTTGACTCGATAGTATATGTGGTTGTTGGTAAGGTTAAGGTTCTCATTTCGGGTGATCAAGGTAAATAGATTTTCAAGTTATTCAAACGTTTTGAATCAAAGGTATGGGATGAAACGCTTAATTATCATTAACAACAATATGCTATGTGGTGGGATGTCGGCTGGGGCTTGTTTCCCTACGTATCCCTATATATAAGCATATTTGATCAAATAGTATAGGGGGTTGTTAATGAGGTTAAGGTTGTCATTCGAACTAGTTTATTCAAACACGTTTTCAAATAAAACTAACTGAACTCACCAACCATGTGTTGACTTGATCTTTTTGCATGACTTCTCAGGTGACGAACATTTTATGCTTTTGGACTAGGATGCTATTTAGAGGACCTAGTATTATTGGACTTGCATATTTTTGAACATCATTCTACAGATTGTTTTGTATATCTCGTGTAGATACAAGGTATAAGAATTATGATGTTTCCAATAGATTTACATTGTTAAATTATGAACAAAATTGTTGTAATTTAACTTTGTAATTCTATTTTAATTAGCATTTTCTCATTTTAGATCATGTGCAATGTAAAAAATCTGATCATCACGATTATCACTCCCGATATCGCGCCCCGAGACCTTTCCGCCCAACGGGACACACGATCCGGCCCACCGGCTAGGGGTGTGACTGATTGGTATCAGAGCCAGGTTTCTAGAGAAATATAGGTCATTTAAATAAACGGTTTGACCTAGACTATAACCTAGGAACCCTTCATGTAGAGAAAACTAAGGTTAGGAAGTTATGTGCATATGCCATTTTGCATGCAATTATGATTTCTAACCAAGGCCTTTTGGTTGTAAACAGAATGTCGCCAAAAAGACAACTCTTGGCTCCATCCCCTCCTCATGAGGTGGACTCAGCAACTACTGCACTTGCTACATTGACTAGTTTTCAGTTAGCTTTCGTTATCTCCAACCCCATTGATCAGGTCAGAGGCAGTGATGAGAATGTCAGACGCTACCCAGAGACAGTCACGGGAACTGAAGGACTAGTGCTAGGAGGAACGAGAAAGAAGCGTAAACGACGTCATGTTAAGAAACCAAGAGGCCCTGTAATCTACACAGAGGCCGTTCCCCTTCGCTAAATGGTCGGTACTCTGAAGCCAGAGGTTCATGAGCACTATGCTGGAGAAACCTCTCCTTGCACTAACTGCCAATATCACCACCATGCTGAAATTCCATGCACACAATGCACCCACTATGGTAAGATGGACCATTGGCTTCATCAATACAGATCTTCGATGCAATTAATATATAAAAAACATGTTGGCAAGTTTCCTTTATGTGCCACGTGCGGTTTTCACCATGCTAAGAAACTTTGCAAACATTGCCTGAACTGTGGGAGGAAGGGACACTGGAGACGTGATTGTAATAATCCCCCAACTCATAATCAGAACCCTGGTACCACTACATATCCTCTTCCTCGACACAGCAAGGACTGCTATGTGTGCGGATCATCCGAACACTTTGCACGGAACTGCCCCATGAGGGAATCTTCATCAGATCTTGCGCCTCTCAAGGAACTGTTTCCTTTACCAACTTCCGATGCACGTTTGGAGTGGGATGACTCCATAGGTATGCATATTTCATCTTGATGCATTGAATTATTCGTTGGTGTGTTAATTAGAAATACAGATCCTGTTGTAGTTTAGAAACAATAAATCTAAGGTAACTGTAAACAAACATGGTGCCAATTAGATAATAGGAATGGCAAAATAAAGAAACCTTAGGCCGAGTGAGTGCCAAGTAAATAAATAAAGATGGGATGCTTCTTAATTAAACTTTAACTACGCTAATTAGGAAGAAAACCTTATATAGTTAGAGCATTGAAACCTGTAGGAATTCAAAGTAAGAAACCAATCCAGGACAGAGTTAGGAAATCCTTTAATCAATTAAGACTAGGTTATTCTTAAGTAACTTAGTCTTGGTTAACTGGAAAACTGCGGATGCGATTCTTGAGAATCTATCGGGAATTTTCCCTTACACATCTGACAGAGTTTCAGGGTACAAATCCATCTGTAGTATTATCAGGAGGAGGTATTCATACAGACCAATGCATTTTGAGCAATGGGAAATGCCAAATCTAGTGACTAGGCTGTAATTCCCATCTAGGTTTCATAGAACTTGAGCTACCTAATTTAGAGAACTCTAGTTCTAGGATGTTAAGAAAGAATGCAAGTTAGAACAATATTGAGATCATATCAAATTTAGATAAGTATACCAGAAGAATCAGTGCGTACTATTGAGTGTGAAAGATCAATACGAATGACTAAGATACGGTAGTGATTCGCTATTATTGATCAAGAATATAGTTAGTATCAGTTCTAAAATCGTGGACAAAGAAGTTTGAGATTTCAACTATGATTATAAACCTAGACGCTCTTGATAGGGAAATGACTAATAGCCAAGACAGTTGCACTATTTGGAGATTTAGTATTGACACTAAATGAATTATGTCACCTCTAAGATTGAATAGAATCCACATGATATAATCATGTCGGATTTAAACTGATCGATAATATCATGAAAACAATAGATCAATATCATTCAAACAAGGTTAGCACAGTTGTCGATACCTTTAGACGGATGAGGTAAATTAAAAGCATATGGAAGGAAGACGATGAGCAGTAACAGATTGAACAACATTTGGAATGAGCCCCCATAAGTCAAACGACAATTGGGTAGAAAGAGGGTTAATGTACATCACCTCGGAGATGTGCATGAGTTTATTTCAAGAGTAAATCATTACCCTTACCATAACACATATTCCATATCCTCTAGGTAGTTCACCCCAATGAATAAGGTACACCTACAAATCTGAGAAAATATAAGAAGGTGGTTTTGTATGTATATGGTTATGCTAACATAACCTAAGATACACTATACGTGACCTAAAGAGGTGACATCTGATGATCAAAACCTAGAGTCCCGAGAACCGCATATTATGATTTCATGGGGGTGATGGATTGTGGAGCAGAACGACAGCATGAGACGAAACCAGATGGAGTGATCTACTACCAAAATAGTGTGTGGATTCCTGCAGGATATGAATTGAGAAAGCATATCTTTGATGAAGCACATAAGACCAAGTACTCAGTGCATCCAGGGGTTGATAAAATGTACCAAGACTTACGGAAATTTTATTGGTGGCCGGGAATGTAGAATTATATAGCCGGGTACGTCGGTCGATGCCTTATGTGTGCAAAAGTAAAGGCGGAACACCGGAAACTGTCAGGGTTACTGGAACAGCCTGAGATTTCCGCTCTGGAAGTGGGAACAAATAGCTATGGATTTCATTACCAAGCTACCCCGTCATAAACAGTAGACTTTTATAGTCAGGCTATATGGGCATTAATCAATTAATCAAAAGAATTCAAGAGATCAGAGGTGAACATAAATCAAAGGATATCCTAAAGTCCCGACATGTACAGTAGATCTGAAGGTCAAGCTGATATGGGCACATCATGAAAGTCTCGACACATAAAGGTAGACTCATTTGGGTCATGCCTGGTATGGGCCACGTGTGAGACGATACAGTCTGAACACCACCCCAACTAAGTCTAATTGATTGACTCAAATAAGGCCCAAACATCATGTCTTAGTTGTATTAAATGTTTATTTATTTATTTAAGCATTTAATATCATGTTTCTACAAATACTATGGGTGATCATGAATGTGTGATGAACTGAAGAAATCGAAAGAATTTCAATTTGTGGAACTCAAAATCTATTATGTCGATGGTGTGAAATGGAACGCTTAATTATCATTAACAACAATATATTATGTGGTTCAATATGTGGTGGGATGTCGGCTGGGGCTTGTTCCCCTACGTATTCCCTATATATAAGCATATTTGATCGGATAGTATAGGTGGTTGTTAGTGAGGTTAAGGTTGTCATTTCGGGTGTTCAAAGGTAATTATTTTCAGATATTTCAAGTATGTGATTCAGTGTGTGATATGAAACGCTTAATTATCATTATCAACAATATATTATGCAGTTCGATATGTGGTGGGATGTTGGCTGGGGCTTGTTCCCCTAGGTATGCCCTATATATAAGCATATTTGACTCGATAGTATAGGTGGTTGTTGGTGAGGTTAAGGTTGTCATTTCAGGTGATCAGGGTAAACAGATTTTCAAGTTATTCAAACGTTGTGAATCAAAGGTATGGGATGAAACGCTTAATTATCATTAACAACAATATGCTATGTGGTGGGATGTCGGCTGGGGCTTGTTTCCCTACGTATGCCCTATATATAAGCATATTTGATCGAATAGTATAGGTGGTTGTTAATGAGGTTAAGGTTTTCATTCGAATAGGTTTATTCAAATACATTTTCAATTAAAACTACATGAACTCACCAACCATGTGTTGACTTGATCTTTTTGCATAACTTTTGTCACACTGGGAGCCGGCGGGGTTGGATCGAAGTCTCCGTCGGGCGGAAGGTTCTCGGGGCGCGATATCGTGAGTGATAATCAAATGATCAGATTGTTTACATAGCATCAATGTTTAAGAACAACTAAAGCACAATCAAACATTAAACTAGTATTACAAAGTTAAATTACAATAGCAATATTCAGTAATTTAACTAAGTAAACCTAACAAAATAATCAAATGTTTATATCTTGTATCTGTACAAGATATCAAAAGTGATGCGTATTATCAACAAAAGATGTCCTTCCAAAATCAACTAGGTCCTCTATCTAGGCCACCTAGCATGCAATCCAATAGCCTTAACTTAAACCTGTTCATCACCTAAGAAAGCATATAAGAAAACAAAGTCAACACAATGGTTGGTGAGTTCATATAGTTTTTTAAGTTTAAAATAGCTTTAACAAACCTCTTTCGGTAAAACCTTAATCTTATTAACTCCACATGTGATATCCAAATCGGTATGCTTATATATAGGGCATACCCCTGAGTCGAGCCTACGACCCGCCCAGACGCCGTCCCACCACATACTAATTCACATATGACACTGTTGTTAATAATAATTAAGCAGTTTACCTACCATTCAACCCATTCCTCATCATAGCTTTTGTTTTCTGTTTCAAAGTTTACAAGTCTATAGCATTCATGAGTATTAGTTTCAAAGTATGTTTAACAAGCATCATAGTTTCACACGCACATAGTTTAGCTGTCCCTAATCTCATGCGTGAGTACAAGCTCTGCTATAGCAGAAGTTTAGCAATTACGTAGCTCACGGCTAGATTCAAGCTCTACATTAGCAGAAGTTTAGCCATTACGTATCTCATGAATTAGTTAAGCTTCGTCTAGCAATTACGTGTCTCCTATACAAGATACAAGCTCTGCACTAGCAGAAGTTTAGCAAGTACGTATCTCATACATAGACACAAGCCATGCATACACAAACAATCCAGCAATTACATATCTCATATAAGCAGACAAAAGCTCTGCACTAGCAGAAGTTTAGCAATTACATGTCTCTTATATAGATAATAGCTTAGCCTCGTCATGGTTTAGTTTTAATCCAGTAATTACATACCTCATATAAGCAGACAAAAGCTCTGCACTAGCAGAAGTTTAGCAATTACATGTCTCTTATATAGGTAATAGCTTAGCCTCGTTATGGTTTACTTTACATGTATCTCAATACATAGGTACAAGCTCTGCACTAGCAGAAGTTTAGCGATTACGTAGCCTATGATTAGATACATGCATAATGTTTCATGCGCAAATAATAGTTCCAAGCATATAGTCTCAAGCGTCCACGTATAGTTTCATCATGAATTCCATAGCATTGCATCAAGTCTCATGTTTAAGCATATAGTTTCATAAGCATAAAGTCTCACGTTTAAGCATATAGTTTCATAAGCATGAAGTCTCACGTTTAAGCATATAGTTTCATAAGCATCCAAGATATAGTTTCAAGCTTCAACTTTAAAGTTCAAGCATCAACTTTATAGCTTCTCGAAGTGTACTAGTTTCGAAGTATAAGTATCCATGTAAGCATCATGTTTAAGATTAAAAGCATTAAATAACATTTCAAAAGTTTATTTAAAATGTTTAACATGCTTCTCAGTCCCGAAGTAAAACAAATAAGTTTGAAAAGGGACAAATGAAGTCACCTTGTGTCCGTAGTAGTTGACTAAGCAAAAGAAGAATACGCACGCTCCTTGTTTGTACTTGATGTGATGTTCACGATCCTGTATTGATTTCATAATATGTGTAGTTTATAAGTATGTGTTGTAAGGATTCGTGTGCGTGTAAGTGTTAGTCCTAAAGTTGACTAATACCCGCGAGTCTTGTCCGTTATTCGGCCCTACGTACTTGTTATTGAATTTAGGCTCATCACAACTCAATGTTTTATTATTTAGAAATTCTAAGTATGAACTTAGGTTTTTACATGAAAGATTATATATCTTTAATGTATTGAGTAAAACTATATGTTATCATTTCTCAATTGTTTCATCACTTCCAATTTATTCCTTTGTAGTAATTATACTAATATAATTACACATATTGATTATATAACGGTTAAAAGGATCTGTTAGCCATGTACTTATGTGAACTCATTCCTTTAAAGGTTGGGCCGAATCAATCAAAGTGGACCGGACTGTTGGATCCCCCCTTAGGCCATGGGCCGAGTAGGCCTAAACAATTGTTGTGGGCCGTGTGGGTTATGGTTTGGGCCACAAATTTTGGACGATTTGGTGTAGTGGGCTGGTTCACCCTATGTACCAAGAAGTTCATTGGGTTGGTTCTTAATTGGGTCGATTAAACTAAGTGGGTGTTACTGGGCTGGATTTCACATGGGCCGAACACGTATATGGGCCAAAATAAAGGTTTTGGGCCTAATAAACTTTAAATGGTCCGATTTCTATAACTTTAATCGTGTGATGATGTTGGGCCGCATGGTGGTTTATCTATTGGAAGGTGAATCGGGCCCAATGGTTTGATCGAGAAATGAGGTGCCAGATGTGAGGGTTCGCTGGAAACAGCCTTACAGCATAGGGTTCGTCAGAGGTGTGTAGGTTCGGCCACAATGCATGGGTTCGGCACTCGGGTTCGGCAAGATGGTGCGTGACATAACCTCAGACAGGTTCGCCGGTCTTTGAGTAGGGTTCGGCTAATGTATAGGGATGATGGTTAGGTCATCACAAGAAGGTTCGCCACCCTATAGTTCTAGGGTTCGGCTGTTGACCCACGAACCCCTGGTTCGACAACATAAAGGTTCGGTGTTGGTTGGAAGGCTCGGCTAACATGGTTCGCCGGAGGGTTCGTTCAAGGAAATGGTTCGTTCATGCCAGTTGGGTTCGCAGCTGGTCTACAGGTTCGGGAATGGTTCGTGGAGTCGTGGAAGGGTTCGGCCACCTGAATGCTGAAATGGTTCGGTGGTGATGATGACAACAGCTTCGCCCCTCCTGTTACATGCGAACCAGGTTCGACTCCAACCTCCTCTACAGCTCGACCTGTTGTAGATCGGCTCCCATGATGTTATTCTGTAATGGTGATGATTCACGATGTGTAGGATTCGAGGGATGGGGTTTAGGACCGATCAAGAAATAGTGATAACAAAACCATGTGAAAACCCTACTTTTTTGAACTTTGAGCCTCTTTAGCTTGGATTCGGCTGGAACACTCTGCAGATCTGTTGTACTTCTTGATAAGGGACTTCAAGATTGTCGTTTAAGTCCAAGAATCACCCGATTTCGTTGGAAAATGAGGGAGATATGCAGCTTCAAAGTTTGGAAATGGTGGTGAATGTGCAAACCGGAATTATTGATCTAGAGAGAGAAAGATGAGTATGAAAATGAAATAAATGTGGTCATTTAGGGTTTATATACCCCGGGGGTGTTCGGGTTCGTTTCGGTTGCTCGGTTCGTATTTTCGTCGCGTTTCCGGCACGTTACGCGTGTTTTCGTAGCTTTAAATAAAAAGGGTTTATTTTAACTATTTGAATGGTATTTAATTTTAATAATTGTTTTTAATTTCGTTTAATAAATTTATTTATCGAATTTCGTTATTTTTACGCGTTTTGTAAATTTGTTCGCGAAATAATAAAATAGTTTTGTTAAATTTTATTTATGATGAGTTTCAAAATTGTAAAATAGGAAATATGTTATTTCCTTAAATTTATGATCGTTCGTATTGTTCTTTGTTTTGTTTCGTCAGAACGCGTCGCCATCGCACGTATTCGTTCGAATCGTCATTCGAACGAACACGACGATGGTTTGGCTTTCTGATTCTTGTTCTCTACTTTTCATCGTTATTCAAGAACATTAAACTTTCAGAATCATTCTTACAGATCGTCACCTATATGAATAATTCGTCGGTTTAGCATTCCGTACCAACAACCGTTATGGTTTCGTTCTGTTTAACCTCACATACGTTTATACACAATAGTATCAAATCAAGTATCTATGTTTCAACATTGTGTTGTCTGACATGTTTCTGACTGTTAAACCCAAATGTTTTAATCAGATTTTCAGACAATCGTATAATATATTTTCGTATCAAGTATGATGTATCAATAGAATAAACATAGTTTCACGTAATGTGTACCTGAGTTACTGTACAAGTTACTGTTGCGATCACTGTTCCGGCAAGCGTCCGGCACTGATGTTACAGTCTCCCGTTGTTAGAGAAATTTCGTCTCGAAATTTAAGACTCGTTATTCGGTACGGCTTCCTTTGAAAAAAGTTGGGGATACTTGTTCTTCATGTGATCTTCACGTTCCCAAGTAAACGCAGGTCCGCGCTTTGTGTTCCATCGAACCTTGACAATGGGAATACGGCTTCGCCTCAGTTGTTTAACTCTGCGATCCATAATCTCCAAAGGTTCTTTGACAAAGTGTAAGTGTTCATCCAATTGAATTTCTTCAATCGGTATGATAAGAGTTTCATCAGCAAGGCATTTCTTCAAGTTTGAGACTTGGAACACGTCATGTACACCACTAAGTTCATCCGGTAAGCTTTATCCGTACGCCACAGGACCAATACGTTCAACAATTTCAAACGGTCCTACGTACCGTGGTGTTAGTTTGCCTTTCTTTGCAAAATGAACTACACCTTTCCATGGGGATACCTTCAACATGACACGGTCTCCCACTTGGAATTCCAACGGCTTGCACCGTTTGTCAGCATAGCTCTTTTGTCTGCTTCGTGTTGCTTGTAGTCGCTGTTGTATCTGAGCAATTTTGTCTGTAGTTTCTTGAATAAGTTCTAGCCCGGTGATACGATTATCTCCCACTTCCGACCAACAGATCGGTGACCGACATTTCCGGCCATAAAGAGCCTCGAATGGGGCACAACCGATACTGCTATGATAACTGTTATTGTAGGAGAACTCGATTAGTGGCAAATGAGAATCCCAATTACCACCAAAGTCTAGAACACAAGTCCTTAACATGTCCTCCAGGGTCTGAATAGTACGTTCGCTTTGTCCATCCGTTTGTGGATGATAAGCTATACTCAAGTTTAATTGTGTTCCCAGAGATTTCTGCAATGACTGCCAGAACCTTGATGTGAATCTGCGATCACGATCTGAAATGATAGACAATGGCACACCATGGTGTACCACTATCTCGTTGATGTAAAGCTTCACTAGTTTATCCATCGTATAAGTTTCTCGCATCGGCAAGAAGTGAGCAGATTTGGTTAATCGGTCAACGATAACCCAAATAGTGTCGTGTCCACTGGAAGAGCCGGGTAGTTTAGTAACAAAGTCCATTGCTATCTGTTCCCACTTCCAAAGTTGAATTTCAGGCTGTTCCAGTAAACCTGACGGTCTCTGGTGTTCTGCCTTTACTTTAGCACATGTAAGACATCGACCAGTATACTCAGCTATATCTTTCTTCATACCCGGCCACCAATAGAATGCCCATAAGTCTTGATACATTTTATCAGCACCGGGATGCGCAGAGTACCTTGTCTTGTGTGCTTCATCAAAAATAAGTTTCCTTAACTCATCTACTGCAGGAATCCATACACGATCGTTGAAGTAAACAAGTCCATCAGGTTTTGTTCCCAATCGTTTCTCCACTCCACAACTTCAAGTTTCCTCGTTCAATATCCTCTTGTTGTGCTTGCATAATGTTGTCGTGTAAGTTTTTCTGCACAGTCATTCCCATTGCTCTGACGCGCAAGGGTTTGATCCGTTCCTTTCGACTCAAGGAATCAGCTACAACGTTTGCCTTGCCCGGATGGTATTTGATTACACAGTCGTAATCACTCAGAAGCTCAACCTAACGTTGCTATCAAATGTTGAGTTCCTTCTGATCAAATATGTGTTGCAGACTTTTGTGATCAGTGAATATAGTACACTTGGGGCCATATAGGTAATGTCTCCATATCTTCAAAGCAAATATCACAGCTCCCAGTTCCAGATCATGAGTAGTGTAGCTCTTCTCATGAATCTTTAGTTGTCTCGAAGCATAGGCAATAACTTTGTCTCGCTGCATAAGTACACAGCCAAGCCCCTAATGGGATGCATCACAATACACAACAAAGTCATCACAACCGTCTGGGAGAGATAAGATTGGAGCATCACATAGCTTTTGCTTCAAAGTCTAAAAGGCTTCTTCTTGCTTTTGTTCCCAAATAAACGGCTCGCTCTTCTGTGTCATCTTTGTGAGTGGCAGGGCTATCTTAGAAAAGTTCGAGATGAACCTCCTGTAATAGCCTGCTAAACCTAGAAAAGAACGTGTATCCGTAGGTATCTTCGGAGTGTCCCAATCCTTTATAGCCTCGATCTTGACAGGATCAACATGTATTCCCTCACTGTTAACTACATGACCTAGGAATTGAACCTCTTTTAACCAAAACTCACACTTAGGGAATTTGGCATAGAGCTTCTCTTCCTTTAACAGTTCCAAGATCGTTCTAAGGTGTTGCTCGTGCTCTGCTCTGCTTTTGGAATACATCAATATGTCATCAATGAAAACAATAACAAATTGATCTAAATACGGCTTACACACTCGGTTCATGAGATCCATGAAAACCGCAGGTGCATTTGTCAAACCAAAAGGCATCACCATAAACTCGTAATGCCCGTATATGGTACGAAACGCCCTCTTCGGTATGTCTTCGTCTTGTACTCTAAGCTGGTGGAATCCGGAACGCAGATCGATCTTTGAAAAGTATTGAGCTCCTTGTAATTGATCAAACAAATCATCAATGCTCGGTAGTGGATACCGATTCTTGATGGTTAGTTTGTTTAGCTCCCTGTAGTCTATGCACATTCGAAAGGATCCATCCTTCTTTTTCACGAACAAAACCGGAGCTCCCCAAGGTGAGTAGCTCGGTTGGATGAAACCTTTGTCAAGCAGTTCCTGTAATTGGTTAGATAGTTCCTGAATCTCCGAAGGTGCTAACCTGTAAGGAGACTTAGCAACAGGTGTTGCTCCAGGAATCAGATCGATACGGAACTCTACCGGTCGCACATGTGGCAAACCAGGTAGATCTTCAGGAAACACTTCAGAGTATTCCTTCACTATCAGTACGTCTTGTATTGTTTTCTTGTCTTTTTCTTTCTCCACCACATGAGCCAAGAAAGCTATGCATTTATTTTGTAGACACTTACGCGCTTTTATGCATGATATGATCTTTACGTTTCTCCTTGCTTGATCCCCACGAACTTCCAATACACGATCATTCTCAACTGGAATCCGAAGTAGCTTTTCGGAACAGATGACTTCAACTCTATTGAGCGATAGCCAATCCATCCCCACAGTGATGTCGCACCTGCCCAACTCCATCGGCGACAAGTCGATGATAAATGTGTAATCAGTGAGTGTAAGTGGGCAGTTCCTAAGTATAGTGCTAACTGTGACTTGCTTTCCGTTCACTACTTCGATAATATAAGGGGAGTCTAAAGTTTCCTCAGTAAGACTAAGTTGTCGTGCAAAATCAGATGAAATAAACTCTGGTCTGCACCAGTATCAAATAGTATAGATGCATAAGAGTCATGTAAAAGAAATGTACCAGTGACCACTGTAGGGTCTTGGCGTGCAGCGTTGGCTCGATAACAAAAGCACGTTCGCGAGGTGCCTGTGCTCCTGGTTGCACTTTCTTTGGACAATCGCGGGAGAAATGACCCATTTCCCCGCAGTTGTAGCACCACCTGTTATTGTTGTTGTTGCTTGGATTCTGTGGTGGTGGTGGAGGTAGTGCCCTTGCTGCAGTGTTGGTTGCTTGATTTACATCAAAACGACATCGTGTAACCCAGTGGCCAAACCGACCACAATTAGTGCATTTCCTACATTGAGCAGTAGGAGGATGATGATACTTGCAGTGAGTGCACTGGGGATGCTCTCCCCCATAGTTCATGGTAGCAGGATTGACAGGTGCTGCAGGTGCCTGTCTTAAAGGAGTGACGGCCGCATAGTTCTTAACGACCTTTTGCCTTTTCTTACGGTGGTAATCAGGTTTCTTTGTTGTTGTTTCCTTGGACTTCCCTGCGTCATCTTTCAGAACTCCAGACTTCACCATCACATTGGTGAGTTTAGCTGAAAGAGAGATGGCTAACTCGAGAGTAGCAGGATACGCAGCCAGCACAATGCTTTGAATACAAGAAGGTAATCCTGCTACATAGCGATCAATTAGCTTTTCCAATGTTGGCACCATCTCTGGCACCAGGGCTACCAGTTCATGATAGCAGTTGGTAAAAGTCATATGATCAGCTCCCTTCATCTCATGGTTGGAGAGCTCAATCTCCAGCTATTGCAGTTCGTGTTTCGGACAGAACTCATTCCTCAGAAGAAGTTTAAACTCTGCCCAGGGCATTGCCATTGCTTCATCTCTTCCCTTCGCCCTAATCTGAGCATTCCACCATGTCAATGCCCGCTTGCTGAATGAACCAGCTGCATAGCGAACTTTATGGTGTTTTGGACAACTGCTTATGTCCAAAGTGTTCACCATTTTCTCCAGCTATTGGATCAGTCCAACAGCTCCTTCGACTCCAGTAAAGCTAGGTAGTTTTCATCCCACAAAGGATTTGTAGGAGCACTCTGTAGTATGACTAGTCTTTCCACTAGCCTCTCCGGTAGTACGGCAAGAATTGTTGCCATGTCCTTGAATCCGATTTATCATCTCTGGGATGACATCTTTCAGTTGGCTTGTCAGTTGAGTGCTCAGGAGTGTCGCCAAGGCGATAGTAGCAGGATCAATAACTGGACCCGCATTCAGGTTTGGAGGAGGGTTTAGCGGAGGAGGAGGAGGAGGAGGAGGTAGCGATGGTGAATCTGGTGGTGACGAAGTAGAAGAGTGTGGTGCAGAAGTCTGTGTAGTCGGTACTGGAGTAGGTTGTCTTCTAGGCGGCATTCTGATCATAACCAAAAGATATTGGTTAGTGCAGTGATCGAATGCTGAAGACAAAATGCAAACATAAATCCTAAGTTCTCCACATGAGGGTCGCTAAGTTATAGTCTAGGCCAAACCGTTTAAGTAAAATGACCTATTATTCTCTATAACCTTGAGCTCTTATCGAAGCCCCCGTCGGGCGGAAGGTTCTCGGGGCGCGATATCGTGAGTGATAATCAAATGATCAGATTCTTTACATAGCATCAATGTTTAAGAATAATTAAAGCACAATCAAACATTAAACTAGGATTACAAAGTTAAATTACAATAGCGATAACAAAGTAATTAAATGTTTATATTTTGTATCTGTACAAGATATCAAAAGTGATGCGTATTATCAAAAAAAGACGTGCTTTCAAAATCAACTAGGTCCTCTATCTTGGCCACCTAGCATGCAATCTGATACCCTTAACTTAAACATGTTCATCACATGAGAAAGCATGTAAGAAAACAAAGTCAACACAATGGTTGGTGAGTTCATATAGTTTTTAAGTTTAAAATAGTTTTAACAAACCTCTTTATGTCAAATCTTAATCATATTAACTCCACATGAGATATCCAAATCGGTATGCTTATATATAGGGCATACCCCTGAGTCGAGCCTACGACCAGCCCAGACGCCGTCCCACCACATACTAATTCGCATATGACACTGTTGTTAATAATAATTAAGTATTTTACCTACCATTCAACCCATTCCTCATCATAGCTTTTGTTTTCTGTTTCAAAGTTTACAAGTCTATAGCATTCATGAGTATTAGTTTCAAAGTATGTTTAACAAGCATCATAGTTTCACACGCACATAGTTTAGCTGTCCCTAATCTCATGCGTGAGTACAAGCTCTGCTATAGCAGAAGTTTAGCAATTATGTAGCTCACGACTAGATACAAGCTCTGCATTAGCAGAAGTTTAGCCATTACGTATCTCATGAATTAGTTAAGCTTAGTCTAGCAATTACGTGTCTCCTATACAAGATACAAGCTCTGCACTAGCAGAAGTTTAGCAATTACATATCTCATACATAGACACAAGCCATGCATACACAAACAATCCAGCAATTACATATCTCATATAAGCAGACAAAAGCTCTGCACTAGCAGAAGTTTAGCAATTACATGTCTCTTATATATATAATAGCTTAGCCTCGTCATGGTTTAGTTTTAATCCAGCAATTACATACCTCATATAAGCAGACAAAAGCTCTGCACTAGCAGAAGTTTAGCAATTACATGTCTCTTATATAGGTAATAGCCTAGCCTCGTTATGGTTTAGTTTACATGTATCTCAATACATAGGTACAAGCTCTGCACTAGCAGAAGTTTAGAAATTACGTAGCCTATGATTAGATACATGCATAATGTTTCATGCGCAAATAATAGTTTCAAGCATATAGTCTCAAGCGTCCACGTATAGTTTCATCATGAATTTCATAGCATAGTATCAAGTCTCATGTTTAAGCGTATAGTTTCATAAGCATAAAGTCTCACTTTTAAGCATATAGTTTCATAAGCGTGAAGTCTCACGTTTAAGCATGTAGTTTCATAAGCATCCAAGATATAGTTTCAAGCTTCAACTTTAAAGTTCAAGCATCAACTTTATAGCTTCTCGAAGTGTACTAGTTTCCAAGTATAAGTATCCATGTAAGCATCATGTTTAAGATTAAAAACATTAAATAACATTTCAAAAGTTTATTTAAAATGTTTAACATGCTTCTCAGTCCCGAAGTAAAACAAATAAGTTTGAAAAGGGACAAATGAACTCACCTTGTGTCCGTAGTAGTTGACTAAGCAAAACAAGAATACGCACGCTCTTTGTTTGTACTTGATGTGATGTTCACGATCCTGTATTGATTTCATAATATGTGTAGTTTATAAGTATGTGTTGTAAGGATTCGTGTGCGTGTAAGTGTTAGTCCTAAAGTTGACTAACACCCGCGAGTCTTGTCCGTTATTTGGCCCAACGTACTTGTTATTGAATTTAGGCTCATCACAACTCAATGTTTTATTATTTAGAAATTCTAAGTATGAACTTAGGTTTTTACATGAGAGATTATAAATCTTTAATGTATTGAGTTTAACTATATGTTATCATTTCTCAATTGTTTCATCACTTCCAATTTATTCCTTTGTAGTAATTATACTAATATAATTACACATATTGATTATATAACGGTTAAAAGGATTTGTTAGTCTTGTACTTATGTGAACTCATTCCTTTAAAGGTTGGGCCGAATCAACCAAAGTGGACCGGACTGTTGGATTCCCCCCCTTAGGCCATGGGCCGAGTAGGCCTAAACAATTGTTGTGGGCCGTGTGGGTTATGGTTTGGGCCACAAAGTTAAGCAGATTTGGTGTAGTCGGCTGGTTTACCCTATGGACCAAGAAGTTCATTGGGTTGGTTCTTAATTGGGTCGATAAAACTAAGTGGGTGTTACAGGGCTGGATTTCACATGGGCCGAACATGTATATGGCCTAAAATAAAGGTTCTAGGCCTAATAAACTTTAAATGGTCCAATTTCTATAACTTTAATCGTGTGATGATGTTGGGCCGCATGGTAGTTTATCTATTGGAAGGTGAATCGGGCCCAATGGTTTGATCGAGAAATGAGGTGCCCGATGCGAGGGTTCGCTGGAAACAGCCTTACCGCATAGGGTTCGTCGGTGGTGTGTAGGTTCGGCCACAATGCATGGGTTCGGCACTCGGGTTCGGCAAGATGGTGCGTGACATAACATCACACAGGTTCGCCGGTCTTTGAGTAGGGTTCGGCTAATGACTACGGCACCAGGGTTCGTGTACAGGGATGAGGGTTCGGTCATCACAAGAAGGTTCGCCCCCTATGGTTCTAGGGTTCGGCTGTTGACCCACGAACCCCTGGCTCGACAATATAAAGGTTCGGTGGTGGTTGGAAGGAAATGGTTCGTTCATGCCAGTTGGGTTCGCAGTTGGTCTACAGGTTCGGGAATGGTTCGTGGAGTCGTAGAAGGGTTCGGCCACCTGAATGCTGAAATGGTTCGTTGGTGATGATGACAACAGGTTCGGCCCTCCTGTTACATGCGAATCAGGTTCGACTCCAACCTCCTCTACAGCTCGACCTGTTGTAGATCGGCTCCCATGATGTTATTCTGTAATGGTGATGATTCAGGAAGTGTAGGATTCGAGGGATAGGGTTTAGGACCGATCAAGAAATAGCGATAACAAAACCAAGTAAAAACCCTACTTTTTTGAACCTTTGAGCCTCTTTAGCTTGGATTCGGCTGGAACACTCTTCAGATCTGTTGTACTTCTTGATAGAGGACTTCAAGATCGTCGTTTAGGTCCAAGAATCACCCGATTTTGTTGGAAAATGAGGGAGATATGAAGCTTCAAAGTTTGGAAATGGTGGTGAATGTGGAAACCAGAATTATGGAGCTAGAGAGAGAAAGATGAGTATGAAAATGAAATAAATGTGGTCATTTAGGGTTTATATACCTCGGGGGTGTTCGGGTTCGTTTCGGTTGCTCGGTTCGTATTTTCGTCGTGTTTCCGGCACGTTACGCGTGTTTTTCGTAACTTTAAATAAAAAGGGTTTATTTTAACTATTTGGATGGTATTTAATTTTAATAATTGTTTTAGATTTCGTTTAATAAATTTATTTATCGAATTTCGTTATTTTTATGCGTTTTGTAAATTTGTTCGCAAAATAATAAAATAGTTTTGTTAAATTTTATCTATGATGAGTTTCCAAATTGTAAAATCGGAAATATTTTATTTCCTTAAATTTATGATCGTTCATATCGTTCTTCGTTTTGTTTCGTCAGAATGCGTCGCCATCGCGCGTATTCGTTCGAATCGTCATTCGAACGAACACGACGATGGTTTGGCTTTCTGATTCTTGTTCTCTACTTTTCAGTCACTATTCCAGAACGTTAAACTTTGAGAATCATTCGCACAGATCGTCACTTATACGAATAATTCGTCGGTTTAGCATTCCGTAACAACAACCGTTGTGGTTTCGTTCTGTTTAACCTCACATACGTTTATACACAATAGTATCAAATCAAGTATCTATGTTTCAACACTGTGTTGTCTGACATGTTTCTGACTGTTAAACCCTAAGGTTTTAATCAGATTTTCAGACAATCGTATAATATAGTTTCGTATCAAGTATGATGTATCAATAGAATAAACATAGTTTCACGTAATGTGTACCTGAGTTACTGTACAAGTTACTGTTGCGATCACTGTTCTGGCACGCGTCCGACACTGATGTTACAACTTCTCAGGTGACGAACATGTCTAACTAATAAGTTATGCTTTTGGACTTTAATGCTACTTAGAGGACCTAGTATTATTGGACTTGCAAATTTTTGAACATCATTCTACAGATTATTTTGTATATCTCATGTAGATACAAGATAGAAGAATTATGATGTTGCTAGTAGATTTACATTGTTAAATTGTTAACAAAACTGATGTAATTTAACTATGTAATTCTATTTTAATTTGCATTTTCTCATTTTAGATCATGTACAATATAAAAAATCTGATCATCATGATTATCACTCCCGACATCGCGCCCCAAGACCTTTTTGCCAGACGGGATACACGATCCGGCCCACCGGCTCGGGGTATGACTGATTGGTATCAGAGCCAGATTTATAGAGAAATATAGGTCATTTATATAAACGGTTTGGCCTAGACTATAACCTACGGACCCTTCATGTAGAGAAAACTAAGGTTAGGAAGTTATGTGCATATGCCATTTTGCATGCAATTACGATTACTAACCGAGGCCTTTCGGTTGTAAAGAGAATGTCGCCAAAAAGACAACTATTGCCTCCATCCCCTCCTCATGAGGTGGACCCGGCAACTACTGCACTTGCTACCTTGACTAGTGTACAGTTAGTTGTCGTTATCTCCAACCCCATTGATCAGGTCAGAGGCAGTGATGAGAATGTCAGACGCTACCCGGAGACAGTCACGGGAACTGAAGGGCTAGTGCAAGGAGGAACGAGCATGAAGCGTAAGCGATGTCGTGTTAAGAAACCAAGAGGCCCTGTAATCTACACAGAGGCCATTCCCCTTCGCCAAATGGTCGTTACACCAAAGCCAGAGGTTCATGAGCACTATGTTGGAGAAACCTCTCCTTGCACTAACTGCCAATATCACCACCGTGCTGAAATTCCGTGCACATAATGCACCCGCTGTGGTAAGATGAACCATTGGGTTCATCAATACAGATCTCCGATGGAATTAATATGTAAACAACATGTTGGCAAGTTTCCTTTATGTGCCACGAAACTGTGCAAACACTGCCTGAACTACGGGAGGAAGCGACACTGGAGTCGTGATTGTAATAATCACCCAACTCATAATCAGAACCCTGTTACCCCAACATATCCTCTTCCTCGACACAACAAGGACTTCTATGTGTGCGGATCATCCGAACACTTTGCATGGAACTACCCCGTGAGGGAATCTTCATCAGATCTTGCGCCTCTCAAGGAACTGTTTCCTTTACAAAATTCCGATGCACTTTTGGAGTGGGATGACTCCATAGGTATGCATATTTCATCTTGATACGTTGAATTATTCGTTGGTGTGTTAATTAGAAATACAGATCCTGTAGTAGTTTAGAAACAATAAATCTAAGGTAACTGTAAACAAACATGGTGCCAATTAGATAATAGTAATGGCGAGATAAAGAAACCTTAGGCCGAGTGAGTTCCAAGTAAATAAATAAAAATGGGATGATTCTTAATTAAACTTTAACTACGCTAATTAGGAAGAAAACCTTATAGAGTTAGAGCACTGAAACTTGTAGGAATTCAAAGTGAGAAACCAATCCAGGACAGAGTTTGGAAATCCTTTAATCAATTAAAACTAGGTTATTCTTAAGTAACCTAGTCTCGGTTAACTGGAAAGCTGCGGATGCGATTCTTGAGAATCTATCGGGAATTTCCCCTTACACATCTGACAGAGTTTCAGGGTACACCTCCGTCTGTAGTATTATCGGCAGGAGGTATTCATACAGACCAATGAATTTTGAGCAATGCGAAATGCCAAATCTAGTGAGTAGGCTTTAATTCCCGTCTAGGTCTCATAGAACTTGAGCTTCCTAATTTAAAGAACTCTAGTTCTAGGATGTTAAGAAAGAATGCAAGTTAGAGCAATATTGAGATCATAGCTAATTTAGATAAGTATACCAGAAGAATCAGTGGGTACTATTGAGTGTGAAAGATCAATTCGAATGACTAGGATAAGGTAGTGATTCGCTATTATTGATCAAGAATATACTTAGTATCAGCTCTAAAATCTCGGACAAAGAAGTTTGAGATTCCAATTAGGATTATAAACCTAGACACTCTTGATAGGGAAATGACTAATAGCCAAGACATTTGGGCTATTTGGAGATTTAGTATTGAAACTAAATGAATTATGTCACCTAGAAGAGTGAATAGAATCCACATGATATAATCATGTCGGATTTAAACTGATGGATAATATCATGAAAGCAATAGATCAATATCATTCAAACAAGGTTAGCAGAGTTGTCGATACCTTCAGACGAATGATGGAAAATTAATACATATGGAAGGAAGACGATGAGCAGTAACAAATGGATCAACATTTGCAATGAGCCCCCATAAGTCAAACGACAATTGGCTAGAAAGAGGGTTAATGTACATCACCTTGGAGATGTGCATGAGTTTATCTCAAGAGTAAATCATTACCCTTACCATAACACATATTCCATATTCTCTAGGTAGTTCTCCCGAACAAATAAGGCACACCTACAAATCTGAGAACAGATGAGAAGGTGGTTTTGTATGTATATGGTTATGCTAACATAACCTAGATACACTATACGTGACCTAAAGACGTGAGATCGGATGATAATAACCTAGAGTCGCGAGAACCGCATATGATGATTTCATGGGTGTGATGGATTGTGGAGCAGAACAACAGCGTAAGACGAAACCAGATGGAATGATCTACTACCAAAATAGTGTGTGGATTCCAGTAGGAGATGAATTGAGAAAGCATATCTTTGATGAAGCACACAAGACCAAGTGCTCAATGCATCCAGGCGCCGATAAAATGTACCAAGACTAACAGAGATTTTATTGGTGGCCGGGAATGTAGAAAGATATAGCTGAGTACGTCGGTCGATGCCTTTTGTGTGCAAAAGTAAAGGCGGAACACCGGAAACTGTCAGGGTTATTGGAACAGCCTGAGATTTCCGCTCTGGAAGTGGGAACAAATAGCTATGGATTCATTACCAAGCTACACCGCACTTCTAGTGGGCATAACACAATTTGGGTTATCATCGATTGATTAACCAAATCTGCTCACTTCTTGCCAATGCGTGAGACCTTCACGATGGATAAACTGGCAAGACTGTACGTCAACGACATAGTGGTACGTCACAGTGTACCATTGTCGATCATTTCAGATCGGCATAGCATATTCACATCAAGGTTCTGGCAATCATTGCAGAAACCTCTAGGGACACACTTAAATCTGGGTACCGCTTGCCATCCACAAACAGACGGTCAAAGCGAGCGTACGATACAGACCCTAGAGGACATGTTGAGAACATGTGTTTTGTATTTCGGTGGAAATTGGGTCTTTCATTTGCCACTGATCTAATTCTTCTATAACAACAGTTATCATAGTAGCATCGGATGTGCACCGTTCGAGGCTCTATATGGGCGAAAATGTCGGTCGCCGATATGTTGAATTGAAGTAGGAGATAACTGTATAACTGGGCCATAGCTTATTCAGGAGACTACAGATAAGATTTCTCAAATTCAACAACGGTTACAAGCAACCAAGAGCAGACAAAAGAGCTATGCCGACAAATGGTGTTAGCCGTTGGAATTTCAAGTGGGAGACTGTGTCATGTTGACGGTATCCCCATGGAGAGGCGTAGTTCGTTTCGGAAAGAAACGCAAATTAGCACTACGATACGTGGGGCCGTTTGAAATAGTTGAACAAATTGGTCATGTAGCGTATAGACTGAGATTACCAGATGAACTCAGTGGTTTGCATGACGTGTTTCACGTTTCAAATTTAAAGAAATGCCTTTCTGACGAATCACTCGTCATACCAATCGAAGAAATTCAAGTGAACGACCAACTACACTTTATCGAGGAACCTTCAGAGATTATGTATCGCAAAGTCAAACAACTAAGGGGAAGCTGTCTTCCAATTGTCAAGGTTCGATAGAATTCAAAGCATGGACTCGAGTTTACTTAGGAACGCAAAGATCACATAAAGTCCAAGTATCCCCATCTGTTCACAGAGGAAGCCGTACCTGATAACAATTCTTAAATTTCGGGCCGAAATTTCTCTAAAAAGGGGAGACTGTAACATCAGTGCCGGAAAAGAAACCGGAACAGTGATCTACACAGTAACATGCATAGTAAATCAGGTACAAACTTCAGGTGTTATTTACATATCATTATCATTCATGTTTATCATTGAACAATTTCACAGTCATTGTAGAAACACAACTCAGAATTATGGTTCAACAGTCAGACATTTTTCTGACGACACAGAACCATCACGTGATTGTTAGTTAGGATTTATTATGTATAAACGTATGTGAGATTGTTTAAAACAAAACAACAACGGATGTCGTTACGTGAATACCTTTGCATGGTGGTTTAAGGGAACTCGAGATGGACGAAGCACATAAGTCCAGGTATTCAGTCCATCCGGGATCAGACAAGATGTATCATGACTTGAAGGCACTGTACTGGTGGCCTCACATGAAAGCCGACATTGCTAAGTACGTTAGCAAATGTTTGACTTGTTCGAAAGTCAAAGTTGAATATCAGAAACCATCTGGTTTACTGCAACAACCAGAAATACAAATGTGGAAATGGGAACAGATTTCGATGGACTTCATTACTAAGTTACCCCGTACACCGAGTGGTGTCACACCCCCACCTCCGCGTCACCAGACGACGTCATTTCTAAAGGTAGCGGAAGCATAGCGGCGAAGTCTCGAAGGTGAGGGGTGACTTACTTGATCCGGTATCATAACACACATAGTTAAGAAAAGCACTAATTACAAATCACGACAAATATTTATTACATGTCCTGAATATCCGTTTACCACTTAAGTTCCTTCTATTACATTCCAAGTCCTAACTACATGGTGCGTGCACAGGTGTTTCCTCACCGTTGGTACTGATTACCTGTAAAAGATTTAAAGTTTAAAATATCAGTATAAAACTGGTGAGTTCATAAATAAGACTCGATACAATATGATATGATAGTAAAGTCAATGATACACATTAACATAAGTGAATAATCATGTGACCCGTATCCAGATCCTTTCTGACAGTCCAGTCTAGAAAATAACCGAAGTTAAACTCCGTGCCTCTAACTCAATGTCTCACTACATCAAGTCGATACCAGGAATGGTGACAAGCATTCACACAAGGGTAGACGCTATCTATCCATGAATGGGGTTGTCAGCCCGATAGTACTATCTTTGTCCACACATTCGGCCCCACGTGGGTTAACCAGATACAGTTGGTTTTGAGGACTTTTGTTGTACACAGAAAATAGTCATAATCCCATGACACCCACATGCAAGCCGGTATTGCAATTGTTACTAAACATATCACACGTTTGATAAAGATTTCATAATAGTCACCCCGATGTTAAGAAAACAGTAAAAGAAAAGGGGTTGTATGAAACTCACCTGAAGTTTATGAAAAGATAAAATCACACGAACGGTGGCTAAAAATGCTAATCTGCATTAGTTTATTTATAATTAATTATTTGTGTTTTAACTTGCTGATTAGATCTGTTTGAACGTTCAATGTCACCGACATTGTAATGAAAAGTCATCGAACTAACATTAGATGTTTAATTAATTATTTAGTCTAATATCATACAATGTACTATAATGTAGGTACCTATACTCGTTTAGGTACCTTGTGTTAAGTTGATGACTCATTGGATTAGCCGTAATAATCTCCGACTAATTAGTTAGGTAATGCTGTTGATTATATTACTTAAATAGTCCCTAGATGAAATCTCGGCTTAGGAATGATTAATTCTTGTCACTAATTGTCCATGTCTCACAAAACATAACAATATGACATTTGAATAGGTTAAACAATCATGTTTAACATATTAATCCGACTGTTATCATAAAACCAGACAGTTATTCCAATTGGTAGGGTAATAACTGTGATTAGTTTGAAACACTTGGTATTAATCTTGCATTTCAAAGATTAACCAAAATAATCACTTACATTGTCATAATCCAATGGTTTAAACCATTAGAAGTATTGTTATGGTTTAGTGAAAACCGGGCATTATAACGGATCAAAACAGGCATTTACCCGTTAACAAGACAAGTTATCCGTCAAAAATCATTCCTAGCTATCATCTAAGCAATAATCAACAACCCTAACTATATCATTACGTTCAAAAACACGATCTAATCAATGAAAATCAAGTCAGAAGGTTAAAAAGGATAGTTACCCAAATCAGACGATTCTACGGACAAAATCACGATCAGGACGCGTATACACGTTCACCGGTTCGAGCTGGACGTTCTGGTGGTGTCAAATATGAGTTTTGGTGGGAGATTGGTCAAGATTTTGAGTTAAAGAGGTTTAAAGTCGAGGGAATGAAAAATAAAATTATTCTGCATGCTTCTGCGATTTAAGAAACTGATTCAGCAGACCGACCTACTCGTCGCGTATCGCGACGAGTAGCCCACATGTCGTCGCGTACCGCGAGGGATTCCGGATAAGATTTGATATCGTAACTTGTCGCGTACCGCGACACGACTCCAAGGAGTCGTCGCGTAACGCGAGGGATCCAATTTCAAGTTTTTATTCGTTTCGCGATTCCGGACAATCCGTAACTCGGTTTCACGCACGGTTTTCTCCCATGTTCCCAATTTCTCGCACACTTTAAACCTGTAATGATTAAAATCATCAATTCAACACAGATTCCTAGAACGACCAAACGTGCTCGTGTTATTGATGACGTAATGCTTACCTGCAATTGTCACAAGTGGTTGTGATACGATATGGGTAATTGTAGATCGATTAACGAAATCTGTACATTTCTTAGCAATCAAGGAAACCGACAAGATGGAGAAACTGACTCGTATTTACATCAAGGAAGTGGTAGCACGACATGGCGTGCCAATTTCCATCATATCAGATCGGGATGCTCGGTTCACTTCAAACTTTTGGAAGTCACTTCAGAAGTCATTGGGGACTCGTTTGGATATGAGTACCGCATATCATCCACAGACCGACGGTCAGAGTGAACGTACAATTCAAACGCTCGAGGATATGTTACGAGCTTGTGTAATTGATTTTGGTGACAGCTGGGAAAACCACTTATCGTTAGTGGAATTCTCTTACAAAAATAGTTATCACACAAGTATTCAAGCAGCACTGTTTGAAGCTTTGTATGGTCGTAAATGTCGTTCACCAGTTTGCTGGGCTGAAATTGGTGACTGTCAGATAACAGGTCCTGAATTAGTACACGAAACGACAGAGAAGATAGTTCAAATCCGGAACCGTATGGCAGCGGCCCGGGATCGACAGAAGAGTTACGCTGACAAGCGTCGTAAACCATTGGAATTTCAAGTAGGAGACCGAGTTCTTCTAAAAGTATCACCTTGGAAAGGTGTGATACGATTCGGTAAGCGCGGAAAGCTTAGTCCACGTTACGTAGGACCTTTTGAGATCATGAAAAGGATTGGTCCGGTTGCGTATCAACTCAAGTTACCGGATGAACTCAGTGGAGTTCATGATGTCTTTCATGTTTCAAAATTGAAGAAATGTCTTTCTGATGAGACATTGATTGTACCACTAGAGGAAATACAAGTAGACGAACAATTACGATTCACTGAAGAACCAGCTGAAATCATGGATCGAGTGGTCAAACAACTTAAACAAAGCAAGATTCCGATAGTCAAAGTCCGGTGGAATTCAAGACGTGGTCCTGAATTCACACGGGAAAGTGAAGATCAAATGATGAAGAAGTATCCTCATCTGTTCAAAACAGCAACTGCAAACACTGTGAAGACACGTTAAATTTCGGGACGAAATTTCCTTCAACAAGGGGATGACGTGATGCTTCACACATCAACATTTCAGATTTCAAACTGTAAGCACAAACACTTTATTCAATTGGTTTTGTTACAAACATTTGTGCTACATTACATTTTATGTGCTACATTTCATATTTTACATGTTATGGTAGTACATGTGTGATTAGTTACACACATTTTGCTATGTGCGGGGTTACATAGTACAAACAGTTGTAACTACTCACTAAGAGCAAACTTACATAGCACACTATGATGAAACACAAACAGTCATAGTTAGGTGAACTAACTAGTGTACACGCAAATAGTTATATAGAAAGATCACACTTAGGTGTGAGGTTGCAAACATTGGACCTAGTGTATGAGTATACATAGGCACACAGAATGATCAGACATCACACTAACACGTATACTTTGAACTCACAAAGTAGTGTCCTAACTACTTCCAACATTTTACAATTTTCGGGACGAAAATTCCTTCAACAAGGGGATGATGTGACAATCCGACTTTTCAGGTTAACTCAGTTAACTGAAAACTCTCAAAAATCAATTATTATATAAGGATTATTGTGGGATTAGCTTAAAGTATTTAATTTTGACTTCCATAGTCAAAATTCGAATTATGGATTCAATTAGTAGTTGAAATCACTTTCAATAATTAACTATAGTGAATTTAACTATCTTAGATTACTTTATTATGGTTATAAGCATGTAATATATAAGGTGTATTGTGGGAATCAAACAAAAGTAAGATTTTGACTTTAGAAAGTCAAAATTCGAGTAAAGGATACAAGAAAATTCGGAATTAGGAAAAATTAGAATTGTAACTGAACATTAATCCTCTCTAATTGTTATACTGCGGATTATAATTAATGATTAGCAGTTATGGTGCCTAATAATTTCGAATTTAACTCAAAACTAGTTGAAAAGGTTGTAACCGTTCAAAGGATCATCAAATTCACACAAATGGTTTCAAATTCGCGAAATTGATCATTCAGAAACATTAGTCGGCATCTTTAGGTTCTTTAGCACCTAACAATTTCATTCAACAAGCCATGGGAAGAGGAATTCGATCAAAGGGTCGGACGAAGAACAACTTAAAAGTCGAGATACCTCAATTGGGCTTCAAAACAAGTAAGTGATTACTCCTGAACAATCTAAAGTGACCGACTAGGGATAAACACATGCTAATTTTTGTCCTTAACATCGAATTATAGGAGTTCAATAACTAGGGTTCTTGATAAAATGCGTTTTGGGGGTTTCTTTCTAAATGAGTTCGAAACCAAAATTAAACTCTACAGAGAGTTTCGTGACTCTCTGTACATGGATAAACCTCTTTCAATTTCAGAAAACTAGCATTAATTGTGGGAAAATGATTTCTAGGGTTCTAAGCCTAAACGGATTTGGGGGTTATTGTTCGAACGATTTGAAAAATCAAATTAAATGTCACTCCTAGTTTCAGAAACCTCCAATAAAGCTAAACCACATTCCAATTTCATGGAACGTACACGAATCGATTGAGTTCGAGTTCTAGGGTTCTTAGTTTAAGACGATTTGAGAGTTTTCATGAAAAGTAGTTTGGGAATCAAATTAAATAGTTCTTTAACTTTAAGAAGATCTCGACTAAGCATAATCCTAAATCAATTTGAAGTTTTATCATCGAATTGTTCGGTTTCGATTATTAGGGTTTATACTAAGAACCGGTTTGGGGATTTGTATGCTAATGACCATAAGATTCAAATCAACCTATTCTGAGAATATCGAAATGCATATTTCAATGATAACCCCATATCAATTTCACATAATAATATCGAATTTAAGGGTTTTTAATTCTAGGGTTTATTTGTGAAAAATGAATTGGGGTTTTTAAGGAAATCGACATTTATAGTTCAATTAAACATACAGATGAGTTCGTCTAGGGTTAGGGATGAAAAGCCCTATCATTTTGAGGACAATCAGATTCGAATTCAATTCGATTGAATTGGGAATTAGGGTGTTTGAATTCGATTTTGATCGGGACTTAATCAAGGTGATTAATCAAATAATTTGATGAATTGAAACTACCTTTAAACTCATTTAGATCTCTGGAGTGAAAGCCCCCTTGATAATGGACTTGATTGAGTTCGGATTGGACCCAATTGGAACCCAATGAATTCGTTAATGGTTAACAAAGGGGGGGACTAGTCAAGTTGGGCTTAAAACCAATTAATTCGAGATCTGTTAATGAAATCTGAATCAGTTGAGTTGGTAAAGGGCGTGTGCTAAGAGGTAAAGGTCGTGGGTTCGAACCCGGCCTCTACCGGTTTTGAGTTTTAAAAATCAGTTTGGTTTTTGGGCCATAATTTCTTCGTTATAACTCCGATTTAATCCATTCGAATTGCGTTAGAACCAGAATTTCATTCTGAACATATTAAAATAATAAAATTCATATTTTAGATCGAAAATGTAATCGCGTATAATTACGTTTATTTAAATAAAATCATATATGGTTTTATTTAAACGATTATAAAGGCACGCGTACTTATAGACGCACAGTTCTAACACTCTAACATACGTGTGTTGAAATGTATGTGATTTCAAACACAAAAATGACATCCTGAATAACACAACGTTATTGTTTAAACACAGATTCTTCGTAGAGGATTATTTACGCGAGTACACGTGTGTTTGATCATTCTGCTACATTCAAAGTTGCGTACACAGCCCCTTTCTTATTTTAACTATTTTGGGGTAGAAAACATGTGCAACAAACACTTTTAGATACATATCACTTGCATGAGTTAGCTGTTTACATTAAGTGCAAACATAGCATTACAAGTCCTTGCATTTCGAACCGTTTAGTTTGCCGTAGTGCAAAGCGTGGTAGTTGGAAATAGATCTATTAGGTTTGACAAACCTCACTTGGTAGATGGGATCTACGCAAGTGTTTGACTAGCCAATTCACATTTCTATTGTTTGTGCTAGACAATAGTGACAAGGAAAAACATGCAACAGCATGCAACAGTCAGCTTCGGTGTCGACCACTTATGTAAATAGTATAAATGACTAGCTATCATGACTATGCATGTGTGGTTATGTTATCTGCAACATTTTGTTCAAACAGTTGTTTCAAACATTTGTGAATACTTAAACCTGAGTATGCACCAACCTTTGTGTTGACTTGATTTACATGTTTTCTCAGGACGCTAAGGTACGCAATCAAGCAAGCATGGACTAGGAGATCGAGTCGCATGCATATTTTACATTTCAGCTATTTGGATTTGAACATTTGGGACATTGTCTTGTAATTTCTAGTTTTCAAACCATTATGTTTGTTTTTGTTTTAAAAACGCTTCCGCAACGCTAGAACTTTGATATTACAGTTTTAGACCAAAGTATGTTTGAAATTCATATAGAGGTCTTCGTTATGTCTAATGATCTGAGATCCTGGTTTGTCACGTCCTAAACAGTATGATTCCGTTAGTTGAAAATTGGGGGTGTGATACGAACCTAACATTGGATAGCCGAACCTTAGGGATGTGGCCATAGGTTCGCTGCCCTAGCCATAAGGTTGAACCTAGGAGTTGCCTAACTAGGTTAATGTGGGTCTAGGATCTACAAAACTAGTGCTAATAACTTAGGAAATGATTAGTTGATCACTAAACTAAGCTCTTATGATCATTGAATCTTATAAGTTGCATGAAGGGGGTAACCAATAAACTTTAGGTGTGAGGGCATGTGTTAGGGATTTCTATAACAAGATTATCCTTAACATATGATAACAACTCAGCATGAGTTGTTAGCGGATATAAGATGGCTTAACAATTGGATAATATTGTCTGAAGTTCATGAGAATCAAAAGCACAAGTCTTGTAATCAATTAGAAATCAAAGATCTTTGTTTGGGCCGAAGTGGGCCCAATGGGACTGTCACACCCCAAGCCGGCGGGGTAGGATCGGAGTCCCCGTCGGGCGGAAGGTTCCCAGGGCGCGGTATCGGGAGTGATAATCAGAAGTGATCAGATTGTTTACATTGCACATGATATAACTGAGAAATGCTAAGATAATAGAATTACAAAGTTAAATTACATCAGTATCGTTTATAATTTAACAATGTAAATCTATTGTAAACATCATAAAATAACTATCTTGTATTTACACAAGATATACAAAATAAATAGTATAATGAAGTCTTCAAAAGTATGCAGGTCCAAAATACTAAGTCTCCTATCTGAAGTCCTAGTCCAAAGGAAATGACTTCTTAATTAACCTGTTCGTCACCTTAGAAGTCATGCAAAAGATCAAGTCAACACATGGTTGGTGAGTTCATATACTTTTTTAGTAATTGAAAATGATTTGAAAACCTCCTTTGGTAAAGACCCTAACCTCATTAACACCACATGTAATATCCGAATCGGTATGCTTATATATAGGGCATATGTAGGGTCAAACTTACCGCCCGCCCAGCCACCATCCCACCACATACTAATCCGTATATGACACTGTTGTTAATGATAATTAAGCATTTTTACCCTTAACACAATTTCCATCAGTTCCTCTGTTTGTTGTCCCTGTCATTACAATCATTTGAAATCCATGTTGATTTCACAAGTTCATCACACATTATGATCAACTACAGTAATTGTATAAACAATTATAAATGCATAATTAAATAAATAAATAAACATTTAATAAAATCTAAGTCCTATTGATTGGGGCCTTTGGTCATACTCGAGCAGACTAGTCTGTCAATCTAGGTACTTAGTATTTAGGGAATCTGTAAATATCCTCAAACATATGACCTACAAATCAAACGGTCTAGCTAGGACTTCTTGAAATGTAGGGTTTTTGTTTCGTCTGTTTTGGCATATGTTATGTCTGATATTTCACAGGTTTTCCCTTGAAAATGATTTATTGATTCGTCTGATTCTGTTACAAGATGTACTTGATTCGTTGATCATAGAATACTAGATTCATTGATCAAATGTACACTTGATTCATAATTCAACAAACACCTGATTTGGAGAACATTGAATATTGTTTTTGCAAAGATTGTTTTGTTTGATTTGTTGAAGTCCCACACTTGTTTCACCAAAATGTTTCATTCGATTCATTGAATTCTCCCATTTGATTTGTCAAAATGATTAGTTTGATTCCTTAAACTCCCACACTTGTTTTGTCAAAATGTTTGATGTGATTCTTTTGAAATGTTTTGATCTGTTGAAATCTTTTAGTTTAAATCTTCTTATTCACTTAATTTATAAGTAAATCGGTTAGTAAACCTGCATCTTCTTCCTCATTTTCGATCCCAAACCTGTACAGATTAGTTTTCCAGTGTGTCTAGGTTGTTCATATGTATTTATCCTATGTGTTTTGTGAGTGTGTAAACCGATTACAAGCATCCAATACGAAGGGGTTCGTATTATACCCTAAAACCGAAACTAAAAGGGTCATTTACCTTAGATCTCGTGGATGGAAGCTTGAATAAGTTGTACTTCTGAAATCTACCAAAATGTTTCATTCGATTCATTGAATTCTCCCATTTGATTTGTCAAAATGATTAGTTTGATTCCTTAAACTCCCACACTTGTTTTGTCAAAATGTTTGATGTGATTCTTTTGAAATGTTTTGATCTGTTGAAATCTTTTAGTTTAAATCTTCTTATTCACTTAATTTATAAGTAAATCGGTTAGTAAACCTGCATCTTCTTCCTCATTTTCGATCCCAAACCTGTACAGATTAGTTTTCCAGTGTGTCTAGGTTGTTCATATGTATTTATCCTATGTGTTTTGTGAGTGTGTAAACCGATTACAAGCATCCAATACGAAGGGGTTCGTATTATACCCTAAAACCGAAACTAAAAGGGTCATTTACCTTAGATCTCGTGGATGGAAGCTTGAATAAGTTGTACTTCTGAAATCTACACAGCGAGAGGATCGTTTTAACACTTAGTTTACTTGAATCCAAGAAGAAATCATTAAGGAAGTTGTAGAGAGAAGGTGGAGAAAAGGGTTTTAGAGAGAGAGGTGAAAGATGAAATGAAAGAGGAGGAGGGTGAGGGGAGTGGGTTGGTGTAGTCTTTATGACTACATTTGAGGTTTTAAATTATCCGATGGTTCGGTCTCGTTCGGTTTCGCATAAAATTTCCAGATCGCGAAATTTTCGCGACGGTATGACACGATTATAAAATTAGAAAACATTTAATTATTCTAGGTTGTGATTCCTAATACATTAACTAATATCTTTAATTTATTTAAATTTTAAAACATTAATTAACTGTTTAAATCGAAGTTTACGGTTGTCGCGCGTACTCGTTCGCATCGTCATCCGTACGAACACGGCGATAACCATACCTTCCAATCTTGTTTTCTAATTACAGAATATCATTCAGAACATTAAACTTTCAGATATATTCGTAAAGATCGTCACCTATACGAATAACCCGTCAATTTAGCATTCATGTAACAATATTCGTGCGTTTTGTTCTGTAGCGCCTCACATACGTTTATACATAATATAATCCTAACCAAATAATCACATGATGCTTCTGTGTTGCCGGATAGTTATCTGACTCAAGAACCGTTGTTCTGAACTTGTTTCTGTTAAACGTTACAGAATTTGTTCTATAATAACACAAAATGACAATGATAAATGATATGAATCTGAAACGTACTGAAATGTATATGATTCATACATGTTTGCTGTTCATGATACTGTTTAAGACCACTATTTCGGTGGCGGTTCCGGCACTGATGTTACAGGGACTTAATTAAGTCCATCACATATTAAACGTTTATTTAAATTCAAATAATGATGTTTTTATTATAAAATTGAAAGCTTGTGAATTTATTCAATTAAAGTTAATAATTTTCTAAAATCTTGTTTAATTTGAAATAAATTATGAATTTATTGTGATGATCTTGTTGGGATTTGACTGTAAAAATAGGCAAATTAAATTGTCTGGATTTGAACTAAGTTCAAAGGAAACTCTGCCGAAATTTCTAAAAATATAAAAGTAAGTTATTATAACTATCCATGGGATTTGGGATTATAAATGGGGAATCAAAGTAGATCATTTACATTAGATCTTAGAATTACACTAGTAATAGGACACTTAGTTGCACACACGACAAGACCAATCCTTAGGCACAACGACTATTACGTGTACTTATCGTATTCAAACTCTTATAAAACAACTCAGGAACCGAAGATACTTAGTCTACAACAAGAGTGCGCATTCTGTGATAGTACATTAGACATCAACACAGGTGAGTTCATTGCCCCTTTCCTAGCATTTTGTTTTAAAACGCGGGGCTGAGAAGCATGCGTAAACTGTTATTTAAATTGTTTACTTAAATGCTTTTAAATTTATATGTTTTACATATATAAATGTTATCCTAGACCATGTCTGGGAAGATTTTATGCAGGTTTTACTAAGCCTATTTACTTATAAATTAAGTGAATAATCGCGTTAAACTAAACGTTTCAAACAAATCAAAACATTTCAATGAATCAGACGAAACATTTTGACAAATCAAGTGGGTGAGTTCAACGAATCAAACGAAACATTTTGACGAAACAAGTGTGGGATTTCAACGCATCAAACGAAACAATCTTTGCAAAGGTAATATTCAATGTTCAATAAATCAAGTGTTTGTTGAACAATGAATCAAGTGTACAATTGATCAATGAATCTAGTATTCTATGATCAACGAATCAAGTACATCTTGTAACAGAATCAGACGAATCAATAAATCATTTTCAAGGGAAAGTCTGGGAAATATCAAAGATAACATATGCCAAAACGAATCAAGAACGAAACAAAAACCCTACATTTCAAGAAGTCCTAGCTAGACCGTTTTATTTGTAGGTCATATGTTTGATGATATTTACAGTTTCCCTAACTACTAAGTACCTAGATTTACAGACTAGTCTACTCGAGTTTGACCAAGGCCCCAGTCATTAGGACTTAGATTTTATTAAATGTTTATTTAATTATTTAATTAAGCATTTATAACTATTTATACAATTACTGTGGTTGATCATATTATGTGATGAACTTATGAAATCAACATGGATTTCAAATGATTGTAATTATAGGGACAACAAACAGAAGAACATATTGGATTGTGTTAAGGGTAAAAATGCTTAATTATCATTAACAGCAGTGTCATATGCATATTAGTATATGGTGGGATGTTGTCTAGGGCTTGTCCCTTACATATGCCCTATATATAAGCATACCGATGTGGATATTACATGTGGTGTTAATGAGGTTAGGGTCTTTACCAAAGGAGGTTTTCAAATCATTTTCAATTACTAAAACTATATGAACTCACCAACCATGTGTTGATTTTATTTTCGCATGACTTCTCAGGTGACGAACAGGTCAACTAGGAAGCTTATGCTTTTGGAGTAGGACTTCAGATTGAAGACTTAGTATTTTCGGACCTGCATATTTTTGGAAACATTATTATACAATTATTTTGTTTATCTTGTGCAGTAACAAGATAGTTATTTTATGATGTTTGTAATAGATTTACATTGTTAAATTATGAACGATTCGGATGTAATTTAACTTTGTAATTATATTCTGTTTTAGCATTTCTCATTTATATCATGTGCAATGTAAACAATCTGATCACTTTCGATTATCACTCACGATATCGCGCCCCGAGGACCTTCCGCCCGATGGAGACTTCGATCCGACCCCGCCGGCTCGGGGTGTGACAGATTGGTATCAGAGCCATGGTTATAGAGAAATATAGGTCACTTATTTAATTGGTTTGGCCTAGACTATAACCTAGGGACCCTGCATATAGAGAAAACATGACTTAGGAATTACTTGCATACCGTCTTCTGTATTTGATCATTGCACTAACCGATAACTTTATTGGTTATGATCAGAATGCCGCCGAGGAGACAGCCTCCCTTGATACAGCTAGCACCACAAGACTTGGCTCCACACTCCTCCACACCATCACCAAATGATTCACCACCACCACCTCCTCCTCCCCCTCCTCCTTTGGTTACTCAACCATCTGTCTCGGGCACAACACCGACTCTGGATCCTGCCACTATCGCTATGATGACTATTCTGAGTAGCCAAATGACAAATCAGATGAAAGAGGCAATACCAGAGATGTTCCTTCGTGTCCGCAACGAGATCAACAACACTGGCAACTCATCAGGAGAAGCTAGTGGAAATACTGGAGGTTCATCACATTACTCCTACAAGTCCTTTGTAGGATGTAAACCACCCAGCTTTAGTGGGTCTGAAGGAGCTGTGGGATTAATCCAATGGATTGAGAAGATCGAGGCAACCTTGGATCTCTGCAGCTGCCCCGAACATCACAAGGTCCGTTACTCAGCTGGAACATTCAACAAACGGGCCCTGACTTGGTGGAACGGTCAGATCAACGCCCGAGGAAGAGAAGAAGCTATGGCCATGCCATGGGAAGACTTTAAGACGTTGCTGAGAACATAATTCTACCCCAAGAACGAGTTGCAGAAACTGGAGGTTGAATTATCCAACCATGTGATGAAGGGGGCTGATCACATGGGGTACACCACTCGTTACCACGAGTTAGTTGCTTTGGTGCCGGACATGGTACCGACTTTAGAGAAGAGGATAGACAGATATGTAGGTGGACTCCCCGCCTGTATTCAGGGCATGGTTGTTTCAGCCAACCCTACCACTGTCGAGTCTGCAGTGAGATTGGCTGGGAAAGTCACTGACCTTATGTTAGCCTCTGGAGTTCTAAAGAAGGAGGCTGAGCCAAGCAAGAACAAAGCTGAGTCTTCAAAGAAACCCCACCACCATCAGAAGAAGAAACAGAAGACCATCAAGAACTACACGGTGGCCACACCTCTTCAACAAGTAGCAGCAGCACCACAAAACCCCAACCGCAAAGCCTACACTGGCACGTTTCCTCTGTGTACCAAGTGTCAGTATCATCATATTGCTAAGACTCCCTGCAAGCAATGCAAGGGATGTGGAAGAAAGGGCCATTGGGTCCAGCACTGCCGGATGACACCTAACCAAGCAGTCAACAATGCTGCTTTGGCTCTCCCCCCACCAGCTAATCAGAAGCATGGTGGATGCTATAACTGTGGCGAACAAGGCCACTTTGCGAAGAACTGCCCGAAGAAGGCACAACCAGCAGTTCAAGCACCCCGTGGACGAGCCTTTGCCATCGGAGCACCAGCTGCACGCCAGGACCCAAATGTGGTCACTGGTACGTTTCTCTTACATGACTTTTATGCATCTGTTCTATTTGATACTGGTGCGGATCAGAGTTTTATCTCTACTGACTTTGCATGCCAACTAGATTCAGTAGAGGAACAGTTAGATTCCCCTTACATTATAGAAGTAGCTAACGGGAAACAGATTACAGTTAGTACAGTTTATAGGAACTGCCCATTGACACTTAACGTTCATACATTTACCATCGATTTAATACCGATGGAGTTGGGTAGTTTCGACATCATTGTTGTAATGGATTGGGTTTCCTCTAATCGAGTGGAAGTCATCTGTTTTGAGAAGCCGCTTCGAATTCCATTGCCGAGTGATCGCGTATTGGAAGTAAAAGGGGATCAAGCAAAACGAAATGTCAAAATCATCTCTTGCATAAAGGCGCGTAAGTGTCAACAGAAACAGTTCGTTGCATTCTTGGCTCATGTGGTGGAAAAAGAGAAAGATAAGAAGAAGATTCAAGACGTACCGGTAGTGAGAGAGTATCCCGAAGTATTTCCTAAAGACCTACCAGGTTTGCCACCTGTGCGACCGGTAGAGTTCCGTATTGACTAAATGCCTGGAGCAACTCCTGTTGCTAAATCTCCTTACAGGTTAGCAACTTCAGAGATGCAGGAATTGTCAAACCAGTTATAGGAGCTACTTGACAAGGGTTTCATTAGACCGAGCTACTCACCTTGGGGAGCTCCGGTCTTGTTCGTGAAGAAGAAAGACGTATCGTTCAGAATGTGCATAGATTACAGATAGGTGAACAAACTAACCATCAAGAATCGATATCCATTACCGAGGATTGATGATTTGTTTGACCAACTGCAAGGAGCTCAATACTTCTCAAAGATTGACTTGCGGTCTGGATATCATCAGCTTAGAGTTCAAGACGAAGACATACCGAAGACGACCTTCCGAACCAGATACGAGCATTACGAATTCATGGTGATTCCTTTTGGATTGACAAATGCACCAGCGGTTTTCATGGATCTCATGAACCGAGTGTGCAAGCTGTGTCTAGATCAATTTGTTATTGTCTATTTTGATGACATACTAATTTATTCGAAGAGCAAAGCAGATCATGAACAACACCTTAGGAAGATCTTGGAGTTGCTGAAGAAAGAACAACTCCATGCTAAATTCTCTAAATGTGAATTTTGGGTTAGAGAAGTACAATTTCTGGGTCATGTGGTCAACAGTGAAGGAATACACGTAGACCCTGCCAAGATCGAGGCGATAAAGAACTGGGATACTCCGAAGACACCAACGGAGATACGGTCTTTTTTGGGATTGGCGGGTTATTATAGAAGGTTCATCTCGAATTTTTCTAAGATATCTTTGCCACTCACTAAACTAACCCAGAAAAGGGAACCGTTTGTCTGGGGGCAGAAACAAGAAGATGCTTTTCAAACATTGAAACAGAAACTATGCGATGCTCCAATTCTATCTCTCCCAGAAGGCGGTGATGACTTTGTTGTATACTGTGATGTCTCCCATCAGGGACTAGGCTGTGTACTAATGCAACGTGACAAAGTTATTGCTTATGCTTCAAGACAGTTAAAAGTTCATGAGAAGAATTACACTACTCATGATCTTGAACTGGGAGCTGTTATCTTCGCATTGAAGATTTGGAGACATTACTTATATGGCACCAAGTGTACCATATTTACTGATCACAAGAGTCTGCAGCATATTTTTGATCAGAAGGAGCTCAACATGCGACAGCGTCGTTGGGTTGAACTTCTGAATGATTACGATTGCGTGATCAAGTACCATCCGGGAAAGGCGAACGTTGTAGCTGACGCCTTGAGCCGGAAGGAACGGGTCAAACCCCAACGTGTTAGAGCAATGGGGATAACCGTGCAGACCAGTTTAAGGGACAAAATTATTCAAGCACAACAAGAAGCACTTGACCGAGGAAACTTGAAGAAAGAACTTGACTGTGGAGCAGAAAAACATCTTCAGACTAAGCCTGATGGAATGATCTACTACCAGGATCGTATATGGATCCCGGCGGTAGACGAATTGAGAAGACTTATCTTCGATGAAGCACACAAGACTAAATATTTTGTTCATCCCGGATCTGATAAGATGTACCAAGACTTGCGTGGATTTTATTGGTGGCCAGGAATGAAGAAAGACATAGTCGAGTATGTCGGTCGATGTCTAACGTGTGCGAAGGTAAAGGCGGAACACCAGAGACCGTCTGGTCTGCTGGAACAGCCAGAGATTCCGCTATGGAAATGGGAACAAATAGCTATGGATTTCATTACCAAGCTACCCCGCACTTCCAGTGGTCACGATACAATTTGGGTGATCATTGACCGTTTGACAAAATCTGCTCATTTCTTGCCAATGCGTGAGACTTTCACGATGGATAAACTGGCAAGATTGTACACCAACGAGATAGTGGTACCCCACGGTGTGCCATTGTCCATTATCTCTGATAGAGACAACACATTTGCATCAAGGTTCTGGCAGTCACTGCAGAAATCTCTAGGGACACAATTAAATTTGATTACAGCTTATCATCCACAAACGGATGGTCAAAGCGAGCGTACAATCCAGACCCTAGAGGACATGTTAAGAACCTGTGTATTGGACTTCGGTGGGAACTGGGACTCCCATTTGCCACTGATCGAGTTCTCCTACAATAATAGTTATCGCAGTAGTATCGGATGTGCACCATTCGAGGCTCTTTATGGTCGGAAATGTCGATCATGGATCTGTTGGACTGAAGTCGGAGATAATCGAATAACTGGGCCAGAACTCATATAGGACACCACTGACAAGATAGCTCAGATTCAAAGAAGACTGCAAGCTACAAGGAGCAGACAAAAGAGCTACGCAGACAAACGGCGCAAGCCATTGGAATTCCAAGTGGGAGACCGTGTAATGTTAAAGGTGTCCCCATGGAAAGGCGTTGTATGCTTTGGAAAGAAAGGCAAGTTAGCACCACGATATGTGGGACCGTTCGAAATCATCGAACGTATTGGTCCTGTCGCGTATCGACTGAGATTACCCGATGAGCTCAGTGGTGTTCATGACATGTTCCACGTCTCAAACCTAAAGAAATGCCTTGTTGACGAGTCTCTCGTCATTCCGATTGAAGAAATTCAAGTGGATGAACAATTACATTTCATTGAAGAACCTTTGGAGATTATGGATCGCAAGGTTAAACAACTGAGGCGAAGCCGTATTCCGATTGTTAAGGTTCGATGGAATTCAAAACGTGGACCTGAGTTTACTTGGGAATGCGAAGATCACGTGAAGTCAAGGTATCCCCAACTGTTTGAAGAGGAAGCTGTACCCGATAACAACTCTTAAATTTCGGGACGAAATTTCTCTAACAAGGGGAGACTGTAACATCAGTGCCGGAACCGTCACCGGAACAGTGATCTTTACATTACAAGAACAGTGAACAGGTACGAACCATATACATTTCAGTACGTTTCATATTCATATCATTTATCATTATCATTTTGTGTTATCATAGAACAAATTCATAAACATTTAACAGAAACACAGTTCAGAACAATGGTTCTTGAGTCAGATAATTATCTGACAACACAGAACCATCATGTGATTATTTGTTAGGATTTATTATGTAAAAACGTATGTGAGGCTTTAAAGAACAAAACAAGACGAATATCGTTACGTGAATGCTAAATTGACGGGTTATTTGTATAGGTGACGATCTGTACGAATATATCTGAAAGTTAACGTTTTGAATGATATTCTATAATTAGAAAACAGTATTGAAAAGTATAGTTATCGTCGTGTTCGTACGGGTGACAATTCGAACGAATACGCGCGACAATCGTACGATTCAATTTAAACAGTTAAATAAATATTTTAAATTTAAATGAATAAAAGATATTAGTTAATTTATTAGGAATCACAACTTAGAATAATTAAATGAATTCTGTTTTATAAATCGTGTCGTTTCGTCGCGAAAACTACGCGAAACCGACACTTTACGCGAAACCGAACGAGACCGAACGACCGGGTATTTTTCCCACATTTAATGTGGCAATTAAATGCCACAACCACCACCATTTCACCCCTTCTCTCACTCAATCTCGTTTACCTCTCTCTCTAGTTCTCTCTCAAGAACAATCTTCTCTCTAAGTTTTGGAAGCTCAATCCTTGGTGGATTCAAGCAAAGTTGGTGCCAAGACGATCCTCTTATCTTGTAGATTACAGAAGTACAAGTATTTCGAGCTTCCATCCACGAGATCTAAGGTAAATGATCCCTTCAAATTTGGTTTTAGAGGGTTTTCACGAGTTCATGTGGTTTTGCTATTATAATCGATGTTAAACACTTAAAACACTTAGATGAAGGTGTTATACACGTTTAGGTATTGTTAGGAATGTGTTTGTAACAGATTGTATCGAAGAAGAAGATGAAGACACAGCTTCGTGAGAGGCCATTAACCGGCCGAACCTAGCAGCTCTCAGCCGAACCTTCAACCGCAATGCATGAGACACACGAACCTGCTACCACCGAACCCTCACCCTGCAACGAACCTGGGATGTCCTGAGCTACGAACCTGTGCCCCTGAGTCACGAACCCTGCGGCACCTGACCACCGAATCTTTTGCCGGCCTAACCTTAGTCCCGAACCTTGTCAGCATCCATCTTAGCCGAACCTTGTATTATTCAAACCCAGCCAAACCTATTTAATTGGAAGAGGACGCGAACCTTGCATGGCCGAACCATGGCCATGTAGATCTGGGATAGCTACAAACCTAAGGTTTCTGCGAACTCTTGATGGTCACGAACCATTTTGGTTTGGGCGAACCTTGTGTCAGCTAACCCTACACGAACCTAACATTGGATAGCCGAACCTTAGGGATGTGGCCATAGGTTCGCTGCCCTAGCCATAAGGTTGAACCTAGAAGTTGCCTAATTAGGTTAATGTGGGTCTAGGATCTACAAAACTAGTGCTAATAACTTAGGAATTGATTAGTTGATCACTAAACTAAGCTCTTATGATGATTGAATCTTATAAGTTGCATGAAGGGGGTAACCAATAAACTTTAGGTGTGAGGCATGTGTTAGGGATTTCTATAACAAGATTATCCTTAACATATGATAACAACTCAACATGAGTTGTTAGCGGACATAAGATGGCTTAACAATTGAATAATATTGTCTGAAGTTCATGAGAATCAAAAGCACAAGTCTTGTAATCAATTATAAATCAAAGATCTTCGTTTGGGCCTAAGTGGGCCCTATGGGACTTAATTAAGTCCATCACATATTAAACGTTTATTTAAATTCAAATAATGATGTTTTTATTATAAAATTGAAAGCTTGTGAATTTATTCAATTAAAGTTAATAATTTTCTAAAATCTTGTTTAATTTGAAATAAATTATGAATTTATTGTGATGATCTTGTTGCGATTTGACTGTAAAAATAGGCAAATTAAATTGTCTAGATTTGAACTAATTACAAAGGAAACTTTGCCAAAATTTCTAAAAATATAAAAGTAAGTTATTATAACTAACCATGGGATTTGGGATTATAAATGGGGAATCAAACTAGATCATTTAGATTAGATCTTAGAATTACACTAGTAATAGGACACTTAGTTGCACACACGACAAGACCAATCCTTAGGCACAACGACTATTACGTGTACTTATCGTATTCCAACTCTTATAAAACAACTCAGGAACCGAAGATACTTAGCCTACAACAAGAGTGCGCATTCTGTGATAGTACATTAGACATCAACACAGGTGAGTTCATTGCCCCTTTTCTAACATTTTGTTTTAAAACGCGGGGCTGAGAAGCATGCGTAAACTGTTATTTAAATTGTTTACTTAAATGCTTTTAAATTTATATGTTTTACATATATAAATGTTATCCTAGACCATGTCTAGGAAGATTTTATGCAGGTTTTACTAAGCTTATTTACTTATAAATTAAGTGAATAATCGGGTTAAACTAAACGTTTCAAACGAATCAAAACATTTCAACGAATCAAACGAAACATTTTAACAAATCAAGTGGGTGAGTTCAACGAATCAAACGAAACATTTTGACGAAACAAGTGTGGGATTTCAACGTATCAAACGAAACAATCTTTGCAAAGGTAATATTCAATGTTCAATAAATCAAGTGTTTGTTGAACAATGAATCAAGTGTACAATTAATCAATGAATCTAGTATTGTATGATCAACGAATCAAGTACATCTTGTAACAGAATCAGACGAATCAATAAATCATTTTTAACAGAAAGTCTGGGAAATATCAAGGATAACATATGCCAAAACGAATCAAGAACGAAACTAAAACCCTACATTTCAAGAAGTCCTAGCTAGACCGTTTGATTTGTAGGTCATATGTTTGATGATATTTACAGTTTCTCTAACTACTAAGTACCTAGATTGACAGACTAGTCTACTAGAGTTTGACCAAGGCCCCAATCATTAGGACTTAGATTTTATTAAGTGTTTATTTATTTATTTAACTAGGCATTTATAACTGTTTATACAATTACTGTGGTTGATCCTATTGTGTGATGAACTTATGAAATCAACATGGATTTCAAATGATTGTAATTACAGGGACAACAAACAGAAGAACATATTGGATTGTGTTAAGGGTAAAAATGCTTAATTATCATTAACAGCAGTGTCATATGCATATTAGTATGTGGTGGGATGTTGGCTAGGGCTTGTCCCTTACATATGCCCTATTTAAAAGCATACCGATGTGGATATTACATGTGGTGTTAATGAGGTTAGGGTCTTTACCAAAGGAGGTTTTCGAATCATTTTCAATTACCAAAACTATATGAACTCACCAACCATGTGTTGATTTTATTTTCGCATGACTTCTCAGGTGACGAACAGGTCAACTAGGAAGCTTATGCTTTTGGACTAGGACTTCAGATAGAAGACTTAGTATTTTGGACCTGCGTATTTTTTGGAAACATCATTATACAATTATTTTGTTTATCTTGTGCAGTTACAAGATAGTTATTTTATGATGTTGGTAATAGATTTACATTGTTAAATTATGAACGATTCGGATGTTTTTTATCTTTGTAATTCTATTCTGTTTTAGCATTTCTCATTTATATCATGTGCAATGTAAACAATCTGATCACTTTCGATTATCACTCATGATATCGCGCCCCGAGGACCTTCCGCCCGACGGAGACTTCGATCCGACCCCGCCGGCTCGGGGTGTGACAAGTACGATGCTTTGAATGCAAGAAGGTAATCCTGCTACATATCGATCAATCAGCTTTTCCAATGTTGGCACCATCTCTGGAACCAGGGCTACCAGTTCATGATAGCGGTTGGTAAAAGTCATTTGATCGGCTCCCTTCATCACATGGTTTGAGAGCTCAATCTCTAGTTGCTGTAGTTCGTGTTTCGGACAAAACTCGTTCCTCAAAAGGAGTTTCAAGTTTTCCAAGGGCATCGACATTGCTTCATCTCTTCCCTTAGCTCTGATCTGAGCATTCCACCATGTCAACGCTCGCTTGCTAAATGATCCAGTTGCATAGCAAACTTTGTGGTGTTCTGGACAACTGCTTATGTACAAAGTGTTCTCCATCTTCTCCAGCCATTGAATCAGTCCAACAACTCCTTCCACACCAGTAAAACTCGGTGGTTTACATCCTACAAAACATTTGTAGGAGCAGTCTGAAGTATGACTAGTGTTTCCACTAGCCTCTCCTGTGGTATGGCCAGAGTTGCCATGGCCTTGAATCCGGTTAATCATCTCAGGGATGACATCTTTCAGTTGACTTGTCAGTTGACTGCTCAGCAGTGTTGCTAGAGCAATAGTAGCAGGATCAAGAGCTGGACCCGCATTCGGGTTCGGAGGAGGGTTTAGTGGAGGAGGAGGAGGTGGCGGTGGCAGCGGTGAATCTGGTGGTGATGGTGTCGATGAGTGAGGTGCAGAAGTCTGTGCAGTAGGTACTGGAGTCGGTTGTCTTCTGGGCGGCATTCTGATCATAACTAAAAGAATATTGGTTAGTGCAGTGATTGAATGCTGAAGACACAATGCAAACATATAACCTATGTTCTCTACATGAGGGTCCCTAAGTTATAGTCTAGGCCAAACCATTTAAGTAAATGACCTATTATTCTCTATAACCATGAGCTCTGATACCAATCTATCACACCCTGAGCCGGCGGGACGGATCGTGTTCCCCGCAGGGCGGAAGGTTCTCGGGGCGCGATATCATGTGCGATAATCATGAAGATCAGATTGTTTACATAGAATCAATGTTAAGAATAATTAAAGCACAATCAAGAATTAACTAGGATTACAAAGTTAAATTACAATATCAATGTTCATTAATTGAACTAAGTAAACCTAACAAAAGAATCAAATGTTTATCTATCATGTATTCTTTACAAGACATTCAAAAGTGATTCGTATGAATAACAAAATATGTGCTTCCAAAATCAACTAGGTCCTCTATCTAGGCTGCCTAGCATGCAATCCAAAAGCCTTAGCTTACGCCTATTCATCACCTGAGAAAGCATGTAAGAAAAACAAGGTCAACACAATGGTTGGTGAGTTCATGTAGTTTATAAGTTTAAAAATAGCATTAGCAAACCTCTTTCGGTAAAACCTTAACCTCATTAACATCACATGTAATATCCAAATCGGTATGCTTATATATAGGGCATACCCCTGAGTCGAGCCTACGACCCGCCCAGATGCCATCCCACCACATACTAATTCGCATATGACACTGTTGTTAATAATAATTAATCATTCTACCTACCATCCATTCCCATTCCCATCATAGCTTTAGCATTTTGTTTGTAAGTTCAACACGCGTACAATAGCATCTGCAAGTCTAGCTTTGTGAGTTACCTTTATGGACAACTGAACACCCTAAGGAATCCAGTATCAATCCATATCGGATCATATTATGATTAGCAACATCGGTGTTATGATAAAGGATTTCTAAGATGACACAAAGTCAACTAGAGGAATCCAGAATCATCCTAGTCACATATCACAACCATGAGTGGACAATGAGGAATCACTGTATGGCAAGCACTGAGAGACCAACAGTCTGTTCCTCTAGTCCGGACTATGAAGGTCAACCTATGGCAAGCACTGAGAGACCGACGGTCTATTCCATCAAGTCTCGACTATGGAAAACACCCTATGGCAAGCAGTGAGAGGCCAAAACCGTATGTTCTACCATAGCCGATAACTTTAGCATACAAGTTTATAGCATCCATATAACATAGCGTTTACGTATCTTGTGCACAAGTACTAGCTTCACAACCGGTAAGGCAAGCACTGAGAGGCCAAACCGTTGTTTTAGCATGGCAAGCATATAAAGCATACAAAGTTTAAAGCCTTCTGAGCATTTCAAGCATTTAGTATGTATGTATATAGCATTAGCATTAGCATAGAATCATTAGCATTTAGCGTTAGCATTAGCAAATCGTATCAGCATTTAGCATTTACATTAGCATCTAGCATAAAACCCGTAGCATTAATGGGTAGCATTCACCCGTAGCATTAGCATTTAGCATTAACCCATAGCATTAGCATCTAGCTTAACTCCGTAGCATTAGTAATTTGAATAAGTAAAAAAGCATAATTGCAACAGTTAAACATTTGTTTAAAAGGTTTAACATGCTTCTCAGTCCCGAAGTAAAACTCAAAATAATTTGAAAAGGGACAATGAACTCACCTGTGTTGCTAAGTATGGTTTACCACAGATAACGCGTGCTCTCTGATTGTAGATTAAGTATCTTCAACACCTCAAATCAGATAGGCTCCAACCCAGATCAGTTGTACTTTCATGTAGAGGGGATCAAGATCTTTGTTTGGGTTCAAGAATCACTCGATTACGTGAAGAAACGAGCAAGTTATGGTTGTTTGAAGTTCAAGATTTTTAGTGACAGAAGGAAACCGGGTTTAGGGTTTTAGAGAGAGGATGGAGAGGGAAAATGGGGAGAATGAGATCATTCCAGGTATTTATACCTCGAATGAGTTCGGGTTCGTTTTTGTTGCTCGGTTTGCGTTTTCGTTGCGTTTCCGGAACATAACGCGTAGTTTTACACGTTCAAATAAATGAATGCATTTTATTTACTTTTTGATGAGTTTCAAAATTGTAAAACATTAAAATATTTTATTTTCTTAAATTATTGTCGTTCGTGTCGTTTTCCGTTTTCGTTTCGTCAGATCGCGTCACCATCGCGCGTATTCGTTCGAATCGTCATTCGAACGAACACGACGATGATTTGGCTTTCTGATTCTTGTTTTCTACTTCTCAATCATCATTTCAGAACGTTAAGCTTTCAGACTTATTCGTATAGATCGTCACATCTACGAATAATTCGTCGGTTTAGCATTCTGCAACAACAACCGTTATAGGTTTGTTTTGTTTAACCTCACATACGTTTATACATAATAGCACATTAACAAGCATCTGCGTGTGAGTTCAGCGTTATCTAACGTGTTTCTGACTGTTAACCCATGAGGTTTAAAGCAGATTTCAAACAATCGCATGATAGTTTTGTGTTAAGCTTTATGTGTCAATAGCATAAACATAGTTTTACGAAATGTGTACCTGAGTTACTGTAGCGATCACTGTTCCGGCAACGTTTCCGGCACTGATGTTACAACATGCCTTATGAAATGTTCCTAGGGTTCAAGTGTTATTGGTTAAACTAACACTGTGACACCCGGCAATTTCAGGTAAATTGCGACTCTTACATTCTTTACATTTCACATTCATACTTGTTGCATCTTCATGTAATTATGGTTAATTAGATGAGTCGAACACACACAACTGCGAAATGATAGTTCGAGGAACTATCGAATCGTACATTGCACATTGGTTTTGGAAACCAAGTGTGGCAAACACAACACTAACAGCAAATAGTAATTCGAGGAATTATTGAATTGTGCATTACACGTCGATTAGGATTAATCAAGCGTGCAAACACTCCGTAAGACACGAACACAAACTATCGAAGATAATTCGAGGAATTATCGAGGAATTATCAAACTTATATGTTATTATATGATTATGTGCTAAACATGCATTAGATGTTTAGGATAAACGTTAGGAATCGAGTACGAGCGAAACTGAATCATCCGAATCGAAAATCAAGTAAATGGACCAATTGTAGTACGCGAGGGACCCATGGAGAAATGCTTCACGATACGCGAAGTAAACCGAGAGTTGAGACTCCCGAATCCCATCGCGGTACGCGATAAGAAATTTTGATCGGCCTTCGCAGTACGCGAAGGCCATGCAGATCGAAAATTCCATAAAAAGCCAACCCAGCTCATTTGTTCGGTTTTCTCTCATCGTCACCGAACTTTTCCTCTGCAAATCGACCAAAGCCCCTGCCAAATCCATCCCAAACCTCTGTCAAAACCATTGGAAGCCATTCCTTGTGTTGGAAGCCATTGCAGATCAAGGAGAGTGTCAAGAACCGTCAAGAAGCTTGAAACGACCATCAAGCCAGTAGCTTGCCATCATCAGAAGCTGTTTTAGCTGGGATTTGTAGCTCTAAGGTAGTTTTAAACATTTACCTAGTGTTAGATCGTACATGCAAGGCGTAAAAACCCATATGCAACTCCATACGGTTATTATGCACGAATTTGTTGGTGATTTGATGTGTAGTTGTTATAGATTTACTGATTTTAAAGTCTAAGAATGTTAGATTTGAGTTTGGGTGAGTTATTGATTGATTTGGTAATGATTTTGGCACACTTGCCATAAAAGGAAACTTTTATGTGCATATCTTGGATTTGTGATCATCTAGACATGTTAGACATGTCCAGATGTTGTCAAATGCATATGGGAGTGTTTAGAAACATATTTTGATATTTGATTTTGTCAAAAACATGGTTTTGTATAAACTTGCTAAATATGGAAAGTTTTAAAAATCAAAAGAGGGCTTTTGATGTTTTAAAGTGTTTTGATGAACTTTGATTATTGAAACATGTTTAGAAATGATTTTTAACATATTTAGAAACTTCGTTTTGTGAAAACAAGTTTTTAAATGGATACTTTCCAAATAAGGAAACTTTATTTCGGCAAAACGGCATAAATGGTGATTTATGCGCAAACGACATGTTTTAAGGGTTTAAATGTGTTTTATAAACATATTAGAAGTATTAACTTTATGAAATGAGATTTCATAACCACACTTTCCTAAATCGGAAACTTTCTAAAAATGGTAACTTGTGGGATTAGGGTCATAGGATGTATTTGGGTGTCTTATTGTATTAAGACAACGATTCGCCGAGTCCCACTAGTTAACACACACGCACTCGGTTGAGCACACCGACACTTGGAGTTGTATGGGATACAACACACCACAAAACACATACTCACACCTATATGGTTATAGGTGCTTACTAGCAGGTGCTAGCATTCGTCAACGCGAACCCACAATCACACCGGAACTGCTTAACAGGTGAGTTCACGGCCCCCTTTTTTTACTTTTCTACTTTTGGGGGAGAAAACATTGCATGCTAAACTGTTTTACGAACAACAACTCATTTCATTTACGTATGGACATGCTTTATCATATATATATATATATATATATATATGTGTGTGGACCACATCACAACTAAAAGTCCTCGCGATACTCCACAGACCGTTAGTAGCGCGTAGTGCCTAGCGTGGTAATCTTGAATAGTACTATTTGGGCCTGCAAGCCCCACCCATCGCGCCTGGGAGGCCAACCCGGCTAGAGGTCGGAATGAGTGCAATACTGACCAACACTTTGCCATTGTCTTGAGATGGACATGGCGAGAGGCATGACTGTCAGCTTCGGTATGACCCCGCATATAATATAACTGTATTGACTAGCTATCAATCGATACTGCGTTGTAATAATATGTACATCACAAACTCTACTTTAAACATTGGATGTTTATTGCTTATGAAAAACCTGTGCTCTCACCAACATTTGTGTTGACTCTTTTCCCGCATGTTTTCTCAGGTAGCTAAGGCACACACTTGAGGATAGGATGCTAGGATGGAGTCCCATGCATCAATATCATTGTCTTAGGAATTGAGAACAATTATCATTTTGTTTTATTGTGTATTGTTAAACAATTTAAATCGCTTCCGCACTGTTACTAAATGTTGATTTTGGAAAACTGTTTTTGTTAACGCTTCCGAAACTTATGAACTTTATCTATGTGGATACTATCAAACTTCCGCAACTCTGATTTTACAAAATTGTTTTATCCAAGTTATTGGATTTACGTATGCAACCAGACATGTAGGTCTCGCAACACTTTGTGACCGGAGACTGCGATCCTGCAAGATCAGCCAGCCATCGCGCCCCCGTACGGGACGGGAGGGCCGGGGTGCGACAGATAGGTATCAGAGACTCCGGTTATTGCGAATAAGGTTTGCATTTAGTGAACTTAGTCTATAACCACTAGTCTCCACACAACACATATCACTTAGTATTGTGATACTAGCATACATCATTGTACACACGCATACTACGCTTATGATAGATGTGACGTCATCATCGTCACCGCATGTGATTACACATGACAGGGAGGAGCTGGTAGCTCTACATGTTTTTCCTTCAATAACTACCACACATGCTACATTAGTCATTAGACAAACACTAACAATTATTCTCGCTATGAAGATCATGGCTGGAAGATGAGGAGGACGCAGAAATGTTGGGGGACGTGGAAACATCAGCTTGACGCCAGCTGAACTGAACAGACTCATCAACGAATGAGTTGAAGAGGCGCTTGCTGCACGGGAAGCTACCCGTAATCAAAACCCGTTGAACCAAGGTGATGAGTCTTATCTCATACTCACCTTGCATCACACTTACTCGTTTCCAATTCAACACATTTGCAGATAGTGAATTCAACTCTATTATTTGCATGTCGCAGGGGCAAACCTCAACCCTCCACTCTGCACATTCAAGATGTTTCTGGATTGCAAACCACACTCTTTCAACGGCATAGAGGGTGCCGTCGGACTGTTACGTTGGATCGAATAGGCAGAGTCGGCCTTTGCTTTGAGGGAGATGCCCTCACTTGGTGGAATGCCAAAAGTCGGAAGAATGACTTGAAACCCAAGAGGGTACGAGCCTTGCAGCTTACTATCCATCCCAACCTCCCTGAGCAGATACGTGATGCACATCTAGAGGCACTTAAAGCAGAAAACCTAGCGGCTGAATCATTGAGGGGAATGGAGCAACAACTTGAGGCAAAAGCCGATGGCTTACATTATTTCATGGAACGCGTCTGGGTTCCACATCACGGAAATCTATGAGACCTTCTGATGGACGAGGATCTCAAATCCCGGTATTCCATTCACCCTAGATCTGATAAGATGTATCATGATCTGAAGATACTTTACTGGTGGCCACACATGAAAGCCGACATCGCTACCTACGTGAACAAATGCTTGACTTGTGCCAAAGTCAAGATCGAGTACCAGAAACCATCTGGATTACTCACACAACCTGAGATCCCCATGTGGAAGTGGGAACAAATCTCCATGGACTTCAATACTAAATTACCCCATACTCCTAGTGGATGTGACACTATCTGGGTAACTGTTGACCGACTGACCAAGTCAGCACATTTCCTTGCGATCAACAAAAATGATAAGATGGAAAAGTTAGCCAGAATCTATGTCAAGGAAATGGTCTCGCGACATGGAGTGCCAATATCCATCATTTCTAACCGAGACGCTCAATTCACTTCAAAATTCTTGAAATCACTACAAAAGTCGCTTGGCACGCGGTTGGATATGAGTACGGCATACCATCCACAAACTGATAGCCAGAGTGAAGGCACCATACAAACCCTCAAAGATATGCTGCGAGCGTGCGTAGTAGACTTCGGCAACAGCTGGGAAACTCACTTACCGTTGGTGGAATTTTCCTATAATAGTTACCACACCAGCATCAAGGCAGCGCCTTTTTAAGCACTCTATGGCAAGAAATGCCGATCACCCATCTGTTGGGCGGAAGTGGGCGACAGTCAACTCACTGGCCCGGAACTTGTACACGAAACGACAGTGAAAATCGTACAAATCTGAAACTGCGTGGCAGCAGCTCGAGATTTTCAAAAGAGCTATGCCGACAAACGCCGAAAGCCTCTACAATTTCAGTTAGGAGATAAGGTCCTTCTGAAAGTTTCTCCATGGAAAGGCGTCACTCATTTTGGTAAACGAGGAAAACTGAACCCACGGTATATTGGACCTTTCAAGATCCTGAAAAGAATTGATCCGGTGGCATAACAACTCGACTTACCAGCCGAACTCGACGGAGTTCACAACGTGTTTGACGTCTCAAACTTGAAAAGTGTCAACCTGACGAAACACTTGTAGTTCCACTGGATGAGATCCAGGTGGATGAACAACTAAGGTTCGTGGAAGAACCGGTAGAGATCATGGACCAAGAGGTCAAACAACTAAAACATAGTAAGATTCCGATTGTCAAGGTCCAATGGAACTCGAAACGCGGACCTGAATTCACATGGGAACGTGAAGATCAGATGATGCGCAAATATGCCCATCTCTTCAAACAGACAACGTCGAACGCCGACAACAACGACTAAATTTCGGGACGAAATTCCTTTCAACAAGGGGATGATGTGACAACCGGAAAATTTTTGTTTCTCAAACACTCTTGCTTCTCAAACACCATCAACAACAACCAAATTTCGGGACGAAATTTCTTTCAACAAGGGGATGATGTGACACCCGACAATTTCAGGTAAATTGCGACTCTTACATTCCTTACCATTTCACATTCATACTTGTTGCATCTTCATTTAATTATGTCTAATTAGATGAGTCAAACACACACAACTGCGAAACGATTGTTCGAGGAACTATCGAATCGTACATTGCACATTGGTTTTGGAAACCAAGTGTGGCAAACACAACTCTAACACAAAACAATAATTCGGGGAATTATTGAATTGTGAATTACACGTCGATTAGGATTAATCAAGCGTGCAAACACTCCGTAAGACACGAACACAAAGTATCGAAGATAATTCGCGGAATTATCGAAACACACACACGAGTCTCACGAACGTTGGTGATCAATCAAACTTATATGTTATTATATGATTATGTGCTAAACATTCATTAGATGTTTAGGATAAACGTTAGGAATCGAGTACGAGCGAAACCGAATCACCGGAATCGAAAAACAAGTAAATGGACCCATCGCGGTATGCGAGGGACCCATGGCGAAAGGCTTCACGTTATGTGACGAAAAACGGGAGTCGAGACTCCCGAATCCCATCGCGGTACGCGATAAGAAATTTTGATCGGCCTTCACGGTATGCAGATCGAAAATTCCATAAAAAGTCAACCCAACTCATTTGTTTGGTTTTCACTCATCCTCACCGAACTTCTCCTCTGCAAATCGACCAAAACCCCTGCCAAATCCACCCCAAACCTCTGTTAACACCATTGGAAGCCATTCGTTGTGTTGGAAGCCATTGGAGATCAAGGAGAGTGACGGGAACCGTCAAGAAGTGAAACGACCATCAAGCCAGTAGCTTGCCATCATCAGAAGCTGTTTTAGCTGGGAGTTTTAGCTCTAAGGTAGTTTTAAACGTTTACCCAGTGTTAGATTGTACATGCAAGGCGTAAAAATCCATATGCAACTCCATACGGTTATTATGCACGAATTTGTTGGTGATTTGATGTGTAGTTGTTATAGATTTACTGATTTTAAAGGCTAAGAATGTTAGATTTGAGTTTGGGTGAGTTATTGATTGATTTGGTAATGATTTTTGCACACTTGCCATAAAAGGAAACTTTTATGTGAATGTCTTGGATTTGTTATCATCTAGACATGTTATACATGTCTAGATGTTGTCAAATGCATATGGGAGTGTTTAGAAACATATTTGGATATTTGATTTTGTCAAAAACATGGTTTTGTATAAACTTGCTAAATATGGAAACTTTTAAAAATCAAAAGAGGGCTTTTGATGTTTTAAAGTGTTTAGATGAACTTTGATTGTTGAAACATGTTTAGAAATGATTTTTAACATATTTAGAAACTTCGTTTTGTGAAAACAAGTTTTTAAACGGATACTTTCCAAATAAAGAAACTTTATTTGGGCAAAACGGCATAAATGGTGATTTATGCGCAAACGACATGTTTTAAAGGTTTAAATGTGTTTTATAAACATATTAGAAGTATTTACTTTATGAAATGGGATTTCATAACCACACTTTCCTAAATCGGAAACTTTCTAAAATTGGTAACTTGTGCGATTAGGGTCATAGGAAGTATTTGGGTGTCTTATTGTATTAAGACACATAAACACAACAAACGTGTCACCAATGATTCGCCGAGTCCCACTAGTTAACACACACGCACTCGGTTGAGCACACTGAGACTTGGAGTTGTATGGGATACAATGCACCACAAAACACATACTCACACCTATATGATTATAGGTGCTTGCTAGCAGGTCCTAGCATTTGCAGACGCGAACCCACAATCACACCGGAACTGCTTAACAGGTGAGTTCACGGTCCCCTTTTTTACTTTTCTACTTTTGGGGGAGAAAACATTGCATGCTAAACTGTTTTATGAACAACAACTCATTTCATTTACGTATGGACGTGCTTTATCATATATGTATATGTGTTGACCACATCACAACTAAAAGTCCTCGCGATACTCCACAGACCGTTAGTAGCGCGTAGCGCCTAGCGTGGTAATCTTGAATAGTACTATTTGGGCTTGACAAGCCCCACCCATCGTGCCTAGGAGGCCAACCCGACTGGAGGTCAAAATTGGTGCAATATTGACCAACACTTTGATATTGTCTTGTGATGGACATGGCGGGAGGCACGACGGTCAACTTCGGTACGACCCCGCATATAATATAACTGTATTGACTAGCTACCTCGATAATGCATTGTAATGATATGTAAATCACAAACTCTACATTAAACATTGGATGTTTATTTCTTATGAAAAACCTGTGTTCTCACCAACATTTGTGTTGACCCTTTTCCCGCATGTTTTCTTAAATAGCTAAAGCAAGCACTTGAGGATAGGATGCTAGGATGGAGTCCCATGCATCAAAATCATTGTCTTAGGATTTGAGAACAATTATCATTTTGTTTTATTGTGTATTGTTAAACAATTTAAATCGCTTCCGGACTGTTACTAAATGTTGATTTTTGAAAACTGTTTTAGTTAATGCTTCCGCAACTTATGAACTTTATCTATATGGATACTATCAAACTTCCGCAACTCTGATTTTATAAAATTGTTTTATCCAAGTTATTGGATGTATGTATGCAACTAGACATGTAGGTCTCGCAACACTGTGGGACCGGAGACTGTGATCCTACAAGATCAGCCAGCCGTCGCACCCATAGACTTTTGTCTCTGATCCACCTAACTTCCCTTTATGTTGAATTCGATGTGGTGTTTAAACTCACTCTTAAACAAGACCCATGTTCTAAGGGCCCACTTATTATTATTTGAACTTTAATGTCCACGGGATAAACTCAATGGAAAAAGACTCTAGTTCATATCCCATGCACACACCCCCACTAATGCATGCACCCATACATAAATTGCATGTTCCTAAGTTCATTTCTAGGCCTAGAGTACTCGCATATCCATTCTTTGGTTCTTAGTCTACGTTTAACAAACCTAGGTCCATCACCATGATAATTTAATGGCATTTAATTTCGGTCATCACCTAGGTCAGCGAACCTATTCTCTAACAGACTTGGGTTCGGCTAGAGCTCCCCCAAAGGTTCGGCTACTTCGTTGGTTTGCTGATCAAAGGTTCGCGAGGGCTTGAATGGTTCGGCCATCAGCAAGGTTCGGCTGAGGCACTTGGTTCGTTGAGACAGGTTCGCCAAGGAGACCTAGACATGCACATGTTCGCTAAGGAGGCGGGATTGTTCACCATAAGGTTCGGTTGTCATCTAAAAGGTTAATGGGCCTAAGGTTCGCTATGATGTATCAGGTTGTTCCTTGGTTCGGCCCTCACTTGTTCGTGACAGCATGGGTTCGGCTCTCTTGAATTGTTGGTCACAGGTTCGTGTCACTCGAAGGAAAAGGTTCGGCCAGGTATGATGGTTCGTGGCAAGCGAAGGTTCGGTTGATGTAGGGTGCGGCTGATCAAAGGGTTCGGCTGCCATGGGATGTTCGTGAGTATCTTAGGTTCGGCTTGGGTTCCTGGGTTCGGCCGCCTCCTTCTTCAGATAAACAGGTTCGGCTATAGGAAAAAGAGTTCGGTCGGTCAGTGGTTGTCACAACCATCAGCCCCCATTTTCTTCATCGACTCCTACTTGTTGCAGGTCCATCTATAAGGCTTCCTAGTTGTTTAAAATGGTTTATCGTAAGATTTGTAAGTGCCTAGGATCAGTTAGAGCAACAACAAGTTGCAAGGGTCATGATTCACACAAAAACCGAACTAGAAGCTAAGATTTACCTCGAAAATGACGGATAAAATTTTGAATCCTTTGTACTTCCGTAATCCACGCGATGAGATAGTCGTTCTGGAACCAAAAACTCGCGAATCCATTGAGAAATCACCAAGAATTTGTAGAGAAGAGGAGAAAAATCTTTTCTAGAAAGAGAGAGAAATAAAACGAAAATGGAGGAAGAGATGGGATTGGTGGTGGTTGGTTACCACATTAATTGAGTTATTTAATGATTCAAAATACCCGGTTGTCCGGTCTCGTACGGTTTCACATAAAACGTCATCGTTTCGTAGTTTTTCGCAATAAAACGACCCGACTCATAATATTAGATTTAAGAAATTATTTTACGTTGTGATTCTTAATAAATTAACTAAATATATGTCGTTTAAGTAAAATTCTCAAAAATATTAAATTTATTGTTTAAATTTATTATCAAGTAGCTCATGTAACCGGTTTGACAATTCCTGCATCTCCGAAGGTGCTAACCTGTAAGGAGATTTAGCAACAAGAGTTGCTCCAGGAATTAAGTCAATACGAAACTCTACCGGTCGCGTAAGTGGCAAATCTGGTAGGTCTTCAGGAAATACTTCCGGATATTCTTTCACCACTAGTACGTCTTGAATCTTTTTCTTGTCCTTCTCCTTTTCCACCACATGAGCCAGGAATGTCACGCACTTCTTCTGTAGACACTTACGTGCCTTTATGCAAGAGATGATTTTGACACTTTGTTTTTCTTGATCCCCTCTGACTTCCAATACGTGACCATTCGGCAATGGAACTCGAAGCAGCTTTTCAGAACAGATGACTTCCACTCGATTAGAAGAAAGCCAATCCATTCCAACAATGAGGTCGAAACTACCCAACTCCATCGGTATCAAATCGATGGTGAATGTATGACCATTAAGTGTCAATGGGCAATTCCTGTATACTGTACTAACTATGATCTGTTTCCCGTTAGCTACTTCTATGATATAAGGGGAATCTACCTGTTCCTCTATAGAATCTAGTTGGCATGAAAAATTGGTAGAGATAAAACTCTGATCCGCACCAGTATCAAATAGAACAGATGCATAAAAGTCATGTAAGAGAAATGTACCAGTGACCACATTCGGGTCTTGGCGTGCAGCTGGCGCTCCGATGGCAAAGGCTCTTCCACGGGGTGCTTGAAATGCATGTTGTGCCTTCTTCGAGCAGTTCTTTGCAAAGTGGCCTTGTTCGCCACAGTTATAGCATCCACCGTTGTTCTGGTTGGCTGGTGGAGGGAGAGCTAAAGCAGCATTGTTGACTGCTAGGTTTGGTGTCATCCTGCACTGTTGGACCCAATGTCTTTTTCTTCCACTACCCGTGCAATGACGGCATTGGTTGTTCGCAACATGATGGTAATGGCACTTAGTACACAAAGGATGTGGGCTAGTATATTGTTTCTTGGGCACATTCTGCGGTGCCATGGCTACTTGATTGAGTGCAGTAGACACAGTGTAGTTCTTGATAGTCTTTTGTTTCTTCTTCTGATGATGGTGGGGTTTCTTAGAAGACTCTTCCTTGCGTTTGCCAGTGTCAGCCTCTTTCTTCAGAAATCCAGAGGATACCATAAGATTAGTGAGTTTTCCAGACAAACTCACAGCAAACTCTACAGTAACAGGGTTGGCTGCAACAACTAAACCCTGAGTGCAGGCGGGGAGTCCACCCACATATCTATCAATCCTTTTCTCTAAAGTTGGTACCATGTCGGGCACCAAAGCAACCAGCTCGTGGTAGCGAGTAGTACACCCCATATGATCCGCCCCCTTCATAACATGATTTGAAAATTCAACCTCCAGTTTCTGCATTTCGTTCTTGGGGCAGAATTCCATTCTCAACAGGTTCTTAAAGTCTTCCCAAGTCACGGACATAGCTTCGTCTCTTCCTCTTGCATTGATTTGACCGTTCCACCAAGTCAAGGCTCGCTTGTTGAACGTTCCAGCAGAATAGCGAACCTTCTGGTGCTCTGGACAACTATAGAGGTCATGAGTAGTCTCAATCTTTTAAATCCATTGCATTAATCCAACGGCTCCTTGATTCCAGTTAAAACTAGGTGGCTTACAGTCACATCCCGGGCCGGCGTGAACGAATCGGGTTTTCCTATCGGGCGGAAGGTTCTCGGGGCGCGATATCTTGAGTGATAATCAATTGATTAGATTGTTTACATAGCACATGATAAATAAATGAGAAATGCTAACACATCCATGATATAGAATTACAAGATTAAATTACAATGTATTGCTCATAATTTAATCAAGTAAATCTACCAAAAAGAATCAATGTAACTATATCTTCTATATGTACAAGATATACAAAAGATGATTCATTGTTTAGTCATCAAAAGTATGCAATATCCAAAAGTAGCTAAGTTTTCTAAAAGTCCACTAGCTAGTCCTTGCATATATGTAACTACACCTGTTCGTCACCTGAGAAAACATGCATTTAAAAAAGTCAACACTAGGTTGGTGAGTTCATAAGTATGTTATTTGAAAACCTTGATTCATTCACATTCACAATCACAATGTTTATAATGTTACATGCATGTTGCATGATTACCTGTTCACCAAATGGCTTCTCAATAGTTATATTTACAAGTATTATATCTTCCTAGTAGTGACGCTTATATATAGGGCATATGTAAGGGAACTAAGCCCTAGCCAACATCCCACCACATCACTAATAGAACTCCACACTACTTGCAACACAACTATTGATTTCCATCTCAATCCCCACTTGTTCATCTCATTGTTTATCCCCTATGATATCATGTATTGAATTATTATAATAAAGAGTCGTTGTCATCAAACCGAAGTATTGATAACTCTTATATGTGTTAAGGATATTAGATTTATTCAATCTGTTCCTTATATTGTTCTGAGTCTTGTAAGTTAGCTGTTGATACACTTTTAATCAATAAAAGTGTTAGTTAACTATTTGTAATATATTCTCAATGCAACGTATAGAGCCTAAAAGGAATCCATTGCGATCCTCACGTAATCAGACTACAATGCATCCTATTTACGTCTATCCCGCCGTGTGTTCTCAATGTAGTTAACAAAGTTGAATAAGAACTCGTCTTATTACGTTATGTCAACCGATGTGAGAATGATATTGTTATCATGAAGATACGTTATCATGATTATCATTCTGCATGATCCATATGTTCTCCATGTTGCCATTAAGCCGTGGTAAGAACTATTGTTGCCACCCTCAATCCGCTCAGGTGGTGGATTGATAAATACCATCATACTATCTCATAGTATGTTTTTAGAGTGTAACTAAGTGTTATAAGTACTTGACTTATCACACTTAGTCAATTATAATGTGGAGTGATATGTAGAAGATATTTTATCTTCTAATCATTCATGTGTTGTGTAGTGTCATCATGTTTCACTCTAATTGTTCATGTTGTTTGTCTATGTATGAATTTTCTCAATGTTTGCTCATGTAGGAATAACTAAGTGTTGTAAGATAAAATCTTACAACTACGTAATTCAAGTGTGTTGATGAACTATGAAATTATATTATCATATTCATCTGAGTTTCCCTGTTGTCTCATGATCATACAAGCATGCAATGATGGGCGATAATAAACAATTTAATGTTATCTAAATCAAAGCATAAACAATATGTTAAGAAAAACTTTTAAAAAATTAAAAGTAAGCATGTTTCTCAGTCCCGAGAGTTTAAAATCAGTAAGATTAAAGTAAAAGGGGCGTATGAACTCACCTTGTAGTAGTAGTGGTTGACTTAGCTTAAACTAAAATGCACGCGCTCTTGATTGCTCTTGTAGTTGTGTTCACGAACCTGTATTGATTTCACATTGTATTTCAATTGTAAGTGTCGAGTATAATTGTTTTGTGTGGGCCCATGTGTTAGCCCTAAGGTTGGCTAACACTTGTGAGTCTCGGTAATGATTCGGCCCTTGTTTGTTGTTCGTAGATTTTACTACGTTTGATCCCATTAACTTAGATTATTATGTGATCAAAATTGTAAGTTATACTAAATCCAAGTCATAAATGTGACTTAAATTAATAAGTTAAAGGTTTGTCTTTTGTCCCATTCACACTAAACTTGCATAATTCCCCAATAATCATAGCTTTAATGCGTTAGATTACATCGCTACAATATGAGTCAAAATCCATTGAGCCGAATTCAAGTGTGTATGATTTAAATCAAATGTGTGGGCCGAATTACAAGAACCATGGGCCTATTAGGCCAACATGGGCCAAATCATGTCACGTGGCCAGTTGTAATATTGGGCCGGACTCATGGTGTTGGGCCAAGTAGAATATCATGGACCTAATGTACATTTTGTTTGGGCGGGCTAGATGAATTTCTTTGGGCCAATTCCAACATGGCGGTTAAAAAACGATTTGGGGTACTCAATTGTTGGGCCTAGATGGTCTCATGGGTCATTCGACTGAACTTGGGCCGTAGCAAGGTTGTGAGCCCAAGAGAATCAACATGGCCGAGCTACATGCACTTGATTCGGTTACATTAGCACTCAGCCCAACCGATGGAAAAACTTATCATCCCTTCCAGCGAACCTATAGGGACAATAAGTTCAAGGTTCGGCCAAAGGCAGAAAGGTTCGGTGGGGTTACAGTCCTATCAAGGTTCGGCTGCGGGTATGGGTTGCTCTAAGGTTCGCCGTAGCCAGGTTCGTTGTATCCAGAGGCTAGGTTCATGGCTAGGTGGCTTCACCCTGCATGATAAATTCGGGAACAGGGTTCGTGCATGCGAAAGTAAGGTTCGCCTGAGAGTCGAGGGTTCGTGACTCCAAAGGGTTCGGCGGTTGATTCGTAGTGCATGAAGGGTTCGGCTCAGACTTCATACAAGGAAGGTTCGGTGAGTTGTAAATGGCGAACCCTAGGTTCGGCTGAAGGATAGCAGATTCAGCATGATGATGGTTCCAGGGTTCGTCCCTCATGCAGCCAAGGTTCGGGTGAGAGCTGGGTTCACGAGGTTGATGAAGGTTCGTGAGACTCGAGCTTTATATGGCCGAAGGTTCGGCCGTCCCCTTCGTGCAGCTCCTCCCACGAACCTGCAAACAATCACCACCATCTCCTCCGAATACGAAGGTCCTAAGGCTGTTCGCATATCCTGATGTACCAGAAGGGTTTTCGAAGGTGTGTGGCTCAAGGGATAAGGTTTTTAGGCCGGTTGGACATGGGAGTCGACTAAACATGGGGAAAACCCCTAATTTAAGTGATTTTCTTTGACTCATCCCTCGAATTTCAGTGGACTAAGATTCAGATCCGTTGTACTTTCACGTAGAGGAGATCAAGAGCTTCGCGTGGGTTCAAGAATCACCGAATTTCGTTGTGAAATGAAGAAGTTATGGGGTTTTGAAGCTTGGATTTGTAGTTACAGAGATATGGACGGAAATTGTGTTATAGAGAGAGAGAGGGTTGGTTGAAATGAAATAAATGCCTTCATTTGTGGCTTTTATACCCCGAGGGTATTCGGGTTTGTTTCGGTTGCTCGGTTCGCGTTTTCGTCGCGTTTCCAGAACTTTACGCGTATTTTAACATATGTTAATTAAATGAAAGATTATTTTAACTATTTGATGAGTTTCAAAATTGTAAAATGTTATTTATTTAATTTTTATTAAATTACAGTCGTTCGTGTGGTGTTTCGTTGTCGTTTCGTCAGATCGCGTCACCATCGCGCGTATTCGTTCGAATCGTCACCCGGACGAACACGACAGTGGTTATGCTTTCTGACTTTTGTTTTCTACCTTTCAGTCATCATCTTAGAACGTTAAACTCACAGATATGTTTGTGTGAATCGTCACCCACGCAAACACACTGGCAGTTCATTATTCTGAAACGACACTGAAATATTGTTATAAATTGTATTTCCTCACTGTCGGACTCAACTAAACATCCTGTTATCACATTGTTTTCACATTGAAATGTCGGCCATCTGATTCCTGTCATCTATGGATATCAGATCACAACCGATTTGTTCTTGTTATTCGCTTGAACATCGTTGTTTCTCATGTTTAGTTGTGTTAACTGTACTTAGGTTTTCACTTAACTACACACAACTAATGTTTCAATTGAGTGTTGTACTTACAGTATTTAAGTTTAGGCAAAATACATACAATTGTTCCTTGTAAATCTGAATTCTGTTAGTACAAATACTGTGTATATACATGAAATCACACGTAGTTACTGTCGAAAGTACACGCACTGTACGGACTTGCCGGCCGGTCTGGTACTAGTTGTCACAGTCTCCCCTTGTTAAAGAAATTATGTCCCTAAATTTAAGCATAAAAGTCGGGCTTTACTTCTCGAACAGGTGGGGATACTTGGTTTTCATGTTGTCCTCGCGCTCCCAGGTAAATTCTGGTCCACGCTTGGAGTTCCATCGAACCTTTACAATAGGAATACGGCTTCGTTTCAGTTTCTTAACTTCACGTTCCATAATCTCTACAGGTTCTTCAATGAAGTGTAGTTGCTCATCAACTTGTATTTCTTCCAATGATATGATCAATGTTTCGTCTGCTAAGCACCTCTTGAGATTTGATACATGAAACAAATCGTGTACTCCACTGAGTTCATCAGGGAGTTTGAGTCTGTATGCCACAGGACCTATACGTTGAGTAATCTCAAACGGTCCGACATACCTAGGTGCTAGCTTGCCCTTAGGCCCAAAACGAACTACGCCTTTCCATGGGGACACTTTCAACATGACTCGGTCACCCACATCGAAATCCAAAGGCTTGCGCCGTTTGTCTGCGTAACTCTTTTGGCGGCTACGTGTTGCTTGTAATCGTTGTTGTATCTGGGAAATCTTATCAGTAGTTTCCTGAATAAGTTCAGGCCCAGTTATTCTGTTGTCTCCCATATCGGTCCAGCAAATTGGAGACCAACATTTTCTGCCATAGAGTGCTTCAAAAGGAGCACATCCAATGCTACTGTGGTAGCTGTTGTTGTAGGAGAACTCAATGAGAGGTAGGTGTGTGTCCCAACTTCCACCGAAGTCTGGGATGCATGTTCTCAACATATCCTCCAGGGTTTGAATGGTGCGCTCGCTTTGTCCATCCGTTTGTGGATGATTAGCAATGCTCAAGTTAACACTTGTCCCCAAGGATTGTTGCAATGATTGCTAGAACCGCGAAGTAAATCGACTGTCCCGGTCTGAAATAATAGACAATGGCACCCCGTGCCTTACTACTATTTCATCAATGTATAGTCTCGCTAGTTTCTCCATCTTGTATGTCTCTCTGGTTGGCAAGAAATGTGCAGACTTGCTCAATCTATCAACGATGATCCAAATCGAATCGTGTTGGAAGTGCGGGGTAGCTTGGTAATGAAATCCATAGCTATTTGTTCCCACTTCCATTGTGGTATCTCCGGTTGTTCCAGCAAACACGAAGGTTTCTGGTGTTCTGCTTTGACCTTGGCACATGTAATACATTTGCCAACATAAGTGGCAATTTCTTTCTTCATACCCGGCCACCAATAAAATGACCTAAGATCTTGGTACATCTTATCGGCACCAAGATGAACTGAATAACGTGTCTTGTGTGCCTCGTCAAGTATGAGTGTTCGAAGTTCATTTACTGCTGGAATCCAAACACGATCCAGATAATAGATAACTCTGTTTGGTTTTGTCTTGAAATATTTCTCGGCACCACAATCGAGCTCGCGTTTCAAATTGTCTCTTGCCACTTCTCCTTGTTGTGATTGTATGATTTGTTCTCTCAAACTTGTCTGCCCGGTCATTCCCATTGCTCAAATGTGCAAGGGTTTGACTCTTTCCTTCCGGCTCAAAGCATCTGCAACAACATTTGCTTTGCCCGGATGGTATTTGATCACACAATCGTAATCGTTCAGGAGCTCAACCCAACGTCTATGTCTCATGTTAAGCTCCTTCTGATCAAATATGTGTTATAGGCTCTTGTGATTTGTGAAGATAGTGCACTTGGTACCATAAAGGTAGTGTCTCCAAATCTTTAAAGCAAAGACAACAGCTCCCAGTTCTAAGTCATTTGTCGTGTAATTCTTCTCGGGTATCTTCAGCTGTCGGGAGGCACAAGCAATGACTTTGTCTTGTTGCATCAAAACACATTCGAGTCCCTGATTGGAAGCGTCACAATAAACTACAAAGTCATCATTGCCCTCTGGGAGTGTTAAGATTGGAGCATTGCATAATCTTTGTTTCAGTGTCAGGAATGCCTCCTCTTGTTTATGTGTCAACACAAAAGGTTCAGACTTCTGTGTGAGCTTGGTGAGAGGCAAGGCTATTTTAGAGAAATTCGAAATGAATCTCCTGTAATAACCTGCCAGTCCCAAAAATGATCTGATCTCGGTTGGTGTTGTAGGCACATCCCAGTTCTTCATTGCTTCTATCTTGGTAGGATCCATGTGAATACCATCACTGTTAATCACATGACCCAAGAACTGAACTTCTCTTAACCAGAATTCACACTTAAAGAATTTGGCATAGAGTCGTTCCTCTTTCAGAAGTTCCAAGACTGTCTTGAGGTATTGCTCATGTTCATTCTCGTTCTTTGAATAACTCAGTATATCATCAATGAAGACAATAACAAACTGATCTAAGTACGGCTTGCACACCCGATTCATCAAATCCATGAACACAGCCGGTGCGTTCGTCAATCCGAATGGCATCACCATGAACTCGTAGTGACCATATCGGGTACGAAATGCCGTCTTTGGTATGTCTTCCACTTGAATTCGGAGTTGATGATAACCTGATCTCAGGTCTATCTTTGAAAAGTACTGTGCTCCCTGTAATTGATCAAACAAATCATCAATCCTCGGTAACGGGTACCGATTCTTGATGGTGAGTTTGTTGAGTTCTCTGTAATCGATGCACATCCTGAACGATCCATCCTTCTTCTTAACAAAAAGAACAGGAGCTCCCCACGGGGAAAAGCTTTGTCAGATGAATCCTTTATCTAAGAGCTCTAGTAATTGGTTGAACAATTCCTGTATTTCTTATGGTGCAAGTCTATAAGGAGACTTAGCTACAGGAGTTGCTCCCGGAATCAAATCGATTCGGAACTGCACTGATCTCTCAGTTGGCAGTCCCGGTAAATCATCCGGAAACACGTCCACATAGTCATTCACCACCGGTACATCTTGAATCTTGATTGTCTTCTTGTCTTTCTCAATCACGTGAGCTAAGAATGCAACACATTGTTTCCGTAAGTACTTGCGAGCCTTCATGCACGATATTATCTTGACACTGCGTTTCGCTTTGTCTCCATGAATCTCCAAAATCTCATTGTTCTCCACTGGAATGCGTAGTAGTTTATCGGAACAGATGAACTCAACTCGATTAAGAGATAGCCAATCCATTCCGATGATGATGTCGAAACTGCCCAGCTCCATCGGTATCAAATCGATGGAGAAGGTGTGATCACCAAGTGTTAGTGGGCAATTCCTAAGTATTGTGTCTACTGTGATCTGTTTGCCGTTTGCTATCTCAATAGTGTAAGGGGAGTCTAACAATTCCTCAACATAATTAAGATGGCATGCAAAATCCGATGAGATAAAACTCTGATCCGCACCAGTGTCAAATAATATGAATGCATAGAAGTCAGATAAAAGAAATGTACCTGTGATAACATTCGGGTCTTGTCCTGCATCAGCAGCTCCTATAAAGAAGGCCCGTCCTCTTGCTGCTTGAGCCCTTGGTTGAGCCCTCTTGGGACAATCCTTTGAGTATTGGCCAGGTTCGCCACACGTGTAGCAGGACTTGTTATCTGCAGCAGCAACAGTAGTGGCTGCATTGTTGTTTCTGTTCTGAGCCCTCGGGCTCCTGCAGTGGTTTACTGTGTGACCAAATCTTCCGCAGTTGGTGCAGTGTCTGCACGTGATGTTTGGTAGGTGATGATACTGACACGAGTTGCACAAAGGTGTAGTGCCAATGTATGGCTTTCTGATCTGATGTGGTGGTGGTTGGTTGAGCATTGGGGCTTGAGTGGTGGCAGCAAAGTTTCTAGCCGGACGTTTGTCCGACTTCTTGGAAGTTCCAGCTTTGGCTGATTTAGCCTCTTTCTTGATTGCCCCAGAGGCAACCATCACATCTGTCATTGTTGATGACAGAGTAACAGCCATTTCCATGGTTGTTGGATGAGCAGCAAGGATAAAACCTTGCATACATGCTGGCAATCCGCCGATATACCATTCGATTCTCTTTTCCAGTGTGGGCACTATATCCGATGCCAATGATGCCTGCTTGTGAAATCTGGTGGTGTAGGCCAGATGCCCAGCACCAATCATCACAAGATTGATTAATTCGGTCTCAACCTTCTTGATTTCATTTCTTGAGCAAAACTCAGCCCGCAGTAATGCCTAGAAATCATCCCAAGACATTGACAGAGCCTCATCCATGCCTCTGGTATTGACCTGAGCGTCCCACCAAGTTAAAGCTCGCTTGTGAAATGACCCCGCATCATACTTTACCCTATACTATTCTGGGCAGTTGCTGATCTCCAATGTTGTTTCCATCTTTTCGATCCATTGGATGAATCCGACGGCTCCTTTGCTGCCACTAAAGCTCGGTGGCTTGCAACGTACAAAGTTTTTGTAGGAGTAGTCTTGGTGATGGCGTTTGTTTCCGCTGCCTTCCCCAGATAAGTTGGCAACGTTGTTGCTGTTGTTGGTATTGATCCGGTTCATCATCTCTGAGATCACCTCCCTCAGCTGACTTGTTAACAGTGTAGCCAGTGCAATGGTGGCAGGATCTAGTTGATGAACTGGTGGTGGCGGAGGAGGAGGTGGTTGTATAGGAGAGTCAGGCGGTGTAGGTGTAGATGATTGCGGTGCCAAGTCTTTTGGTGGTGGCAGTATAGCAGGTGGTTGTCTTCTTGGCAACATTCTGATCATAACCGAAAGAAAATCGGTTAGTGCAGTGATAAGACGCAGAAGACATATGCAATGTATCGTTCATAATTTAATCAAGTAAATCTACCAAAAAGAATCAATGTAACTACATCTTGTATACGTACAAGATATACAAAAGATTATTCATTATTTAGTCATCAAAAGTATGCAATATCCAAAAGTAGCTGAGTCTTCTAAAAGTCCACTAGCTAGTCCTTGCATATATCTAACTACACATGTTCGTCACTTGAGAAAACATGCATTTAAACAAAGTCAACACTAGGTTGGTGAGTTCATAAGTATGTTATTTGAAAACCTTGATTCATTCACATTCACAATCACAATGTTTATAATGTTACTTGCATTTTGCATGATTACCTGTTCACCAAATGGCTTCTCAATAGTTATATTTACAAGTATTATATCATCCTAGTAGTGATGCTAATATATAGGGCATATGTAAGGGAACTAAGCCCTAGCCAACATCCCACCACAACACTACTAGAACTCCACACTACTTGCAACACAACTATTGATTTCCATCTCAATCCCCACTAGTTCAACTCATTGTTTATCCCCTGTGATATCATGTATTGAACTGTTATAATAAAGAGTCGTTGTCATCAAACCGAAGTATTGATAACTCTTATATATGTAAAGGATATTAGATTTATTCAGTCTGCTCCTTATATTGTTCTGAGTCTTGTAAGTTAACTGTTGATACACTTTTAATCAATAAAAGTGTTAGTTAACTATTTGTAATATATTCTCAATGCAACGTATAGAGCCTAAAACGAATCCATTTCAATCCTCAAGTAATCAGACTACAATGCATCCGATTTACCTCTATCCTGCCGTGTGTTCTCAATGTAGTTAACAAAGTTGAATAAGAACATGTCTTATTACGTTATATCAACCAATGTGAGAATGATATTGTTATCATGAAGATACGTTATCATGATTATCATTCTGAATGATCCATATGTTCACCATGTTCCCATTAAGCCGTGGTAAGAACTATTCTTGCTACCCTTAATCCGCTCAGGTGGTGGATTGATATATGCGATCATACTATCTCATAGTATGTTTTTAGAGTGTAACTAAGTGTTATAAGTACTTGACTTATCACACTTAGTCAATTATAATGTGGAATGATATTTAGAAGATATTTTATCTTCTAATCATTCATGTGTTGTGTAGTGTCATCATGTTTCACTGTAATTGTTCTCGTTGTTTGTTTGTGTATGAATTTTCTCAATGTTTGCTCATGTAGGAATAACTAAGTGTTGTGAGATGAAATCTTACAACTATGTTATTCTAGTGTGTTGATGAACTATGAAATTATATTATCATATTCATCTGAGTTTCCCTGTTGTCTCATGATCATACAAGCATGCAATGATGGGCGATAATAAACAATTTAATATTATCTAAATCAAAGCATAAACAATATGTTAAGCAAAACTTTGAAACTAGTAAAAGTAAGCATGTTTCTCAGCCCCGAGAGTTTAAAATCAGTATGATTAAAGTAAAAGGGGCGTATGAACTCACCTTGTAGTAGTAGTGGTTGACTTAGCTTAAACTAAAATGCACGCGCTCTTGATTGCTCTTGTAGTTGTGTTCATGTTCCTGTATTGATTTCACATTGTATTTCTGTAACATCAGTGCCGGAAACGTCACCGGAACAGTGATCGGTACAGTAAAATGAACAGTAAACCAAGTACACATACAAGTTGTTGTTCATATATCATCATCACTTTATGTTATCATAGCACAGTTTCAGAATCATTTCAGAAACAAAACTCAGAATCATGGTTCATCAGTCAGATAAATATCTGGCAATAAAGATCCATCATGTGATTATTTGTTAGGATTTTATTATGTATAAACGTATGAGAGGCTTTACAGAACAAAACAAAACGGATGTCATTATGTGAATGCTAAATCGACGGATTATTCGTATAGGTGACGATCTGTACGAACACATCTGAAAGTTTAACGTTCTGAATGATATCCGATAATTAGAAAACCATATTGAAAAGTATAGTTATCGCAGTATTCGTACGAGTGACGATTCGAACGAATACGCACGACAACTGTATTATTCGATTATTAAACAGTAAATTCAATATTTTCGAAAATTTAAAATAAACAGAAGATATTTAGTTAATTTATTAAGAATCACAACCTAAAATAATTTTATTAACTTTATTGTAAAACCGAGACGTTTCGTTACGAGAACGAAACGTAACCGACACTTTTACGCGAAATCATGCAACCGAAACGAGCCCGAACTCACCCGGGGTATAAATACCCGGAATGAGTCTTCTTCTTCATTTTTAACATCTTCACTCTCTCTCTAAAACACCTCACCCGTCACTTTCTCTCTCTTCTTTCTCTCTCTAGAAACCTCACCTTCTCTCTAAGATTTCATCATCATTTCTTCACGAAATTGAACCATCTTGGTGTCAAAATGATCACTATAACGTGTAGATCATAGAAGTACAGCAGATCGAGGCTCGAACCCAACAGATTTAAGGTAAAGATCATGTTTAAGTTCGGTTTTAGGGTTTTCAAAACCCTTGAGTTCGAATGGTATGAAACCCGGTTCTATTCCCTTTCAACCCCTAGGATTCACATACTAACACTGTAGGATAGCATGGGAACCAACATCCTTTCACTAAATGGTCGTTTAGCTCGAACAGAAATGGCTGCACTCAGCCTCGCAAACCACCGAATGTGGACAAACCCAGGTCGCCAAAGGAGCCACCTACCTCCATTTGGCCGAATGGCCAAGACTCCCATTCGTCTAACCTTTTATTCGGGTGTCCAAGCAGTCCTTTCGGCCATCCCTTTCGGCCAAGACTCCTTCGCCGGTCGCATCACCGAAGCATTCAGTCGGCATAACTCATTCGGCCAGTTGCTATTCGATCGACATCCCAAGTCAGTCGGCAGGTTCCCCTTTCGACCAACCTACTTCGGCATCATCTCATTCAACCAAACTTCCTTCGGCCAAGGTGGTTTAGTCGGTCGACCATGAACCCATTCGCTCGGCTCCTCCTTCGCCAGGACCTTATTCGATCGGGGCTGGTTCCAATCGGCCACACACCCCATTCGGCAAGGGTGAGTCGGGCCTAGCTGTAGTCGACAGCCCTAGTTTACCATTGCTTCCTTTAATCGGCCAAGGTTACTCCCGAAGCAGGCTGGTTCGGCCCAGTTCTTGTGGCCGGCCCAATTTCCCCCAGGCAGCCCAAGTGGTGCGGCCCAAACTCATACGACCCATAGTTGTTCGATCAAATTGGTTCAGATCGGGTGGTTTACTCATGGGTTGGGGGATGATTTTGCATGCATGGGAGTTGATCATGAGTGTGCATGAATTGCATGGGAAATACATGCATGTGTGTGCATGGAGATTAACAAAGGATTGTTAGGGTTTCTAATAAAGGTTTACATAGAATCATGTGAAACGGGTAAACAAGGATCTTGGGAAACAAAGTAGGGTTCACTACATGGCATTAACCTTGGGGAGACTAGGTGTTAAATATAAATGATGAACATCAATTGGGCTCAACATAATCGGGAAAATCATGAGAATCAAAACAAAACAAAAATCCAAAGTTTCGAGGGTTGGTTTGATTACCAACACCTAATTCCTAAGAATTCTAACAAGAACTTGTAACTAATTTAGATAATTCATTCGAATTATCTAAGACAAGTTTATCAAAGATATTGATCAATAATCATTTGGATATTCAAAGGTTAGTCAGGGGCCAGGGGTTGGCCCAATGGGCTTAACACAAGCCCATCATTTGTAAGTTTCCTTTTTCTCAAAAAGTTCATAATACTTTAATAAAAGAAAACGATTTATAAACTTTATTTAAATTAAAATAAATGATTTTAACTCAAAGTTTAACTTGAAATGTATTAACTTAATAATATTTAACCAAAGACTTGTAATGAGTACTTATGGGATAACGGGATAGTTATGGGTAATGCCTTAGATTAGTTAAATGAAAATCTAGAAGGCACTTTAGTGAATTAGGACACTTAGTTGCACACCGAGACCAAAACCCTAGTTACGACTATTATGTATACTTATCGTATTCGAATCTCCTTAAAATAACTCAGGTGCTAAAGATACATAGGCAACAATCAATAGCACGCATATCTTTTGTGGTCCAAGTGCATAGCAACACAGGTGAGTTCATTGCCCCTTTTCTAAACATTTTTGTTTTCAAACGCAGGGCTGAGAAGCATGCGTAAACTGTTTTCATTAAATTGTTTACATAAATGCTTTTACTTCTTATATACTTTATATATGCTTGTTTATACACCTAGACTCCTGTCTAGGTAAATCTCAGGCTAAATTAACTATCAAGTTAATTAAGCAAATTAATTAAATTACACTTATGAGTAATACCTTAATTCTAAAAATAAACCCTTAGTCCATCGAGTTCAAATTTCAGAATCTAAATTCAAAGTGAAATCAAAAGAACCAAAGCTAAAGATCAAATGCAATGGAATCTAATCCAGTGTGTGATCAGTAAACTCAGGATCCTAATCATGAATCTAAAATCATTGTAAAATCAAGGAAATTCTAAAGATCAATTCAAAGGAACTCAAGGAATCAGAGATCATAGATGTGTGTGAATCATTGACTAATGAAATCATTAAGATTTAATGAAATTATTAATGCTTGAGTTAAGGTGGATGTCAGTTGAATAGAAATCAAGATCACGTGTAACACACATAAAGTCCTGTCACAGTAGTAGACTCTTGTAGTCAAGCTACATGGGCAATAACGCGAAAGATCAAATGAAATCAATGTTCAAAAATCAAGAGAATCAAGGACGATCAAGAACCAAAGGATATCCTTAAAGTCCCGACGCATACAGTAGGCCAGAGGGTCAAGCTGATATGGGCAAAACATTAAAATCCCGGTCAGTTCAGGTATACTCCTTATGAGTTATGCCTAGCATGGGTCACGTGTGAGAGGGTACAACTTGGACAACCACCAACAACTAAGTCTAATTGATTGAGTCAAATAAGTCCCAATCATCATGTCTTATTTGTATGTAAATGTTATTTATTTATTTAATTAAACATTTAACATTTTATTTCTATAATTGCTTTTGGGAAATCAAGAAGACTTGGTGAACCCAGGAAATCAGTTTTATTTCAAATTATGGAAATAAAGTCTTTTAACATAGAAGTGAGTGTTAGGTAAGACGCTTAATTATCATTAAGATCAATGTCCTATGCGGCTTAGTATGTTGTGGGACGGCGTCTGGGCGGGTCGTAGGCTCGACTCAGGGGTATATCCTATATATAAGCATACCGAGCTGGATGATACAGGTGATGTTAATGAGATTAAGGTTGTTACCTAGGGGGAAACATAAACATTTTGGGTTCATATCATAAACGGTTAAACAGAGTGCTTTAGATCTCAGACGATCATAGAAGGAAATGGTAGATAAAATGCTTAATTATCATTAACAACAATGTCCTATGTGACTTAGTATGTGGTGGGACGGCGTCTGGGCGGGTCGTAGGCTCGACTCAAGGGTATGCCCTATATATAAGCATACCTAGTTGGATGATACATGTGTTGATAATGAGGTTAAGGTTTTACCTTGAACGTTTACAAAACAATTTTAAAATACCAAAATCATATGAACTCACCAACCATTGTGTTGACTTTGTTTTATTTTCATGCTTTCTCAGGTGATGTACAAGATTAAGCTAGGGATTTGGATTTCATGCTAGGATGCTCAATTAGAGGACCTAGTTGTTTTGGAAAGCACATTTTTTTGTTGATTATTGTGAATCATTTTTGAGATCTTGTACTAATACAAGATAGTGAACTTATGATTCATTTTGAAATGTTTACTTGGTTAAATTATCAGACATTGATATTGTAATTTAACTCTGTAAATATTAGTTTAATGTTATTGTGCTTTAGTATTCTTAACATTGATGCAATGTAAACAATCTGATCATCACGATTATCATTCCCGATATCGCGCCCCGGGAACCTTCCGCCCGACGGGGAAACCATATCCTACCCCGCCGGCTCAGGGTGTGACAGATTGGTATCAGAGCTCAAGTCTTTTAACATAGAAGTGAGTGTTAGGTAAGACGCTTAATTATCATTAAGATCAATGTCCTATGCAGCTTAGTATGTGGTGGGACGGCGTCTGGGCGGGTCGTAGGCTCGACTCAGGGGTATGCCCTATATATAAGCATACCGAACTGGATGATACAGGTGATGTTAATGAGATTAAGGTTGTTACCTAGGGGGGAAACATAAACATTTTGGGTTGATATCATAAACGGTTAAACAGAGTGCTTTAGATCTCAAACGATCATAGAAGGAAATGGTAGGTAAAATGCTTAATTATCATTAACAACAATGTCCTATGTGACTTAGTATGTGGTGGGACGGCGTCTGGGTGGGTCGTAGGCTCGACTCAGGGGTATGCCCTATATATAAGCATACCGAGTTGGATGATACAGGTGTTGATAATGAGGTTAAGGTTTTACCTAGAAGGTTTAAAAACTATTTTCAAATACCAAAATCATATGAACTCACCAACCATTGTGTTGACTTTGTTTTATTTTCATGCTTTCTCAGGTGATGTACAGGATTAAGCTAAGGATTTGGATTTCATGCTTGGATGCTTAGTTAGAGGACCTAGTAGTTTTGGAAAGCACATTTTTTTTGTTGATCATTGTGAATCATTTTTGAGATCTTGTACTAATACAAGATAGTGAACTTATGATTCATTTTGAAATGTTTACTTGGTTAAATTATCAGACATTGATATTGTAATTTAACTCTGTAAATTTTAGTTTAGTGTTATTGTGCTTTAGTATTCTTAACATTGATGCGATGTAAACAATCTGATCATCACGATTATCATTACCGATATCGCGCCCCGGGAACCTTCCGCCTAACGGGGAAACCCGATCCTACCCCGCCGGCTCGGGGTGTGACAATTTCAATTGTAAGTGTCGAGTATAATTGTTTTGTGTGCGCGTATGTGTTAGCCCAAAGTTTGGCTAACACTTGTGAGTCTCGGTAATGATTCGGCCCTTGTTTGTTGTTCGTAGTTTTACTACGTTTGATCCCATTAACTTAGATTATTATGTGATCAAAATTGTAAGTTATACTAAATCCAAGTCATAAATGTGACTTAAATTTATAAGTTAAAGGTTTGTCTTTTGTCCCATTCACACTAAACATTCATAACTCCCCAATAATCATAGCTTTAATGCGTTAGATTACATCGCTACAATATGAGTCAAAATCCATTGAGCCGAATTCAAGTGTGTATGATTTAAGTCAAATGTGTGGGCTGAATTACAAGAACCATGGGCCTATTAGGCCAACATGGGCCAAATCATGTCACGTGGCTAGTTGTAATATTAGGCCGAACTCATGGTGTTGGGCCAAGTAGAATATCATGGACCTAATGCACATTTTGTTTGGGCCGGCTAGATGAATTTCTTTGGGCCAATTCCAACATGGCAGTTAACAGAGGATTTGGGGTACTCAATTTTTGGGCCTAGATGGTCTCATGGGTCATTCGACTGAACTTGAGCCGTAGCAAGGTTGTGAGCCCAAGAGAATCAACATGGCCGAGCTACATGCACTTGAGTCAGTTACATTTGCACTCAACCCAACCGATGGAAAAACTTATCATCCCTTCCAGCGAACCTATGGGGACTATAAGTTCAAGGTTCGGCCAAAGGCATAAAGGTTCGGTGGGGTTACAGTCCTATCAAGGTTCGGCTGCGGGTATGGGTTGCCAAGAGGTTTGCCGGAGGCAGGTTCGTTGTATCCAGAGGCTAGGTTCGTGGCTAGGTGGCTTCACCCTGCATGATAAATTCGGGAACAGGGTTCGTGCATGGGAGAGTAAAGTTTGCCTGAGAGTCGAGGGTTCGTGACTCCAAAGGGTTCGGCTCAGACTTCATACAAGGAAGGTTCGGTGAGTTGTAAATGGTGAACCCTAGGTTCGGCTGAAGGATAGCAGGTTCAGCATGATGATGGTTCCAGGGTTCGTCCCCCATGCAGCCAAGGTTGGGGAATGGTGTGGTTCGGCTGAGAGCTGGGTTCGCGAGGTTGATCAAGGTTCGTGAGACTCGAGCTTAATATGGCCAAAGGTTCGGCCATCCCCTTCGTGCAGCTCCTCCCACGAACCTGCATACAATCACCACCATCTCCGCCGAATACCAGGGTCCAAGGCTGTTCACATATCCAGATGTACCAGAAGGGTTTTCGAAGGTGTATGGCTCAAGCGATAAGGTTTTTAGGCTGGTTGGACATGGGAGTCGACTAATCATGGGGAAAAATCCTAATTTCAGTGATTTTCTTTGACTCATACCTCGAATTTCGGTGGACTAAGATTCAGATCCGTTGTACTTTCACGTAGAGGAGATCAAGAGCTTCGCGTGGGTTCAAGAATCACCGAATTTCGTTGTGAAATGAAGAAGTTATGGGGTTTTGAAGCTTGGATTTGTAGTGAGACAGAGATGGACGGAAATTGTGTTTTAGAGAGAGAGAGGGTTGGTTGAAATGAAATAAATGCCTTCATTTGTGGCTTTTATACCCGAGGGTATTCGGGTTTGTTTCGATTGCTCGGTTCGCGTTTTCGTCGCGTTTCCAGAACTTTACGCGTATTTTAACATATGTTAATTAAATGAAAGATTATTTTAACTATTTGATGAGTTTCAAAATTGTAAAATGTTATTTATTTAATTTTTATTAAATTACAGTCGTTCGTGTCGTGTTTCGTTGTCGTTTCGTCAGATCGCGTCACCATCGCGCGTATTCGTTCGAATCGTCACCCGGACGAACACGACAATGGTTATGCTTTCTGACTTTTGTTTTCTACCTTTCAGTCATCATCTCAGAACGTTAAACTCACAAATATGTTTGTGTGAATCGTCACCCACGCAAATACACTGTCAGTTCATTATTCTGAAACGACACTGAAATATTGTTTTAAATTGTATTTCCTCACTGTCGGACTCAACTAAACATCCTGTTATCACATTTTTTTCACATTGAAATGTCGGCCATCTGATTCCTGTCATCTATGGATATCAGATCACAAGCAATTTGTTCTTGATATTCGCTTGAACATCGTTGTTTCTCATGTTTAGTTGTGTTAACTGTACTTAGGTTTTCACTTAACTACACACAACTAATGTTTCAATTGAGTGTTGTACTTACAATATTTAAGTTTACGCAAAATACATACAACTGTTCCTTGTAAATCTGAATTTTGTTAGTACAAATATTGTGTATATACATGAAATCACACGTAGTTACTGTGGAAAGTACACGCATCGTACGGACTTGCCAGCCGGTCTGGTACTAGTTGTCACACTTACATCCTACAAATGACTTGTAGGAGTAATGAAATGTGCCGCCAGTATTCCCACTGGCTTTCCCAGATGAATTTCCAGTGTAGGTGCTGTCATTCCGAAGATGGTTGAGCATCTCCGGTATCACTTCTTTCAGCTGGTTAGATAGCTGACTGCTCAATAACGTTGCTGGAGCAATAGTAGCAGGATCCAATAGCTGAGTCATACTCGGACCTGGAGGTGGGTTGAGTGGAGGAGGAGGAGGTGGTGCAGGAGGTGGCAATGGTGAATTAGCCGGTGAAGGTGTTGAAGAGTGTGGAGCCAAATCGTATGGTGGTGGTAACAAAGGAGGTTGTCTTCGTGGAGGCATTCTAATCATAACCAAAAGAATATTGGTTAGTGCAGTAATCGAATATAGAAGGCAATATGCAAATAAATTCTAAGTCCTGTGTTCTCTACATGCCAGGTCCCTAGATTATAGTCTAGGCCAAACCGTTTAAATAAGTGACCTATGTTTCTCTATAACCATGGCTCTGATACCAATCTGTCACACCTCGAGCCGGCGGAGTTGGATCGGATTCCCCATCGGGCGGAAGGTTCCCGGGGCGCGATATCGTGATTGATAATCGGAATGATCAGATTGTTTACATTGCAACATGATATATAAATGAGAAACTGCTAAAATAAAATAGAATTATAAAGTTAAATTACATCAGTTAAAATTTATTATTTAACAATGTAAATCTACAATCACATCATAATTCTTCTATCTTGTATCTGCACAAGATATACAAAATAAATCTGTAAAATGATGCTCCAAAATATGTAGGTCCAAAACGCTAGGTCCTCTATCTGGTAACCTAGTCCAAAAAAAAAAAATCTCTTCAGTTCACCTGTTCGTCACCTGAGAAGTCATGCAAAAATAAAGTCAACACATGGTTGGTGAGTTTATGTAGTTTTATAAAAATGAGTTTCAATAACCTTTGAATGACAACCTTAACCTCACCATTAACCACCTATACCATCCAGTTCAGTATGCTTATATATAGGGCATATGTAGGATCGAACTTACCGCCTGTCCAGCCACCATCCCACCACATACCAAACCACATGATATATTGTTCCTGGTGAAAATTAAGCATTTCATTCCCCTACTTTGATTCCATACCTTCTAATATTTACATTTGATTACCCAGAAAATGTTTACCTTGATCCCCAGAAATGACAACGTTATCCTGATTAACAACCACCTATGCTATCCAATCAAGTATGCTTATATATAGGGCATATGTAGGGGACAAGCCCCAGCCACCGTCCCACCACATACCGGACTGCTTAGCAAATTATTGTTAATGATAATTAAGCGTTTCACTCCATTCACTTTCATTTTAGATTTTGATTTCCACAATAGATTTACCTTTGATCTCTTGAGTTCACCATGTATTCATGATTTCCCAAAAGCACTTGTAGAGATATATCATTAAATGTTTAATTAAACTAATAACTAATCATTTAAAAACAACTAAGACGTGATGATTGGGCCTTATTTGACTCAATCAATTAGACATAGTTGTTAGTGGTTGTCCAAGTTGTACCCTCTCACATGTGGCCCATATCAGGCATGACTCCCAAGGAGTCTACCTGTGTATGACGGGACTTTAATGATGCCCATATCAGCTTGACGCACTGGTATCTTGTACATGCCGGGACTTTACGGATATCCTTTGATTCTTGATTGTCTATGATTTCTCTTGATTTTGATTGATAGTTCACGTTATTGCCAATATAGCTTGACTACAAGAGTCTACTATTTATGCCGGGACTTTATGTGTGTTACACGTGGTCTTGATTTCTATACAACTGACATCCACCTTGACTCAAGCATTAATGATTTCATTAGATGTTACACAGTTCTGATTTCCATGATTTCCTTGAGTCTCTTGATTTTGATCTTTAGAATTCCATGCTTTCACAGTGATTATAGATTTATGAGTAGGATCCTTAGTTTACTGATCACACTCTGGATTTGATTTCCATTGCTTTTGATCTTTAGCTTTAGTTCTTTTGATTCCACTTTGAATTTAGATTCTTGAATTTGAGTTTGATGGACTAAGGGTTTGTTTAGAGTTTAGAATTAAGGTATTACTCATAAGAGTAATTAATTAACTTGTAAGTTCTTTCTGTATAGCAATTTCCTAGACAGGAGTCTAGGAGTATAAACAAGCATATATAATAAGCAATTCATAATAAGTAAAAGCATTTACGTAAAACAATTTAAATAAAGCAGTTTACGCATGCTTCTCAGCCCCGCGTTTTAAAACAAAAATGTTTAGAAAAGGGGCAATGAACTCACCTGTGTTGATGTGCAATTGATCTATCACAAAATGCGCGCTCTTGGTGTGTAAAATATGTATATTCAGTTCCTGAGTTATTTTAAAAGAGTTTGAATACTATAAGTATACGTATTAGTCGTCGTATCTAAGGTTTGATCTCGGTGTGCAACTAAGTTTCCTATGTTACTAGTGTGATTCCAAGCTTTAATCTAGCTAGTCTAACTTAATTACCCATTTGTAACCCTATCCCAAATCAGTTAATCTTAGCAAGTCTTAATTAACATGTTTTAATTAAGTTCATTTTAAGTTAAAAAATTAATTTAGAAAATTCTTTAATTTAGTTTAACAAAGTTCATAAACCATTTTCTTTTATTCAAATATCATTACTTAGCTTAAACAAACAGTTAACTTGTGATGGGCTTAATTAAGCCCATTGGGCCTACTTAGGCCAATGACGATCTTTGATTGCCAAATGTTTATCAATCACAACCGAATATCCTAGTATAGATAATTCAATTAAATTACTTATACTAGTTACATGCCTTATGAAATGTTCCTAGGGTTCAAGAGTTATTGGTTAAACTAACACTCCCACCCATAGACTTTTGTTTCTGATCCACCTACCTTCCCTTTATGTTGAATTCGATGTGGTGTTTAAACTCACTCTTAAACAATACCCATGTTCTAAGGGCCCCCTTATTATTATTTGATCTTTAACGTCCACAGGATAAACTCAATGGAAAAAGACTCTAGTTCATATCCCATGCACACACCCCCACTAATGCATGCACCCCAACATAACTTGCATGTTCCTTAGTTCATTTTTAGGCCTAGAGTACTCGCATATCCATTCCTTTAATTCTTAGTCTACGTTTAACAAACCTAGGTCCATCACCACGATAATTTAATGGCATTTAATTTCAGTCATCACCTAGTTTAGCGAACCTATTGTCAAACAGCCTTGGGTTCGGCTAGAGCTCCCCCAAAGGTTCGGCTACTTCATTGGTTTGCTAATCAAAGGCTCGCGAGGGCTTGAATGGTTCGGCCATCAGTAAGGTTCGGCTGAGGCACTTGGTTCGTGGAGACAGGTTCGCCAAGGAGACCCAGACATGCACATGTTCGCTAAGGAGGAGGTTTCGTTCACCATATGGTTCGGTTGTCATCTAAAAAGGTTAATGGGCCTAAGGTTCGCTATGATATATCAGGTTGGTCCTAGGTTCGGCCCTCACTTGTTCGTGACAGCATGGGTTCGGCTCTCTTGAATTGTTGGTCACAGGTTCGTGTCACTCGAAGGAAAAGGTTTGGCTAGGTATGATGGTTCGTGGCAAGCGAAGGTTCGGTTGATGTAGGGTGCGGCTGATCAAAGGATTTTGCTGCCATGGGAGGTTCGTGAGTATCTTAGGTTCGGCGAGGGTTCCTGGGTTGGGCCTGCTCCTTCTTCAGCTAAACAGGTTCGGCTATAGGAAAAAGAGTTCGGTCGGTCAGTGGTTGTCACGAGCCATCAGCCTCCTTCTTCTTCGTCGACTCCTACTTCTGGCAGGTCCATCTACAAGGCTTCCTAGTTGTTTAAAATGGTTTATCTTAAGATTTCTATGTGCCTAGGATCGGTTAGAACAACAACAAGTTGCAAGGGTAATGATTCACACAAAACCGAACTAGAAGCTAAGATTTACCTTGAAAATAAGGGATAAAATCTTGAATCCTTTGTACTTCCGTAATCTACGCGATCAAATGGTCGTTTTGGAACCAAAAACTCGCGAATCCGTTGAGAAATCACCAAAAATTTGTAGAGAGAAGGAGGAGAAAAATCTTTTCTAGAGAGAGAGAGGAATAAAACGAAAACGGAGGAAGAGATGGGAATGGTGGTGGTTGGTTACCGCATTAATTGAGTCATTTAATGATTCAAAATACCCGGTTGTTCTGTCTCGTACCGTTTCACGTAAAACGTCATCGCCTCGTAGTTTTTCGCAATAAAACGACCCGACTCATAATGTAAGATTTAAGAAATTATTTTAGGTTGTGATTCCTAATTAATTCACTAAATATCTGTCATTTAATTAAAATTTTCAGAAATATTAAATTTATTGTTTAAAATCGAATCGTACAGTCATCGCGCGTATTCTTTTAGATCGTCACTCGTATGAACACGACCATAACTATACTTTCCAATATTGTTTTCTAATTATCGGATATCATTCAGAACATTAAACTTCCAGATTTATTCGTATAGATCGTCACCTATACTTCTTGCAGGTCCATCTACAAGGCTTCCTAGATGTTTAAAATGGTTTATCTTAAGATTTCTAAGTGCCTAGGATCGGTTAGAACAACAACAAGTTGCAAGGGTAATGATTCACACAAAAACCGAACTAGAAGCTAAGATTTACCCTGAAAATGACTGATAAAATCTTGAATCCTTTGTACTTCCGTAATCTACGCGATCAGATGGTCGTTTTGGAACCAAAAACTCGCTAATCCGTTGAGAAATCACCAAAAAATTGTAGAGAGAAGGAGGAGAAAAATCTTTTCTAGAGAGAGAGAGAGAGGAATAAAACGAAAACGGAGGAAGAGATGGGATTGGTGGTGGTTGGTTACCACATTAATTGAGTCATTTAATGATTCAAAATACCCGGTTGTTCGGCCTCGTACGGTTTCGCGTAAAACGTCATCGCATATGTTTATACATAATAAAATCCTAACACATAATCACATGATGGTTCTATGATGCTAGATAATTATCTGACTGATGAACCATGTTTTTCTGAATTCTATTCCTCTGAAATGATTTCGAATTCACTGTTTGATAACACAACTGATAATGATATATGATAGAAACATGACTTAAAATGAAACATATATAGTTTGTACCTGATTACTGTTCATGACATTGTTGAGATCACTGTTCCGGTACGATTCCGACACTGATGTTACAGTGTGAGACTGATGTATCGAACATTAACAAATCTCTTGTATGACATTGTGATTGTGAATGTGAAGAAATCAATGTTTTCAATTACTAAACTTATGAACTCACCAACCTAGTGTTGACTTTGTTTGAATGCATGTTTTCTCAGGTGACGAACAACTTTAGTCACCGGCATACAGGGATTAAGCTAGTGGACTTTTAGAGGACGTAGCTTTATTTTGTGTTGAGCAAACTTTTGAATGACAGTGCAATGAATCATCTTTTGTAAATCTTGTGCAAATATAAGATAGATACTCATCGATTCTTTTGGATAGATTTACTTAGTTAAATGATGAACATAACATTGTAATTTAACTTTGTAATTCTATATCATTGTCATGTTAGTATTTCTCATTTATATCTCGTGTGCTATGTAAACAATCTGATCATTTTGATTATCAAACGATATCACCCCCCGAGAACCTTCCGCTTGACGGGAAAGTCGATCCATCCCGCCGGCTCGGTGTGTGACAGATTGGTATCAGAGCCATGGTTATAGAGAATATAGGTCATATTACTTAAATGGTTTGGCCTAGACTATAACCTAGGGACCCTAATGTAGAGAACATACAACATAGGATTCCATTTGCATTCGTCTTCTTCATTCGATCACTGCACTAACCGATTTTCTTTCAGTTTTGATCGGAATACCGCCTAGAAGACAGCCTCCTTTACTACCACCACCACCACCGCAGTCACCTCACTCCTCAACACCGACACCAGTTACATCTCCTCATCTACCTCCTCCACCTCCGCCACCACCCAACCATGAGTTGGATCCTGCCACCATTGCACTGGCCACGTTGCTGACCAGTCAACTAAGGGAAGTAATTCCCGGTATGATGAACATGATTAACTCCAACAGTGGCAACCACACTGGCCACTCATATGGTGAAGGTAGTGGCAACGCCAGACACCAGCAGGACTACTCCTACAAGAACTTTGTATGATGCAAGCCACCATCCTTCAATGGCAATGAGGGAGCCATCGGATTGATCCAGTGGATCGAGAAGATGGAAACAACTCTTGATATCAGTGGCTGCCCTGATCAGTATAAGGTGAAATATGCTACTGGTTCATTCAACAAAAGAGCACCGACTTGGTGGAACGCACAAGTCCAAGTCAGGGGAAGAGAAGAGGCTATGTCTATGCCTTGGGAGTATTTGAAAACTATGCTAAGGGCGGAGTTTTCCCGAGGAATGAGCTGAAAAAGGTTGAAACTGAGCTGCTCAACCTTGTCATGATTGGTGCTGGGCATCTGGCTTACACCACCAGATTTCATGAGCTGGCTCCCTTGGCACCGGATACAGTGCCAACACTGGAGAAGTGTATTGAGCGGTATGTCGGTGGACTACCGGCATGTATTCAAGGGCATGTGATTGCTGCTCATCCTACTACCCCAGGGATGGCTGTCACTCTGTCATCAACACTGACAGACGTGATGGTTGCCTTTGGGGCACCGAAGAATGAAGCCGAAGCAGCAAAGGTTGGAAGCTCAAGAAAGCCGGATAAAGGCCCGGCTAAGAAACATAAAGTGGTCAAGAACTTTGCTGCGACCACTCAAACACCGATGGCTAATCAACCACCACTGCTACAGATCAAGCGGCCTTACACTGGCACAGCACCTTTGTGAAACAGCTGTCAGTATCATCATCCACCAACTTCCTAGTGCCGACAATGCAACAAATGCGGGAAGCTTGGCCATTGGGCCGCTCACTGCAAGGGCACAGGGAACCAGAACAAAAACAACAATGTAGCCACTGCTGCTGCTGCTGACAACCGGTCTTGCTATAATTGTGGCAAGCCTGGACACTTCTCTCGGGATTGCCCCAAGAAGAATCATCCAAGGGCTCAAGTTGCTAGAGGGCGAGCCTTTCATACTGGAGCTGCTGCTGCTCGACAAGACCCGAATGTGGTCACGGGTACATTTCTCCAATCTGACTTTTATGCATCTATATTATTTGACACTGTTGCGGATCAAAGTTTTATCTCATTAGACTTTGCATGCCATCTTGATCATGTTGTGGAGTCCTTGGATTCCCCTTATACTATTGAGATAACAATTGGCAAACAGATAACAGTTGACACGGTACTTAGGAATTGCCCACTAACACTTGGCGATCACACATTTTCCATAGATTTGATACCGATGGACTTGGGCAGTTTCGATATCATCGTCGGAATGGATTGGTTATCTCTTTACAGAGTTGAATTCGTTTGTTCCAAAAAGCTACTACGTATCCGAATTGAGAACAATCAGATCTTGGAAATTCATCGAGATCAAGCAAACCGCAGTGTCAAGATAATATCCTGCATGAAGGCTCGCAAGTACGTAAGAAAACAGTGCATCGCATTCCTAGCTCATGTGGTACAGAAAGACTAGAAAGCGATCAAGATTCAAGACGTACCAATTGTGAAATACTTTGCGGACATGTTCCCGAATGACTTACCGGGATTGCCTCCGGAGAGATCTGGGCATATCTGAATTGATTTAATTCCAGGAGCAGTTCCTGTAGCTAAGTCTCCTTATAGACTCGCACCATCAGAAATGCAGGAACTGTCCAATCAATTACAAGAGCTACTCGATAAGGGATTCATTCGACCGAGTTTCTCACCGTGGGGAGCTCCGGTTCTCTTTGTCAAGAAGAAGGATGGATCTTTCAGAATGTGTATCGATTATAGAGAGCTCAACAAACTCACCATCAAGAATCGGTAACCGTTATCGAGGATTGATAATTTGTTTAATCAGTTACAGGGATCTTAGTACTTCTCAAAGATTGACCTGCGTTCAGGTTATCACCAGCTCCGGATTCAAGAGGAAGACATACCTAAGACGTCTTTGCGTACCCGATATGGTCATTAAGAATTCATGGTGATGCAATGGATTGACGAACAAACCTGCAGTGTTCATGGATCTTATGAACCGGGTGTGCAAGCCGTATCTAGATCAGTTGATTATCATCTTTATTGATGATATACTGATCTACTCAAGAAGCAAGAAGGAACAAGAACAACATCTCAGGTTAGTCTTGGAACTCCTGAAAGACGAACAACTCTATGCCAAATTCTCCAAGTGTGAATTTTGGCTGAGATAAGTTCAGTTCTTGGGTCACGTGATTAACAGTAATGGTATTCATGTGGATCCTGCCAAGATTGAAACAATCAAGAACTGGGATGTGCCAACAACACCGACAGAGATCAGATCATTCCTGGGATTGACAGATTATTACCGGAGATTCATTTCGAATTTCTCTAAAATAACCTTGCCTCTCACAAAACTAACACAGAAGAGCGAACCATTCATGTGGACATAGAAACAGGAAGAGCCACTCCAAACAATGAAACAAAGATTGTGCAGTGCTCCAATCTTAACACTCGTAGAGGGCAATGATGACTTTGTAGTATACTGTGATGCTTCCCATCAGGGACTCGGTTGTGTTTTAATGCAAAGAGACAAAGTTATTTCCTACGCATCAAGACAGCTGAAGATACACCAGAAGAACTACACAACACATGACTTAGAAATGGGAACGGTTGTCTTTGCTTTAAATATTTGGAGACATTACCTGTACGGTACCAAATGCACTATCTTCACGGATCACAAGAGTTTACAGCACATATTTGATCAGAAGGAGCTTAACATGCAACAGAGACGTTGGGTCGAGCTCCTGAACGATTATGATTGTGTGATCAAATAACATCCGGGCAAAGCAAATGTTGTTGCGGATGCTTTGAGCCGGAAGGAAAGAGTCAAACCCTTGCGCGTTAGAGCAATGGGAATGACTGTGCAAACAGGTTTGAGAGATCAAATCCTACAAGCACAACAAGAGGCAATGGCAAGAAACAACTTGAAGAAAGAACTCCATTGTGGAGCCAAGAAACACTTTGAGACAAAACAAGATGGAGTTATCTATTTTCAGGATCGTGTTTGGATCCCGGCAGTAGATGAACTTCGAACACTCATACTTGATGAGGCACATAAGACAGGTAATTCTGTTCATCCTGGTGCTGATAAGATGTACCATGATCTTAGGTCATTTTTTTGGTGGCCAGGTATGAAAAAAGATGTGGCTACATATGTTGGCAAATGCCTGACATGTGACAAGGTCAAAGCCGAACACCAGAAACCGTCAGGTTTGTTGGAACAACCAGAGATACCAAAATGGAAGTGGGAACAAATAGCTATAGATTTTATTACCAAGCTACCCTGTACTTCCAGCGAACATGATTCCATATGGGTCATCATTGATCGATTGACCAAGTCCGCACATTTCCTACCGATCAGAGAAAACTAGAAGATGGAAAGACTAGCAAGACTCTATGCCGATGAAATAGTAGTACGGCATGGTGTGCCATTGTCAATTATTTCAGACCGGGACAGTCGATTTACATTGCGGTTCTGGCAATCATTGCAACAATCCTTAGAGACAAGTGTCAACTTGAGCACCGCTTATCATCCACAAACGGATGGACAAAGCGAGCGAATGATTCAAACCCTAGAGGATATGTTCAGAACATGCATCCTAGACTTTGGTGGAAGTTGGGATAAACATTAACCACTCATCGAGTTCTCCTACAGCAATAGCTACCACATCAGTATTGGATGTGCTCCGTTTGAAGCACTCTATGGTAGAAAATGTCGGTCTCCAATTTGTTGGACCGAAGTGGGAGACAACAGAATCACTGGGCCTGAACTTATTCAGGAGACTACTGATAAGATAGCCCTGATTCAGCAGAGACTACAAGTAACACGTAGCCGCCAAAAGAGTTATGCAGACAAATGGCGAAAGCCTTTGGAATTCCAAGTGGGTGACCGAGTCATGTTGAAAGTTTCCCCATGGAAAGGCGTCGTTCGTTTTGGGGCTAAAGGCAAACTAGCACCAAGGTATCTCGGACCATTCGAGATAACTCAACCGATTGGTCCTGTGGCATACAGACTCATACTTCCTGAGGAACTCAGCGGGGTGCACGATGTATTTCATGTATCCAATCTCAAGTGATGTCTCACTGACGAATCATTGATCATACCTCTGGAAGAGATACAAGTGGATGAACAACTACATTTCATTGAAGAACCTGTAGAGATTATGGATCGTGAAGTCAAGAGAATGAAACGAAGCCGAATTCCTATTGTGAAGGTTCGTTGGAACTCCAAGAGCGGACCAGAATTTACCTGGGAGCGTGAGGTGTAACATCACTGTATTTCAGGCACTTCATTACACAAATGTTTGTATTGTTAAAGCCTGATATGATATTTGATAATTACTATGGTTACTGAATGTATTATTATTGGAATACATTACTGAGAACACATAATTATGAGCATAAACCATGGGAAATCTAGTTTCGAAATTAGCTCCTATCTACGTTGATGAGATCGTTAGTGGACATGGAATTCCCTTAAGCATAATATCAGATTGTGATGCTTGTTTCACGGGACGATTTTGGGAATCACTTCATGAAGCATTTGGAACAATATTGGATCTTAGCACTGCCAATCATCCTCAAACGGATGGACAGACGGAGCGGACGATTCAGACATTGGAAGTATGTTGAGAGTTTGGGTCATCGATTTCGGTGGAAATTGGGATAGCCATCTACCATTAGTACAGTTCTCGTATAACAATAGTTATCACGCGAGCATTGGTATGGCACCGGTCGAATGTCTTTATGGTAGAAAATGTCGGTCACCTATTTGTTGGACCGAGGTCGGCGAATCGCAGATCACTGGTCCTGAGATTATTCAAGAAATGACTGATAAGATTCGGGACGACTGTTAGCTGCTCGTAGTCGACAAAAGATTTACGCGGATAAACGATGGAAACCTTTAGACTTTGAAGTTGATGATTTTGTATTACTCAAAGTAACATCTTCGAAAGGAGTCGTAAGATTCGGGAAAAAGGGTAAGCTTGCTCGAGGTATGTTGGCCCTTTTAAGATTCTTGAGCGGATCGGGAAGGTTGCCTACAAGTTGGAACTTCCTCCTGAACTTAGGAATGTACACCCGACTTTTCACGTGTTCAATTTAAGAAATTGCTTAGCTCATCAGGATCTTCAGGTACCACTCGATAACATTCGCATCGATGATACCATGCACTTCGTTGAAAAACCAATCGAGATAATGGGCCGTGAAGTTAAAAAGCTCAAACAAAGTCGAATTCCAATTGTCAAAGAACGATGGCAGTTGAAGCGTGGTCTAGAATTCACCTGGGAGCGGGAAGATCAGATGAAGCTTAAGTACCCACACTTATTCACTGCGGTCGCTCCAAGTTGAATTTCGGGATGAAATTCCCTCAACTAAGGGAGACTGTAACATCACTGTATTTCAGGCACTTCATTACACAAATGTTTGTAATGTTAAATCCTGATATGATAATTGATAATTACTATGAATTATTGGATGTTATTATTATTGGTATACATTAATAAGAACACATAATTATGAGCATAAACCATGGGAAATCTAGTTTGGAAAATAACTAGACAGAACCAGAGAGTTTGTTGCAGAAATATATATGGAATGATATGATTGGATTTGGGATTGGCAATGGTATAGGATTCTATTACCAAAGATAGACAAGGATATAATCATGGTCTATCGAAGAGGTGGTGGAATGGCGGCTGAAGCAGTTGCGACTGACTTCTAAAAATAATAAAATAAATAAATTTAAAATATTTACTAGGAATAATCACCTTAAAAAATCTAAAAGATAAAACCTTTTATTTAAATCCGTAAAACACGCAGTTACGCGCCGGAAACGTACCGAAAATGAAAAATCGAGGAAACGAAACGAACCCAAACACACCCAAGGTATAAATACCCTAAATGAGCCAACAACCTCATTTATTTCTTCTTCTCTCTCTCTACAATCAAAATCCTGGAACTCTCTCTCTCTCTAGAAAATTCAAGCTTCAAACCACTAGATTTCACTCGTTTCTTGATGAAATCTCGTGTTCTCGGTGTCTAAACGATGCTACAATCATCCTCTACACGAAAGTACAGCCGATCTAGAACAAAATCCATCAAAAATAGAGGTATTGAGATGCAAAAGTCACGAAAATTAGGGTTTTCTAAACCCTTAGTCGAACCATCAACTCAAACCGGTTACAAACCGTACCCCTCAAACTCTACCCACTTGAAACAGTTCATGCATACCCAACCACATAAAAATCACCATGGAACTCGGCTAAAAACTTGCTTGGAACAAGTTGGGGTGTGTCTGACCTACAGCCAGCCGAAAGGCTGCTTCGGCCGAAGGAGAGCTGGCCCGGCCGAATGACCATGGGCTGCCCAGGTTAGCCGACCGACATGACCAACCTTGGCCGAATGACCCTCCTGTTTTGCCCTCTCATTCGGCTAACACCTCATTCGCATGAACCCCTTGCTTCAGCCAATGCCCATGCGGCCACCCTTTTTCGGTTCAGCTCCATCATCATTCGGCCTAGCCCCTATTCGATCGGCCAACCACCACCATGACCTGGTTCAATCTCCCGAATCCTATTCGGCCAAGCACATTCGTTCGGCCCATGGTCTATTGGTTCGGCCATGCTCATTTGTTCCGTCTATGTAACCCATACGGCCATGGTCATTCGGTCTAAGCATCCTCGTGTGGCCGAAGAAGGCCTAACACCCTTCAGTCCTTTGGGTTGGCTTGCAATAAACAATTGAAATAAATTTTAATGATAACATGCATGGGCATGGGGTAATATAACATTACTACAAAGGTGACAAAAGTGTAACGCTAATAACATGGGAAACCTTTTACCATAAAGTGTTAAAAGGATAATTAATCAAGGTAATACAAAGGCAAGGTGCAAAGCTTTCATCTAAAACCTAAGTTTGATACTCATAAACTATAATAAGTTTCAAGTCTACACAAGATGACAAGGTTCAAACTATGTTAAACATAAAACAAGTAACAAGATGTTCTAAGTAGTCTAAATTGGTTAAGGGTGAGTATAATCTATAACAAGTGAACCAAGGCCGATCGATGACCAAGACCTATAGGTGTTAGTCAACTTTGGGACTAACATATACACAGACACAAACACCTATAACTTATACTCATAAGCTACAAACATCGTGAAATCAATACAGGATCGTGAAAACCACGTCAAAAATAACAACGAGCGCGTGCATTTCTTGTTTATACTTAGTCAACCACAACAACTACAAGGTGAGTTCAAACGCCCCTTTTCTAATCTTAACTGATTTCAAATCTCGTGGCTGAGAAACATGCTAAATCTTTTATTTACTTAAAAATTTTAGTACAACATATTGTTTATACTATGATTTAGATAATACTTTTTGACTTTATTATCGCTTATCATTGTACGCATGCTTGTTTGATCACAATATAACTGCTATAACTAGGATGAAACATGATAATGTAGTTTCATGAATCATCAACACAATAGAATAATCTAGTTATAAGATTTTATCTTATAACATTTTATTATTCTTACATGAATGAACAATGAGCTAATCACGAGGTAACATGCTGATAATGACAACAACTAACAAGAATGATATGAAGATAACACATCTTCACAATATCATTCAACACCAGAGTTAGTTAGGTGTAATAAGACTAGATTCTTATCACACTATGCTTACAACTCGGTGAAGACTATGGGATAACATGAAACAAACATCAATGAAAACATGAATGATGATCATGTCCACATGACTTCTTGACATCATTCACCACCTGACCTAACTAAGTGTAGTAAGACTAGTTCTTACAACACTGTAGTTACAACCGGGTTAAGGCTATGGGATAACAAGAATGATAATCATGATAACATAACTTCATGATAACAACATCATTCACACAACAACTAACATTTTAGAATAAGTAAAGTTCTTATAAGACTTTGTTAAAAACTACAAAAGCGCGTAACACTAAGAACAAACAACATTGGTGAACACAACAACATTTGATTACTATTAAACTGCCTGTATTAAATCACATCAATCATGTGCCATGTATTCAAGTTCAAATTGTAAGTCCCTCAACAACGAATCTTTTACCAGTTAATTTGACGCGACTAAATCGACGATAGCATAGTGGTACCATAGGTTTGACAAACCTCCGGCGGGTGGGGCCGGTATGTTGATCGTATTTATCATTTGGCCGGTTACATATGACAGGTGACAGAGTGACATCAGTCAAGGTCTGGTAAGCAACACATGGTCATATTAATCTATAGTGATAATTGTAATTAATCCTTCGATTCTATTTACTAGTAGACTCAGGAATTGACTTTCTCTCATGTCACATTACTGGTAGTAGTTTCGTTGAAGGCTATGAGAACATCAAAGTGGTAGAGGTAAATCGGATGCATTGTGATCTGAATACGAGATGATCAGAATGGATTCCTTTTAGGCTCTATGCACTTCAAGCGGAGAACAGACATCAATTGGTTAACTAACACTTCTATTACTAGTAAGGACTAACAGTTAACCCCACAAGCGAGAGAATAATAATAAGCATAAGATTAAATCAATCTATTTTCCTTAAAACATTGAGGGTTCATCAACACTTCGTTTGATAACTAAATCTCTCTTACTATATTATTCTACATATAACACACAGGGTGATGAACATGATCTTACGGGTGAATATGAAACCGGTTGAGCACATGTGAGATGAAAATGGGTATCTATAGTTATATTGCAAGTGGTAATGAGTTCTATTTGGTATGTAGTGGGATGTTGGCTCGGGCTTGTTCCCCTACGTATGCCCTATATTAGCATATCTAATAGGATGAGATACTACTTGTAAATATAACTATGGAGAGGCCATTGTGTGAGACGGATGAATCTAACATTAAAAAATCTTTTGTATGACAATGTGATTGTGAATGTGGACAAATCAATGTTTTCAATTACTAAACTTATGAACTCAACAACCTAGTGTTGACTTTCTTTAAATGTGTAGGATCAGATGTTCTCAATTGATACGATAGAGTATAGCAGCGGAATTTAACACGGAATTAGCATAATCAAAGTAAGATCCATTTCAATCAAACAGTAACGCAAGTTTGTTATAGAGAGAGAAAGTTTTCTGTAAAAAGGAATATCTCATTCAGATCATTAACTTCGTTACATTACAATCATGTCAACTGCCTATATATAGAAGACAGTGACGTCTGATGATGTCACATGATGTTGACATCTAACAGACAAAACAAAACAACTGAAATAACTAAACGACTGAGAATGTCTTCAACATCTGAAGACAAACTCTACAACTACTGATTAACAAAACTACTGAAGTACAAATACTGAAACTACTGAAATACAAAATACTAAAACATCTGATGAGTAAACTACTCATCAGACTTTTACAAACAATAAAAGAAAACTACTGAAGACTAACTATACACTACAACATCTGATGACTTACACTTCAGCTGTTGTACATCTCTTCAGATCTTGTGACTTCAGCACATTTGAATATCAGCCTTTGTGTTCTTCTTCAGTTGTTGTAATGCTGTGAGACTTAGAGATTTTTCTGATCAGGCTCATTGGTTCTTTTAGTCCAACAAACTCCCCCTGAACCAATGCAGCCAAAAACCTCTAACTTATTTAAGGTCTCACTTATTTATTCCCAGGCAGAAAGATATGTCTTTTTCTTTTGAGATCAGTATCAAAATGACCAATTAAAGTATAAGCCTGATAACCAACAGCTTCCAAAAACTTTAACTTTCAAAATATGAGAGGGAACTCCATTGGGGAAATGGACTATGAGCATTAACCCCTCTCATTGAAGCTATTGATTGTATACTAACCTGAAAGACTCCCGGACATAAGCTTCAAGTAGTAACATCTTCTCTTCTGGAGTCATTCTTTCAGGTTCACCTTCGAAGAAGGACTCAGGCCCATAAAATTCAGACAAGTATCTGGCCGTAGTCCCATCCTTCAGTTCTACTCTTGTAATTTCCCTGTACACAAACTCATCAGGGTGCTTACCCTCTAAAAACAAAAAGAGTTCTTCTTGCTGAACATGTTCCAGCCTCCTATACACCAGTCCCTTCTTTATCATTTTGTTCTCTAAGAAGTTAGGAGCTTTTGCACCCGAGTTGTAGACACTCTTGAAGTCATTAATAATTTCCCAAGGATCAAGCACTGACCCAAGCATGATTTCAGCACTCAACACCCTTTTGATCCTATTTGCATAAGTTGCTGGGGGCTGTCTCTTGTGAATCCTATGAAGAACCCTTGGGTCAGGCCACATCTTAATCAATTCTTTTGTATATTTGAATGTCCATTTCAGAGCATACAATCTTTGAGCTTCCTTTTTCATTGCAGTGATAGTTGAAGTCTGAGGATAATCTTTATCCACCAACTTGAGGAATTGCTCATCATGTTTCCTTTGGCTCTCTTCTTCTTCCAGTTTTACTTTGACTGCCAACATCCTAGCCTCTGGTGTAATAATTGGCTGTTGACCGAAAACTAATGGCTTTTCAGGAATGTACTTGGCAGGAAGAGTAATTTTCTTCTTTGGAACTGTCAGATCTACCCCAGTTGTTGAAGGTGCAGGCTTTTGAGCTTTTGGCTTGATGACTGTGGAGATAGGCAACCTGTCTTCTTCATCAGAACTTTCTTCTTCTTGAATTCTGAGTTGCCTTCTCTTCTTTGGAGGAGCCCTTACCTCAACAACCTGAGTCTCAACCTGAGTCTGAACCTCTGGAATTTGAACCCCCTCTAGTTCAGTGTCTTGTGCATCAGAGATTGTAGCCTGTGTTTGAACTTCAGAAGTTGTAGCCAATTCTTGTACATCAGAGGTTGTGGCTTCCAATTGTTCAGCACTAACTTCAATTTCTTTAGCAACCATTTCCTGCTCAACTTCCACATCATCTGTGTTGATAATCTCAGCAGGTTTGTTCTTCTTCTGTCTCTTATAAGTTACTTGAATGACAGGAGACCTTTCAACTGCAACCTCTTCAGACCTTGGCCTTTTGGAAGCTGAAGTTGTGACTGATTCAGTTCCTAACTCCCCCTTTTTGGCTGCAGGGGAAGAAGGAGTATGTAGATTTGAAAGTTTAGCAGTCACAGCCTCATCAACCATTTGTTGAATTTGAGTTTGGGAAGGTAACCTCTCATCAAGGGCTTGAACAATAATTGATTTCAGTAATGGAGTGATGAGAGGGAGGATTTGTAGAAAGGCAGCAGCTAATGCCTCTGGGGGGCTAGAACCCAAAGGATTAGTGCCAAAAACAGTGGCTGGTGGCTTTTCAAAATGGATGTGAGTGGTTGAAGTGTTTGGGTGACCTTCAGAATGAGAAGGTGCCATCTGTGGGTTAAGTGGGGAAGATGGACTTTTGTCCTTGGACATTTTGGTGAGTAGCTCATTGAGTCTACATACCTCAGCCTCAAGGAGTTGGTTTTGCTTAACAAGCTCAGCAACTGATCTTTGGTCATCAGTAGCATTAGCTACATCATCTGACCTCCTGAGAATCTCAGGATTTACCTGAGTTGAGTGTGGCTCAACAGATTCAGGTGCCCCTTTGTCTTGGTACTGGGGACTTCCAACCTCAGGGGTAACCCCTTCATCAGTTGTTGCCTCTGACAAGGTCTTAGCAATGGTACCACTAGCAATCACTCCAAATGATGGAGGTGATGAAGTAGCAGCCTTGTCAGATATCAGAATCTCTCTTTCCACACTAGGAGATCTGATGTTGTAGTCATGATCCTGTGGGTTATCAGAGACACTTTGGTCCTCCCCCTCAATGTTGGAGCTTATCCCAGTAGTGATAGGTGTCTGGGAGGGGATAGGAGTGTTCAGCTGATTCAGGATTTGATCAATAACAAATGTTGGGCTATTGGTGGTGGTTTCTATAGAAAGTGGGTTTGAAGGAGAATGCACCCGGGGAGATTGGTGCTTTTCAATAGAAACCATTTCAACTGAAATAGGTTCTAGTGATGTGGTGTCCCCTACAAAGGTTGCACCAGGATCCTGTAGAGAGGAAACCTGGGCGGTTTGAGCCGGTTGAGTCTGATGAACCACTGGTTGACTACTACCAGTGGTCAGTTCATGCCTTGGTGAGGCATGGGCAGACTCAGGGGACTCATTTCCCTGAGCAGCCTTTTTGGGCTTAGTGGATTTTGGTTTAGTGGGGACTTTGGATTTGGATTTTGAGGATGAGGCTGTGGGTTCCCGTTGCTTGGGTTTGAGCTTCCGGGCAGCCTCTTTTAAAGTGAGGTTGGAGTTGTGTCTGGAATATACTTCCAGCAAAACTGCTGGAGCAGGGATCCCCTGACCAACAAGGCCTGTTTGTGGCAGCTGTTTCTCTATGATGGCCATAATAAAACGAGGATAGAGTAACCATCTAGATGAAACAGGCTTACCAGCATGTTCAGTTAATTCAGAAAAAAGTATTTGAGAAAAATTTAGCTTTTGAGATTCGAGAATAGAGTACAATACCTGTTGCCAACGAGATGACATTTGATCCCATGAAGAAGACTTCGGAGCCAGGCATATGTTGATCATATGGAATATCAGACGCTCTGGATCATTAAAGTGCTTCTTGAAAAGTGTTGAGTCACTCAAGTCGCCCTGGTATTCATGACTTGTAAAACAGAGGTCAGTGGCGCTTTTAGGGAACTGAGTGACTAGGTTGGCATCGTCAAGTTGAAGAACATCCCTGAGCTCAGCGGGACTGATATGCACGTTGTGACCATTGACTGTTGATCGAAGAGAGATGACTCCAGTTCCAACATTTACCAGTTCAACATTCATCCAAAATTGATGAATGGATTCAACATACAGAGTTGGATTGATGAGAAAAGCAGTTTTGAATTGAGAGGAGTTCATCAAATCCACTGCTTCATCAAACTTGGACCAGAATGAAGATTTGGTCAAGTAGGCAATCGAATTGTGACGCGGTTTCAAAGTAAGAGCAGCCATGGAAGCAGAGATGAAAGAGGGAAAATAGGTTTTGAAAAAGATGAAAAGTTCTGAGAAGGTGATAATGAAACAACTGAAGAAGGTTGAGTTAAATAGAGAAAACAACAGAAGTTAAAACAACTGAAGAGTAAAATTACTCATCAGGTGTTGTCGACAGTTTTGTTCATCAGTTGTTTTCATTAGTTGTTCATCAGACTTTTTGGAAATTTTGTTCATCAGAACTTGTGAACAATGTGTTCATCAGAACTTGTAAACAATTTGTTCATCAGAACTTTGTGAGTAATGTTTGACCTTCAGTACTTAGTGAATCAATACTCATCAGTACTTGTAACTTAGAGTATTAGAAAAGGTCATAACTGTTCTTGAATCAGTACTTTTGATATGTATCAGTATGTACTGAAAATATCAAAATGTGTCAAGATAAAGAAAAAAATATTTTTTGGAATTTTAAAAGGATATTTAACATTTTATTCATTTAAACACTAACCTATTCAAGTTGCAACATACCAAGCCTTAGAACTAAATTTTGAAAAGTGGATGTGTCTAAAGGCTTAGTAAAAATGTCAGCAAGCTCATCAGCACTAGGAACAAATTTGGGATCAATCAGACCTTTTTCAAAACAATCTCTTATAAAGTGATGTCTGATCTCAATGTGTTTAGTCCTAGAGTGCTGAACTGGATTCTTGACAATACAAAGAGCTGAAGCACTATCCATTAACAATGGTGTCTTCAGTTCTTTGATGCCATAGTCCAGGAGTTGAGACTGAAGCCAGAGAATTTGGGAAGTGCAACTTGCAGCAGCAATGTACTCAGCTTCAGCAGTGGAGGTGGCTACAGAAGTTTGCTTCTTACTTTGCCAAGAAACCAAGCAATTTCCTAGAAACTGACACCCACCAGAAGTAGATTTTCTTGAGAGTTTGCATCCTGCATAGTCACTATCTGAAAAAGCAACCAGCTTGCAGGATTGTCCAGTGGAGTACCATATTCCCAGGAATTGAGTACCTTGCAAGTATCTGAAAATTCTTTTCACAGCAATCAAATGAGACTCTTTGGGTGCAGCCTGAAATCTAGCACAAACACATGTGGCAAACATAATGTCTGGCCTGGATGCAGTTAGATACATTAAAGATCCAATCATACATCTATAAAGAGTTTCATCCACTGAAGTACCTTTCAGATCTGCATCAAGTTGTGTGGTGGTGCTCATGGGGTTGGAACATGGCTTACAGTTTTGCAAATCAAATTTCTTTAAAAGCTCTTTTGTGTATTTTGATTGGTGAATGAAAATCCCATCAGGTTTTTGTTTGATTTGAAGACCCAAGAAAAACTGTAACTCCCCCATAGCACTCATTTCAAAATTTGTAGTCATAAGTTTAGTGAAATCATCACACAACTTTGGGTCAGATGAAGCAAATATAATGTCATCAACATAAATTTGAACAAGTAGCTTATGCTGACCTACATTCTTTATGAATAAAGTTTGATCAATGGAGCCTCTAGTGAAATTATTTTTTAGAAGAAAAGTGGATAATGTGTCATACCAGGCTCTAGGTGCTTGTTTCAGCCCATAAAGAGCTTTATCAAGCTTGTACACCCAATCAGGATGTTTATTGTCCTCAAAGCCTGGAGGTTGACACACATACACTTCCTCTTTTATTTTACCATATAAGAAAGCACTTTTGACATCCATTTGAAAAACTTTAAGTTTATGTAAGGCAGCATATGCTAAAAACAGCCTAATTGCTTCTAATCTGGCTACAGGGGCAAAAGTTTCATCATAATCAATACCTTCTTCCTGACAGAACCCCTGTACAACCAGTCTAGCTTTGTTTTTAATGATTTGACCTTTTTCATCTGTTTTATTCCTAAACACCCATTTTGTGCCTATTGCACACTTACCTGGAGGTAAAGAAACCAGCTCCCAAACCTGTTGCTTCTTGAATTGCAACAATTCCAACTGCATTGCCTCCACCCAGCCAATATCTCTAAGTGCTATGTGGTAATTCTTTGGCTCTTGTTGACTGACAAACAAAGCATAAAGACAAAAGTTAGATAATTGACTTCTTGTTGAAACACCTGCAGAAATATCACCAAGAACTTGAGATAATGGATGATCCTTCAGTTCTTGATATGGAATGAGATCAGTGCAAGTGTTTGCTGGAGGAACTGATGCAGCAGTTGAAGAAGATTCAGGAAACAAAGCAGCTGGGATTTCAAATGATTGAGAGGATTCCAGAATTTCATCAGCATTTGTATTGAGTGGGATTGCTGAAGCAGGAGGAGCATCAGATTTGGTAGATGTGGACATATTGTCACTGAATCTGAACAAATGAGTACTTGCATCTTCATCATCTGAAATTCCTTGTGATGTTGCATTAGAAGCTGGTGGTGGATCAGCTGGAAGAACTTCATCTTCTACACCACTATTCTCAACATGAAAATCATGTTGCAAGATATTCAGATCAAACATCTCAGCAGGATTCTGAGGAATGGAATCTTTAGGACATTCATTGAATTTGACATGAAGAGTTTCTTCTACAGTCTTTGTTCTACAATTGAACACTCTATATGCCTTGCATGTTGAAGAATATCCAACAAAGTATCCTGCATCAACTTTGGAATCAAACTTGGTAAGCTGATCTTTGGTGTTGAGAATGAAACAAGGACACCCAAAAGCTCTGAAGAAGGAAATCAAAGGAGTTAAAGAATGAAGGATTTCATATGGAGTCTTCAACCATCTTTGATTCACCAAAACTCTGTTTTGCACATAGCAAGCTGTGTTAACAGCTTCTGCCCAGAATGTGAGAGGTAAACCAGAATCAGCAAGCATTGTTCTGGCAGCTTCAATCAGGGTCCTATTCTTCCTTTCTACCACTCCATTCTGTTCAGGAGATCTGGGAATGCTATACTGTCTCTGAATTCCCTTTGACTGATAAAATTCATCAAGAAGATGATTTCTGAATTCAGTGCCATTGTCACTCCTAACACACTTGATAGAAAGAGAATACTGCTTTTCAGCATACAACACAAAATTGATAATAGCCTTGGCAACCTCACCTTTTGAGTGTAAGAAGAAAGTCCAGACAAACTTTGAATAGTCATCAACAATAACTAGACAATACTTCTTCTTTGCCATAGACATTATCTGCACTGGACCAAACAGATCCATGTGTAACAGTTGTAAACAACCAGTGGATTTGGAATCTCCAATTGAAGGAAAAGAGACTTTGTGTTGCTTTCCTTTCAAGCATGCAGAACAGTTTTCATCACAACTAAAATCCTTTAAAGGAAGACCTCTAACCAAACCATGTTTCACCAATTGATTCATGTTCTTAATGTTCACATGACCTAATCTTCTATGCCACAGATTTGATTCCTTGAAAGAGGCCTTAGAAAATAAACAAGGATGACCTTTGACAGAGATTTTCTTAGAAAGATCAAAGGCATATACCTTTCCCACTCTGTTAGCCTTAAGAAGTGTATACTCATCTAACACTTTGTTAATCAAAGGCATCACATCAGAAGATAAAATCCTACAATCTTGCTTAGTGAAGAGAGACACATGACCCTTATCACACATTTGACTAACACTCAGCAGATTGTACTTAAGATTCTCAACATGATTAACATCATCAAACCTAATCTCACCATTAGTGACTACACCTTTACCTATGATATACCCCTTAGCATCATTACCAAAGGACACAAATCCTCTCCTTCCAGTGAAATAGTTATGAAGAAGAGATCTGCTCCCAGTCATATGCATGGATCCTCCACTATCAACATACCAGATGCTACTTTGGCATGCTGAAGGACCCTGCATACAACAACACACTTAGTTAGACTTTTGGACCCAAACCATTTTGGTTTTGGGTCTGTTAACATTTGAAAAAACAGAACTAGCATTATCAGTTGAAGCAACACTTGAAGCATTCTTATCAGAAATTTTTGATTTGACTTTTGACTTTGATTTCTTTTTATGAAATGAATCAACAGATGCCTCTGCCAGATTGACTTTTCCTATCAGTTGTTGCATCATTAGCATCAGTTGATTATGATTTTTAGTTAAAATTTTGATTTCATCAGACACATCAGAACTTGATTTTTTATTTTTGTGTTTGATCATTTTAGTGTCTTTAATCAAATGAGATGCTGTCAAGTGTTGTTTCCCTGAATCTGGAACAATCCCTTTTCCTTTCTTGGATTTACTGGAGGTATTTCCTTGTAAGGATTTTCCAGATTTTGAAACAACTGATGATTCAGGTACAAATTTTGAACTAAATTCATTTTTCATTTTGAGTATGTTCTTGTTTGTATTCTTGATTTTGTTGAATTTAGAACCTTTTCTGTACCAGCATTCATCAGTTGAATGATTAAACAGCCTACAAATATCACAAGGCAACCTCTTTTGCTTTCCCTTGTGATTATCTACAAGTACTGATGACTTAGATACTGAGTTCTTGTTCATCAGCACTTTTGGAACATCAGTATTTGTAGACAAATTGATAACAGCTGATGTGCTGAGAACCTCTGAAGAGGTATTCTTCAGCACTTGTCGGTCAATCCTTTTCCACTTATCAGTAGTTGTGGCATCAGCTTTTTCTACAACTACTGATGAGTGATTCTGACTTATCAGAAGCCGTGCATCTTTCTCTCCAGTGCCATGCCCATCTACCTTAACCAGTTTTAAATTTAGTTCATTTGAAACCTTTTCATCAGGGTTAATCTCAATTAAAACACTATCCTGACATGTTTCATCCTGGATAACATTTGTACATCCAAGAGAATAAGAATAAGTTTCAATGTCAATAGTTTCAGACTCAGATTTGCAGGCACTTGAATCACTTTCAAATGATTCTTCAGCATCAGACTTTTCTGAAGATTTGGTGGATTGGTATACACTGTCTCCTTCAGACTCACAGTTAAGATTTTTTGGTGTATAATCAGTTGGAGGAGCAGTGTGATTGTATCCAATACCAAACTTCACATTTGATGCTGTTTGCTTGTTTAATAGCAACTCAAACCCCTTGCAAGATTCAACCCATCTTGCACATTCGACTTGGGTTGCTGCAAGTGTTTGTTTCAAATCATTGTGTTTTACAAGCATGACTTCCACCCTAGCCTTTTCATCAGACAATTGACACTTGAGTTTGTAAATTTCAGATTCTTTTTCATTCAAAGCTTTCTCAAATTCAATTTTATTCTTTGTCATGACCCTTTCTAAAGACAACTTTTCATTAATTAACTCAACATTAATTTCTCTAATGGAAGCAAATGCTGAAACACAGGACTCTGAACACAACTTAGCTTTGGATTCAGAGGATACCTGTGATGTTGAAGAAGATTGACAAGAGTTGTCAGTTGAGTCAATAGCCATCAATGCAAGATTTCCAAAAGGATTGTCTCCACAATGTGGACCATTTTCAGAGTAAGGCTGCATGTTAAAGTCAGATAAATCATCAGGTAGGCTACTCCAATCAACTACTCCAGGAGTAAAGAAACTTTGATGCTGTTGTTGTTGAGGCTGTTGATTGGTTTGTGATTTGCTGGGATCAGGAAGAGCAGGTGATTGTGAAGGAATTAATGCTGGAGGGTGTGTAGGTTGAGGCATGTAAAAACAAGGATATGGATATGGCATAGGATTTTGTTGAACAAAGTGAGCTGGATAGAATTGTTGTTGACTAGTACCAGAGGATTGTGGTCCTTTGCTTGACGGGTTGTTGTTTGGAAAAGTCACAAAGGGTGCAGCAGGGTTAGAACCAGTAGATTTGCACTCCCTAGCAAAGTGACCAAGCCTATGACACTTATGGCACCTCAGCTTCCCTTTGTCAAATCCAACCTTGGTTTTGCCAGATAATCCAGGGAACTTTCTTCCTGTTCTTTTATAAAACTTTTGTGATCTGATATTGATCAGTGCCATTTGACTCAAAATGTCCATCTCCTCTAGATCATCATCCGGGATTCCTTTCAAATCATCCATCACAAAACACAAGTTATCACCATAATTCCCTGCATTACCATCAACTCCCACAAAAGCATGTTCAGAATTGTTAGTAGAAAAATCAATATGTTCATCATAAGAACATTCAGACCCATTAAACTCTGACTCCTGACCTATCAAAGCAGTGTTACCAGGAACAAAATCATCAGCAAGTTTTCCAGATGAAGACAGTTTTCTCTTCTGTTCTACCTCTCTCTCAAAAGTTAAGAGTTTCCCATGTAATTGGGTGAGAGATAGACTTTCTAAATTAGCATTAGAGCGTAGGACAATTGTATAAGTGTCCCATCTCTCAGGCAATGATCTGAGAAATCTGTTATTCATCTGACTATTAGTGTATTCTTGCTTAACCATTTTTAACTCAGAAATTAAACATGAGAATCGCTCAAATTGTTGAGTCAAGGATTCACCCTTTCGGTGAGAAAATGTCTCATACTGCTGAGCCAGAATTTCTCTAGTATTTGCTAAAACCTCATCGGTTCCACCAAATTGTTCTTTCAGTGCAACCCAGAGATCATGAGCAGTATCATGATGCATCAAGCCAGAATAGATCTCATTAGGCAGAGCCATGGCCAGAATACCATGAGCTTTAGCATCAATTTCAAACAATTTAATGTCCTCATCCGAATACATATCAGCAGGTTTCGGAATCATGATCTTAGTTTCAGGATCAGTGATCGTGGGTTTATATGGTCCATGCACAACAGATTTCCAACATCCTGCGCTGTTAATCGACAGGTGATGTAGCATTCTACGTTGCCATATGTTGTACTCACTCCGCACAAGCATCGGAGGCTTGGTTGCGGAGCCTGTATTGTGCGGATCATTGTTCGGAGTTGACATGATCACAGATTCAATCAATCTCACACAAACTAATTCAAATCTCAATCAATTGATGCAAAACAAATTGATATTGAAATACAAATCAACAGAAGTTAGCAGAAAACTTCAATCTATAACAAATTCTTACTTAATCAGCTAATTCACTCAATTTGAGAACAAATTTGAGCAGTTTCAGAGATCAATTGTGTAATCGATCAATGATTAACCTGCTCTGATACCAATTGTAGGATCAGATGTTCTCAATTGATACGATAGAGTATAGCAGCGGAATTTAACACGGAATTAGCATAATCAAAGTAAGATCCATTTCAATCAAACAGTAACGCAAGTTTGTTATAGAGAGAGAAAGTTTTCTGTAAAAAGGAATATCTCATTCAGATCATTAACTTCGTTACATTACAATCATGTCAACTGCCTATATATAGAAGACAGTGACGTCTGATGATGTCACATGATGTTGACATCTAACAGACAAAACAAAACAACTGAAATAAACTAAACGACTGAGAATGTCTTCAACATCTGAAGACAAACTCTACAACTACTGATTAACAAAACTACTGAAGTACAAATACTGAAACTACTGAAATACAAAATACTAAAACATCTGATGAGTAAACTACTCATCAGACTTTTACAAACAATAAAAGAAAACTACTGAAGACTAACTATACACTACAACATCTGATGACTTACACTTCAGCTGTTGTACATCTCTTCAGATCTTGTGACTTCAGCACATTTGAATATCAGCCTTTGTGTTCTTCTTCAGTTGTTGTAATGCTGTGAGACTTAGAGATTTTTCTGATCAGGCTCATTGGTTCTTTTAGTCCAACAAAATGCTTGTTTTCTCAAGTGACAAACAGGTTTAGTCACCAGCATTTCTCATTTATATCTCTTGTGCTATGTAAACAATCTGATCATTTTGATTAACAAACAATATCGCGCCCCAAGAACCTTCCGCCTGACGGGAAAGTCGATCCAGCCCGTCGGCTTGGGGTGTGACACTATGGGTGATCATGAATGTGTGATGAACTCAATAAATCGAAAAAATTTCAATTTGTGGAACTCAAAATCTATTATGTCGATAATGTGAAATGGAACGCTTAATTATCATTAACAACAATATATTATGTGGTTCGATATGTGGTGGGATGTCGGCTGGGGCTTGTTTCCCTACGTATGCCCTATAAATAAGCATACTTTATCGGATAGTACATGTGGTTGTTACTGAGGTTAATGTTGTCATTTCGGGTGTTCAAAGGTAATTATTTTTAGATAGTTCAAGTATGTGATTCAGTGTACGAAATGAAATGCTTAATTATCATTAACAGCAATTTATTATGTGCTTCGATATGTGGGGGGATGTCGGCTGGCGCTTGTTCCCCTACGTATGCCCCATATATAAGCATATTTGACTTGATAGTATATGTGGTTGTTGGTGAGGTTAAGGTTGTCATTTCGGTGATCAAGGTAAACATATTTTCAAGTTATTCAAACGTTGTTAATCAAAGGTATAGGATGAAACGATTAATTATCATTAACAACAATATACTATATGGTTCAATATGTGGTGGAATGTCAGCTGAGGTTTGTTCCCCTATGTTTGCCCTATATATAAGCATATTTGATCGGATAGTATAGGTGGCTGTTAATGAGGTTAAGGTTGTCATTCGAACAGGTTTATTCAAATACATTTTCAAATAAAACTACCTGAACTCACCAACCATGTGTTGACTTGATCTTTTTGCATGACTTCTCATGTGACGGACAGTCTAACTAAGAAGTTATGATTTTGGACTAGGATGCTAATTAGAGGACCTATTATTCTTGGACTTGCATAGTTTTGAACATCATTCTACAGATTATTTTGTATATCTTGTGTAGATACAAGATAGACGAATTATGATATTGCTAGTAGATTTACATTGTTAAATTATGAACAAAACTAATGTAATTTAACTTGGTAATTCTATTTTAATTAGCAGTTTCTCATTTTAGATCATGTGCAAGAAAAATAGTCTGATCATCACGATAATCATTCCCGGTATCGCGCCCCGAGAACTTTCGGCCAGACGGGACACACGTTCTGGCCCGCCGGCTCGGGGTCTGACAGTTTGAACTTTCTTGACTCTCCTATTTATTGTGATAATGAAGCTGCCTTACAGATCGTCAAGAATCCGGTCAACACTCCTAAACTAAATTCATTGACATCCGGATTCATTTTATCCGCGACTGTTTCAAACGGAAACTGATTCATCGTGAAAAGGTCCATACATATGATAATCTGGCGGATCTTTTCACAAAACCAGTCGACACATCTTGATTTTACCATTTGTTTGCCTCTCTCAAACTAATAAATTTAGATTAAAACATTTTTGTAAATACTGTAAAATTTGTGTTTTGTTTTACTTTAAATTTTTTTAGATCACAAATTAGGGGGAGAATATTTACAAAAACAAGAAAAAGATTTTCGGTCTTTGAGTCAATATTTACAAAAACAACAAAAAGATTTTCAGTCTTTGAGTCAGTATAAGATGATTTACAAGTTTAGGGGGGGATGAATTTTAAGAAAACATCAAAAAGATTTTGCACTATCAATATTTAAGAAAATACAAAAAGATTTTATTTGGATGGTCAAGTGAAATAGCTTCACGATATCATCAAATCATTTAAATAACATAAGTGTATTTAAGATAAGATCTTATAACACTTTGGTATGAACATAGAGATAACAATGAGATAACACTGAGACAAATGCAAGTGATAACAAGACTGATGGTCATGATAACATAAGTTCATGATGATGATATCATTCACCACAATTACTAATACTGTGTAATAAGACTAGTTCATATAACAGTTTGTTAAAGACAAATGAGATCATACAACACTAAACACAGATGACACTGAGACAAATGCTTTGGGAGAACACATAACAACAATAACCAATTACTTTTAAGCCTATTTGCATTGTATCACAACCATCATGTGTTCATGAGTTCATGTCTAGTCGTAAGTCCCTTACAAGTAAACCGTTTACCATTCATTTAGTGCGACTAAACCGACGATAGCGTAGTGATACCATAGGTTTGACAAACCGCCGGTGAGAGAGGCCGGTACGTTATTCGTATTTTTTATCATTGGCCGGTATCATATAACCGTTAATAGGGTGGCATCATGTCAGGTTAGGTAAACGACACATGGGGATATTAATCTTTAGACACTGATTGTAATTATTCCCTTCGTTTGTATTAACTGGTCGTTATGAAGCCACTGATTCTTTGAGACCACAAATGGATAGGGGTAAACTGGATGCATTGTGGTCTGATTACGTGAGGACCACAATGGGTCCCATTTATGCTCTGTACATTCAAGCTATGAACAATACCAATGAGTTAAATGTCATTTCTATTATTAGAAGTGAATTTTAGTTAACCCTTCAATTGAGAGCGTAATAATAAGGATAAGATTTGAATAAAAATATTTTTCCTTAAAACATTAAGGCAGTATCATAATTCAGGTCATGGTAACAATCCCTATAACCACTTCTATTTTGATGCATATAACACTATGGGTGGTGAACATATCTTATGGGTTGAATATCAAATTGGACAAGCACATGTTTAGGTAATAGTATAACGGTTAACGATATATATACTTGGCATGTTTAGTTGTAGATATTAGGTCTCGAGTGTGTATGTTGTAGCTCTGTTGAAACTACACTGTTAGATGCCTCCAGAAGTCTATCGTAAAAACTATGGCATAGGTCAATATTAACCTCGTCCTGACGTCAGTCAGAGTTGTCTTCGAGCGGGGTTCGTCAAACCAATAGTACTATCCAATAACGCCTCGTTCGTGTATAACTAACGATAAGGTTTTGTGAGTAATTTGTTACGATATAAGCACACTCAAAAAGTTTTTTACGCAACATACCAGTCATAGATCTAAAATGGTTTTCTATGTATTATCCCCCAAGCTTAAATAAAAAAGTTAAGATAGAAAATGGGGCCGTAAACTCACCTGAGTTGTAGCTGTGGTTGTCTTTGCGAACGATTGCCCTTAACTGTCACCTATATCACATTGGTATTGTGAATTCGTGTTCGCAATCATTGTCGTGTTCGTGTTTTTTGTTGGCCTGTCTAGACCATGTTTGTGTCCAAATAACTTTAAGTTGTTGTGTTTGCTCATGTTTGACTATGTTTGACCGTCTTGACTCAACAACCGGTTGGTGACTCGTTAGTTTGTTATCGTTCGTTTAATGTTTGTCATTTATCACGTATTGCATGTAAGCACGTAAATCATGTTTAATAGACAACCTACTATTTATTGTAACTTTTTATTTTTAGCAGGTTTCTATTTCTAGAAGTTATTATATTTGGCAAGTTTCTATTTTTAGTAAGTTTACACAAATTCTCATTTTAACATTATAGCATGCTTGTTTTCCCTATATGGTCATCTTATCACATACCATGTTGTCACAAGTTATCACTAAAACACAAAATCCAAGTTAAGTACTGATGCGACTGTTTGGGTGACGACGCAAACAGCTGCATATGCTGATTAAGTCATCTGGTCTTAACTAAGAGACTTGAACAGGTACCATGCACAAACCAATGCCTTAATACACAAAAAACAAAATTTGAACAACTTAGAAACTAAAATGAAAACCTTGATAAAAGAAACATCATTCGTTCGTATGAATGAAACTCGGAGAACCGGACACCTAATCGGCCAGCAGATTCGGCCGACTGAGGGCTCTTCACACGAACGACCCATTCGTGTGAGTGAGTTGCTATATAAGAAACACTTAGACCAAATTTCATCCATTTCTCAAAAACACCCCACACACACACATACGAACGACGATTTCGAAATTCTCGGCCGATCGTCGTACGATTCCGACTTCCACGTTTGCAGAACACCTCTGAGATCATCCCTTCACCTTCTTCAACACTTCCCTCACCATTTCCACACCCGTGAATCATTAGTCATACCATTGGAAGAAATACAAGTTGATGAACAACTACACTTTATCGAATAACCTGTTTGGATTATGGATCGTGAAGTCATGAGACTGAAACGAAGCTGTATTCCTATCGTGAAGGTTGGATGGAACTCCAAGCACGGACCAGAATTTACCTAGGAGCATGAGGATCACATGAAGACAAAGTATCCCCATTTATTTATAGAAGAAGTAGTACCCGACAATGATGCTTAAATTTTGGAACGAAATTTCTTTAACAAGGGGAGACTGTGACAATCAGTACCATATCGTCCGACAATCCGTATGGTATGTGTACTTTCACCATTTCTATGTGTAAATACTATGTGTTAAAAAGCTGTGTGACAACAGGACTATGAAAACATATAACTGTTTTATGTATTTGAATGAAAATTCAAATACAGAAATACAACAAATCATGTGAAATAACAAGTGCAAGAACAATGACAAAAACATATCGGTTGCGATCTGATTTCCATAAATAACAGAAATTAGATGGCCGATAATTCAGTAAGAAAACAATGTGTGAACAGTCATAACAATGTGAAAATATGTAAGTCTACTTGAGTCCATCTGTGAGAATGTCTAATTCAAAACAGTATATCGGTATCGTTTCAGAATAATAAACCGGCAGTGTGTTTGCGTGAGTGACGATTCACACAAACATATCATTGGGTTTAATGTTCTGAATGATAACTGAAAAGTAGAAAACAAGAGAAGAAAAGTTTTCGAAAGTAAAAACATCGTCGTGTTCGTTCGGGTGACGATTCGAATGAATATGCATGAAGGTGAAGCGATGTGACGAAATAAGAATAATAAAAGTTTTCGAAACAATAAAATAAGAAGAATAGAAATAGAAAACATTTACTAGGAATAACCACCTTAAAAAGATAAGAAAACTATTTTATTAAATTTACGAAAATTACACGTTACGTTTCGTAAACATAACGTAAGCAAGAACCGAACAACCGAAATAAACCCAAACTCACTCGGGGTATAAAAACGCTAAACAAGCCAATAGTATCTCATTTAATTTTCATCTACCTTCTCTCTCTCCTCTTTATCCGGTTTGAGCTTCTCTCACAAAAATTCCATCACAAAAACCCTCACATCTCTATCAAATTTGGTATCAAATCAAAGCTAGTAACATCCTCTACACGAAAGTACGAAAAAACGGACCTGTATTAAAACTGAATCAGAGATGAGGTGAGCTTCAAGTTTTGGATTTTCAGGGTTTTAGTGAAACCCGACTCTTTGAACTTTGAAACCGATTTTGGTTCATCAAAACGTGTTAGTTTTGCATAAAATCAGTGTTACTTTGCTTGGATATACTGGGAGTAAGGATTGGGAGCAGCTCATGATAGTATCCATACAATATCCACCAAAATCGATGGATGAACAACTGGAAATGGTAATATCAATGGATGCTGAGGAAGATGGGTCTTTCTTCGGCACTAACAGTGCCGATAGGATTAAAATCGATAGAAGCCTCTTCAACATAGCAAGTTCGATGGTATCCATGGGCTGTGGGAAAAGGGACTTGTCCAGATTAGCAATTCATAAGGGTTTTGAAGGTTTAAAACGGACTGAACAGTGGGGTTGTTCGAACAAGAGGGAAAAACCCTAAAATCGCGACTTTGGACTCGACTTTACCTCGTTTCTGATGGTTCAAAGCTATAAATCTTTGTACATTCACGATGTACTCGTTATTGTGGTTGTTTTGACACCAAAATCACTGAGTTTGGTGGAGTATTTAGGGTTTTAGGGTTTGAGATCTTAGAGAGAGAGTGTAGAGAGAGAGAATGTGGAAATAAAGAGAGACAATGGGTAGGTGAATGGAGTTTGATGGCATTTAATGCCATTGAATTCATTTAATCGTTATGACTTGTTTGGGTCCATTTCGTTTCGCTCGGTTTTGAGTAGAAGCGTCGGTTTTCGATCGTTATCGTAACGAAACGTTGCGATTTTAAAAATAGAATTTACTAAATTAGATTAGCTGGGAATTCCATGTAAACTAACTAGCTATCTTTTGTTTATTTTTAAACTTCTGAAAACGTTAAATTTATTTTGTTTAATCGAATCGTACAGTTTTCGTGCATATTCGTTCGAATTGTCACCCGTACAAACACGACAACAACTACACTTTTCGATGTGATTTTCTAATTATCAAACATCGTTCAGAACGTTAAAATATTCGCGCGAATCATCACCCACACGATTATTCCGTCAGTTTAATTTTCACGTAACGAAGTCCGTTATTGTTTTGTTCTGTGAAATTCCACATACGTGTATAAATAATAAAATCCTACCTAACATTCACACAACAGTTCTATGTTGTCAGATATAATTCTGACTGTTAAACCATGGATTTGCAATATGTTTCCGAAACGAATATGTAATAATCCTTTATTCAACATGAAATGATAATAATCACACATGTAATACACGTAGTTTGTACCTGAGTTACTGTACAAGTCACTGTTCGGTTTACGTTTCCAGCACTGATGTTACAGTCTCCCATTATTAGAGAAATTTCGTCCAGAAATTTAAGAATCGTTATCAGCTACGACTTCATTTGTAAACAGGTGGGGATACTTGGACTTCATGTGAACCTCGTGTTCCATAGTAAACTCGGGACCGCGCTTTGAATTCCATCGAATCTTGACGATCGGAATTCGGCTTCGCTTCAGTTTTTTAACCTCACGATCCAGAATTTCCAAAGGTTGTTCAATGAAGTGTAATTGTTCGTCCACTTGAATTTCCTCAACTGGTATGACAAATGATTCATCCGCAATGCATTTCTTAAGGTTGAGACGTGAAAAACGCTGTGTACACCGCTGAGGTCTTTTGATAATCTCAGTCTATACGCAACAGGACTAGTCCGTTCAACGATTTCGAACGGTCGCACGTATCGCGGTGCTAACTTGCCTTTCTTTCCGAAAAAACTACGCACTTCCATGGGGATACCTTCAACATGACACGGTCTCCCACTTGAAATTCCAATGGCTTTCGCCGTATTTATAGTTCCTCTAAACATTCTTCAGCACCTGAGTTGTTTTATGAGGATTCGAACACTATAAGTATTTATAGGTGACGTATATGGGTTTGTGGTCTCGGTGTGTAACTATGTGTCCTAGACTTTACTAATGTGTTTCTAAGTTCCTCTAACCATTCTTCACTATTTACCCCTTACGAACCATTATCCCGTAGACAATCACAATGAAACCTTATTTATATAAGGTCTATTTTAATCACATTCATGATCTTTTAAGTAAAACATCATTAATAAAATCCGCTTTAATTCACAAAACATTAAATTTAGAAGTCATTTTAAATAAGGTAATTTATAAGTCATTATATTTAATTTAAATCATAACTTATTTTTAAGAAAAAAAATACGAGTTTAACATGTTAGAACTGAAGTTAATTCCACATGATTAACTTCAAGTCCTTCACTGAATCTCTGTTATCGTAGTTCTTTGATCATCCTGGTGTATAACTCACATTAGATCATTTGATTGAAATAATCTAGGTTAGTAATTCCATGGCATGAAAATCATTAAGTATGTAATGCTGACATATAATGTCAACACATCTCTACTTCGTTTGTTCCTTGTTCTTCCATTGATTTCAACTTGTTTTCTTAATTCTTTGAACTCAAATACCCGTCATGTTACTTTTGATAGTGACCAAATATCATAATTTAAATTTTTAACTTCCATGGTTACTAATTCATCACTTATGAACTCTATCTGTTAATTAACCCTTGTTTGAGTATTCAAGTCTATCATTTCTAATGACATTGTACTTTGTGGTCTTCTTTGATATTACCTTTCAGCCTATGGATTTTAGTTGACAAAACCCAAATGTTTGAAACCCAATTGACTTTCAAAAACCACGTTTATATGTTCAAGTAGTTTTAGAAAAGTTTTGATTTTGCAATTCTTATCATAAATATTTAAAAAATCGATTAATACATCTCAAAAACCCTAATGGTTTCCCCATGCATGCATGCAGTGTGAGAAAGAGATTTTTTGTTCAAATAAAAGTTCACGAATGAGTCCATTCGTTTGACACCTTTTCCCCGAATAAACTGACCATACGAAGGAATGCCATGCGAATGGAGATGTTCGGCCGAACATGGTGGTCATGCGAAGGGTGGTGAGCAGCCGAATGTAGATAGTCATTCGGTCACCCATGTTCATGCGAATGGAGAGCTTATTCGGCCATAAGCTTATTCGAACGAAGCCATGCGTCCCAGTTGTGTGGTTGTGTTCATTCGCCAAATGATAATAGTATACACGTAATGCATATAATTCGTACCTAAGTTACTGTGCAAGTTACTGTTCCGGTTACGTTTCTGGCACTGATGTTACAGTCTCCCCTTGTTAGAGAAATTTCGTCCCGAAATTTAGAAATCGTTATCAGGTACGATTTCCTCTGTAAACAGATGGGGATACTTGGACTCTATGTGATCCCCGCGTTCTCAAGTAAACTCGGGCCCACGCTTTGAATTCCATCGAACCTTGACTATCGAAATACGTCTTCGCTTTAGTTGTTTAACTTCACGATCCATAATCTCTACAGCTTCCTCGATAAAATGTAGTTGTTCGTCTACTTGAATTTCTTCAACTGGTATAACAAGTGATTCGTCAGCAAAGCATTTCTTGAGGTTTGAGACGTGGAACACGTCATATACACCAGTTAGTTCATCTGGTAATCTCAGTCTATACGCCACAGGACCAATCCGTTCAACGATCTCGAACGGTCCCACGTATCATTGTGCTAACTTGCCTTTCTTTCCAAAATGAACTACACCCTTCCATGGGGATACCCTTAACATGACACGGTCTCCCACTTGAAATTTCAACGGCTTGTGTCGTTTGTCAGCATAGCACTTTTGTCTGCTTCTGGTTGCTTGTAACCTTTGTTGAATTTGAGCGATCTTATCAGTAGTTTCCTGAAAAAGCTCTGGCCTAGTTATTCTATTATCTCCAACTTCAGTCCAACAGATCGGTGACCGACATTTTTGCCCATACAGAGCCTCGAACGGTGCGCATCCGATACTGCTATGGTAACTGTTATTATAGGAAATTTCGATCAGTGGAAAATGAAAATCCCAGCTCCTACCGAAATACGTTCGCTTTGACCGTCCGTTTGTGGATGGTAAGTTGTACTCAGGTTCAAGTGTGTCCCTATAGATTTGTGCCATGATTGCCAGAACCTCGACGTAAATCTGCTGTCTCGATCTGAAATGATAGACAATGGTACACCTTGACGCACCACTATCTCATTGATGTATAATCTCGGCAGTTTATCCATCGTGAAGGTTTCACGCATTGGCAAGAAGTGAGCAAATTTGGTTAATCGATCGACGATAACCAAGATTGTATCATGACCACTAGATGTGCGAGGTATCTTGGTAATAAAATCCATAGCTATTTGTTCCCACTTCCTGAACGGAATATCGGGTTGTTCCAGTAAACCTGACGATTTTTGGTGTTCCGCCTAAACCTTCGCACATGTCCGACATCGACCGACATACTCTGCTATATCTTTCTTCATTCCCGGCCACCAATAAAATCCCCATAAATCTTATACACATCATTATACAGATTATTTTGAATATCTTGCACATATACACCACCCCTTCGATGATCCACGAGGGTGTCCTTAACGGAAATCAGACCTTCTCACTTGTGTATCTCCACTCTACCTGACACGATAGATGGTTGTAAAATAAAGTTGGGAGAAAGAAGCGTATGCTCTGTTTCCTGATACAGGACACATGTTTTGTTTGTTTAGAAAATACACAAGTGATGCTACTTTCTTCTAGTAAAACATTGTTTACTATGTACTCGTTTGAAACACATTCATGACCAACTCTTGAACATTTATTTGATTTGAAAACTCTTATTTTTGTTGTGTGGTCTATATGTAATATCACCCTTGTGATCATTTACCAACCCTAACTGATATGATTGTGTGCTTAGTTCCCCTGGAACTACTCTGAGTTATTGTTGTATGTGTGCTTGCGTGTGACGTACCAGCCTCAGCGCTAGAGGTTTGTTAAACTATTTCAAAACAAAGAACTATTTTCAACAGTGTGTTTTCAAAGAACTAACGATCTAAACAAAGAACTGTTTCCGGTGGTGTGTTTCAAAGAACTAAAGATCTATATTCAAAGAACTATTTTCAAGGGTATGTATGGGAAATATCAAAGATAGCATGTGCCATTCCTATGTTTCAAAAGATGTCCTAGCTAGACTGGTTGAATATGGGACGCATGTTTGATGATATTTATAGTATCCCTTAATCATTTTCAGAGGAACATCTGGGAAATATTCAAAGAAAACATGCGCCAAAGAACTAACGAACAATACAAACTGTTGGTGCATAAATGTCCCTAGTTCAGTTTTGTAGTTCACTTGTAATTGATCCTTTGATGTATAACGTTTATGTAGGATCAGTTGTTCTCATTTGATCAATATTAGGTTATAGCAGCGGAATTCAGAGATGAATTAGCATAGAATTAGCAAGAACACTTTGAATATAATAAAACAGTAACAAACAAGTTGTTATAGAAATAGAATTCTGCAAAAGGAATAATTCATTCAATTCACTAACTTCGTCATGAATACAATAGGTCAACTGACTATATATAGAAACATTGACGTCTGATGATGTCACATGATGTTGACACCTAACAGACATAAAACAAAAACTGAAATAAACAAAACTACTGAGGATGTTTACAACGACTGAAGACATCCTCTTACAAAGACTGAAGAACTAAACTACTGAAAGTAAACTACAACATCTGATGAGTAAAATACTCATCAGACTTTTACAACTACTGAAAGAAAACTACTGAAGACAAAAACAGACATCACAACATCTGAAAACAAACACTTCAGCTGTTGTGAATAACTTCAGATCTTGTAACTCTTTCAGCTGTTGTGTTCTTCTTCAGTTGTTGTGTGTGTTGTGAGACTTAAAGGTTTTTCTGATCAGGCTCATTGGTTCTTTTAGTCCAACAAACTCCCCCTGAACCAATGCAGCCAAAACCTTTAATTATTGACTGTCTCACTCATATTGGTTTTCCAGGCTGAAAGATCTGTCTTTTTCTTTGAGATCAGCTTCAAAATGACCAATTAAGTATAGGCCTGGCAATCAGCAGCTTCTGAAAATCTGAATGGCAAAGGATGAGAGGGAACTCCATTGGGGAAATGGACTATGAGCATTTACCCCTCTCATTGAAGCTACTGATCATAAATGAGTCTAAAAGACTCCCTGACATATGCTTCAACATACTCACTTTTTCTTCAGGTGTCAGCCTTTCTGGTTCTCCTTCAAAGAATGACTCAGGCCCATAATACTCAGATAAGTACCTGGCCGTTGTCCCATCATAGAGTTCGACCCTGGTGTTTTCTCTGTATACAAACTCATCTGGATGCTTTCCTTCCAAAAATAGTGGTAACTCATTCTGTTTCACCCCTTCCAGTTTCCTGTACACTAAACCTTTCTTGATCATTTTATTTTCTAGAAACTTAGGAGCTTTCAATCCAGAGTTGTAAACACTTTTAAAATCTCCTATTATTTCCCAAGGATCAAGCACAGATCCCAACATTATATCAGCACTGATTATCTTTTTGATTCTTCTTGCATATGCAGCTGGAGCATCTCTCCTGTGGATTCTGTCTATCACCCTTGGATCAGGCCACATCCTGATTTGTTCTTTTCTATATTGATAAGTAAACCTCAGAGCATACAACCTTTGTGCTTCTTTCTTCATTGCTATGATGGTTGATGTCTGAGGGTACTCCTTGTCAACTAACCTCAGAATATTTTCATCATGTTTCTTCTAGCTCTCTTCTTCTTCAAGCTTAATCTGTACATCTAGTCTCTGAGATTCTGGTGTTATCTTTAGATGTTGACCAAAGACCAACCCCTTTTCTGGTACATAAGTAGCTGGGAACTTGACTATTCTTTTCTGAGCCACTTGCTCTGAACCAGCTTTTGAAGACTCAGGCTTCTGGATTTTTGCTTGCAGCACAGTAGAAATTGGAAGCCTGTCTTCTTCATCAGTATCTTCTTCTTCTTGAATCCTTAAAATTCTCCTTTTCTTGGGAGGTGCATCATCAGCAATCAGTTGGGTTGATTGAGTAGAAGGTTTGACTTGTTCTTTTTGTACCTCAATTACTTCAGGTTCTTTCTCATTTCCAACCTTCTCAACCCCAATCATATGATCTTGACCATCCTTTGCCTGATCATCCTCTTTTTCAATCTCTTGATTTTCAGGTTCCATTTCAGGTTCATCTGTTGCAACCTCCTCCTCAACCTCTTTCTCAACCTCTTTCTCAACAGTAAAAGCAACATCAATAGACTTTGTCTTCCTTTGTCTCTTATATGTGACATGTATGACTGGAGACTTTTCAGAAGCATCATCCTCCTCCTCATTTCTTGATCTTTGTGTGCAGCACCTGAATCGTTTTCTGACTCCCCCTTTTTGGCTGCAGGGGAAGAAGGAGTTTGAAAGGTGGAGAGTTTTGCATCAACTGCATCATCAATCATTTTCTGGAGTTGAGTTCGGGAGGGAAGCCTCTCATCAAGAGCTTGGGTTATTATATTCTTTAACAAAGGAGTGATGAGAGGAAGGGCAGTGATAAAAGCAGCAACTAATGCCTCTGGGGGGCTTGAACCCAAAGGATTAGTGCCTGAAGCAGAGGCTGGAGGTTTATGTGGTTGTTGAGTAATGGTGGAAGTGTTTGGGGGACCCTCAAAATTTGAAGGTGCCATCTGTGGGTTCGAAAGGGCAGATGGACTTTTGTCCTTGGACATTTTGGTGAGCAGCTCATTGAGTCTGCAGACCTCAGCCTCAAGAAGCTTGTTTAGTTTCAGAACATCAGATAAGGTCCTTTGGTCATCATTAGCCTTGGCTAAATCATCTGACCTCCTGAAAGTATCAGGATTAACCTGAGTTGAGTGTGGCTCAACATTTTCAGGTGCCCCTTGTTCTTGGTACTGGGGACTTCCAACCTCAGAGATAAACCCTTCATCAGTTGTTGCCTCTGGCAGGGTCTTAGAGATGTTACTACTATCAATCACTCCAAATGACGGAGGTGATGAAGTAGCAGCCCTGGCAGAAATCAGAATCTCTCTTTCCACACTAGGAGATCTGATATTGTAGTCAAAATCCTGTGGGTTATCAGAAACACTTTGATCCTCCCCCTCAATGTTGGAGTTAATCCCAGTGGTAATAGGTGTCTGGGTAGGGATTGGAGTGTTAAGCTGATACAGGATTTGTTCAATCACAAATGTGGGGCTTTGTTGGGTGGTTTCAGGAGTGGTAGGCTTTGAAATAGAGTGCACCCGGGGAGAATGGTGCTGTTCAATAGAAACCTTTTCAAATGAAAGAGGCTCTAGATGTGTGTCTACCCCTTCAATAGTTGCACCAAGTTCCTGTTGAGAGGAATCTTGGTCGGTATCAGCTGGTGGAGTCTGGTGTACCACTGGCTGACTACTGCCAGTGGCCATATCATGCCTTGGTGAGACATAGGCAGACTCAGGGGACTCATTTCCCTGAGCAGCCTTTTTGGGCTCTTTGGTATGTGACTTGGTGGGGACTTTTGATTTGGATTTGGAAGTTGAGACTGTGGGTTCCCTATGCTTGGATTTTAGCTTTCGGGCAGCCTCTTTGAGTGTGAGGTTAGTGTTGTGTCGGGAATATACCTCTAGCAATACTGCTGGAGCAGAGATCCCCTGACCAACAAGGCCTTCTTGTTTTAATTGTTTTTCAATGATGGCCATTATAAAACGTGGGTAAAGAAGCCATCTTGTGGAAACAGGTTTAGCCGCATGTTCCGTTAATTCTGAAAATAAGATTTGTGAAAAATTAAGTTTTTGTGATTCCAGAATTGAGTATAGTACCTGCTGCCACCTTGAGGACATCTGGTCCCATGAAGATGATTTTGGAGCTAGACAGATGTTGATCATGTGGAAAATGAGACGTTCAGGATCATTGAAGTGTTTCTTGTAAAGAGTGGAGTCACTCAAGTCACCCTGGTATTCGTGACTTGTGAAATAGAGGTCAGTTAGGTTCTTTGGAAATTGAGTGACCAGGTTAGCATCATCTAGTTGAAGAACATCCCACAGTTTGGCTGGACTGATATGCACATTGTGTCCATTTACTGTTGAGCGAAGGGAGATGACACTAGTGCCGACATTGATCAGCTCAACATTTGTCCAGAATTGATGAATGGATTCAACATGGATTGTGGGATTGATAAGAAACGCTGTTTGGAATTGGGATGCATTCATAAGATCAACAGCTTCATCAAATTTGGACCAGAAAGATGATTTGGTGAGATATGCGACTGAGTTATGACGAGGTTTAAGGTTCATTGTCGCCATGGAAGCAGAGACTTGAGAGGGAAGATAGGTTTTTGAAAAAGATTGAAAGTTCTGATGAAGTGGTAATGAAACAACTGAAGAGGGTTTGGATTAAATAGAAATTGGAATTTGTTCTTCAGATGTTTCAAAGAGAAAACAGCAGTGGTTGAAACATCTGAAGAGTAAGTGTACTCATCAGGTGTTGTTGGCATTATTTGTGCATCAGCTGTTTTCATCATTTACTCATCAGACTTTGTGAAACATCAGATTTACTCATCAGATGTTGTGAAAAATTTTTCATCAGAACTGGTGAACAAAAGTTGTTCATCAGGCTTTGTGAAATATTTTTGACCTTCAGTACATTGTCAACCAAAACCCATCAGTACTTTTAACTGATAATATTGGTAAAGGTCAGATGTTTCCTTGAATCAGTACTTCAGATACTTATCAGTACTTACTGAAAATATCAGGAGGTGCAAGGTGATACAAAAATTTGAGTTTTGACAAAGATGAATATTTTTGTATTTTTGAAAATTTTAGCTGGTGGATGAAATTTTATTATTGTGAAAACCAATTTATTCAAGTTGCAGCATACCAAGCCTTAGAACCAAATTTTGAAAAGTTGAAGTGTCTAAAGGCTTAGTAAAGATATCTGCAAGTTCATCAGCACTAGGAACAAACTTTGGATCAATCAGACCCTTTTCAAAACAATCCCTTATAAAATGATGTCTGATTTCAATGTGTTTGGTCCTAGAGTGCTGAACTGGATTCTTGACAATACAAAGAGCTGAGGCACTATCCATTAACAATGGTGTCTTAGACTCTTTGATGCCATAATCTAAAAGTTGGGTCTGAAGCCAGAGAATTTGGGAAGTGCAGCTTGCAGCAGCAATGTACTCGGCTTCAGCTGTGGAGGTAGCCACAAATGTTTGTTTCTTACTCTGCCAAGAAACCAAACAGTTTCCTAGAAACTGACAACCACCAGAAGTTGATTTTCTGGTAAGTTTGCATCCTGCATAGTCACTATCAGAGAAAGCAACAAGCTTGCAGGAATGCCCAGTGGAATACCAAATTCCCAGTGATTGAGTGCCCTGCAAGTATCTAAAAATTCTTTTTACAGCAATCAAGTGAGATTCTTTAGGTGCAGCCTGAAATCTAGCACAAACACATGTAGCAAACATAATGTCTGGTCTAGATGCTGTGAGATACATCAAGGAACCAATCATACATCTATAAAGTGTTTCATCAACTGATTTACCTTTCAAATCTGCATCAAGTTGTGTGGTGCTGCTCATGGGGTTAGAACATTGTTTACAGTTTTGCAAATCAAATTTCTTTAACAACTCTTTTGTATATTTGGACTGGTGAATGAAAATGCCATCAGGACTTTGTTTGATTTGAAGACCCAAGAAAAACTGTAATTCCCCCATGGCACTCATTTCAAAATGCTTTGTCATTAACTCAGTGAAATCAGCACACAACTTTGGATCAGATGAAGCAAAAATTATGTCATCAACATAAATTTGAACAAGGAGCTTATGCTGTCCTACTTTCTTTATGAACAAAGTTTTATCTATGGAGCCTCTAGAGAAATTATTTTGAAGAAGAAAAGTGGATAGAGTGTCATACCAGGCTCTAGGTGCTTGTTTCAGCCCATAAAGAGCTTTATCAAGCTTGTACACCCAATCAGGATGTTTATTGTCCTCAAAACCTGGTGGTTGACACACATACACTTCCTCTTTTATTTTACCATATAAGAAAGCACTTTTGACATCCATTTGAAAAACTTTTAGTTTGTGTAAGGCAGCATATGCTAAAAACAATCTAATTGCTTCCAGTCTGGCTACAGGGGCAAAAGTTTCATCATAATCAATACCTTCTTCCTGAGAGAACCCCTGTACAACCAGTCTGGCCTTGTTCTTAATTATTTTACCATTTTCATCAGTTTTATTCCTAAACACCCATTTAGTGCCTATTGCACACTTACCTTGGGGTAAAGGAACCAGCTCCCAGACTTGTTGTTTCTTGAACTGCAACAGCTCTAACTGCATTGCCTCCACCCAGCCATTGTCTCTGAGTGCTGTATGATAGTTCTTTGGCTCTTGCTGACTTACAAATAAGGCATAGAGACAAAAATTTGACAATTGACTTCTTGTTGAAACACCAGCAGAAATGTCACCCAGAACTTGAGATAATGGATGATCCTTCAGTTCTTGATATGGAATAAGATCAGTGCAAGTGTTTGCTGGAGGTCCAGTTGCTGCAGATGTTGATGAAGATCCAGGGAACAGTTCAGCAGGAATTTCAAATGATGTAGAAGATTCCAGAATTTCATCAGCATTTGTATTAGGAGGAACCACTGGAGCAGGTGGAGCATCAGGTTTAGCAGACCTTGGCAGAGAATCACTAAACCTGAACAAGTGAGTACTAACATCATCATCATCATCAGTACTACCTTGTGAGTTTCCCATAGCAGCTGTTGATGCATTATCTTCCAGAATAACAGACTCAGCTGAAGGTTGATATGGAACATATTGCAGTATATCCAAATCAAACATCTCTGCAGGGTTTTGTGGGATGGAATCTGTTGGTGATTCATTGAACTTTACATGGATAGTTTCTTCAACAATCTTGGTTCTGCAATTAAACACTCTGTAAGCTTTGCAAGTTGAAGAATATCCCACAAAATATCCTGCATCAACTTTGGAGTCAAACTTTTTAAGTTGATCTTTGGTATTGAGGATATAACAAGGACAACCAAAAGCTCTGAAGAAAGAAATCAAAGGAGTCAAAGTATGAAGCACTTCATAAGGTGTTTTTAACCATCTTTGATTCACCAAAACCCTGTTTTGCACATAACAAGCAGTATTGACAGCTTCTGCCCAGAAAGTCAATGGCAAGCCGGAATCAGCAAGCATTGTTCTGGCAGCTTCAATTAAAGTTCTATTTTTCCTTTCAACTACTCCATTTTGTTCAGGAGTTCTAGGGATGCTGTACTGCCTCTTGATTCCTTTTGATAGATAAAATTCATCCAGAATATGATTTCTGAACTCTGTTCCATTATCACTCCTTACACACTTAACAGGAAGAGAATATTGTTTCTCAACATACAACACAAAGTTTATAATAGACTTAGCAACCTCATCTTTTGAGTGCAAGAAGAAGGTCCAGACAAACCTGGAGTAATCATCAACAATTACTAAGCAATATTTCTTCTTTGCCATACTCATGACCTTCACTGGTCCAAACAAATCCATATGCAACATTTGCAAACAAGCAGTGGATTTGGGATCACCAATTGAAGGAAAAGATACCTTGTGTTGCTTCCCTTTCAAGCAAGCAGTGCAATTCTCATCACAGCTAAAATCCTTCATTGGAAGACCTCGAACCAAACCATGTTTCACCAGTTGATTCATGTTTTTGAGATTGACATGACCCAACCTTCTGTGCCACAGATTAGATTCCTTAAGAGAGGCCTTAGAAAATAAACAAGGATGACCTTTAACAGAGATTTTCTTTGACAGATCAAAGGCATAAACCTTTCCCACTCTGTTAGCCTTAAGGAGAGTATATTCATTCAAAACTTTGTCAATCAGAGGAAACACTTCAGAAGACAGTATTCTGCAGTCTTGCTTGGTGAAAAGAGAAATGTGACCCTTATCACACATCTGACTAACACTCAGGATATTATACTTGAGATTCTCTACATGATTCACATCATCAAACCTTATCTCACCGTTTGACACATATCCTTTTCCTATAATGTAACCCTTAGCATCATTTCCAAATTAAACAAATCCCTTCCTTCCTGTAAAATAATCATTAAGAAGAGATCTGCTCCCAGTCATATGCATGGATCTTCCACTGTCAACATACCAGATGCTATTTTGGCATGCTGAAGGACCCTGCATACATGAACACACTTAGTTAGACTTTTGGACCCAAACCAGTTTGGTTTTGGGTCTGTTAACACATGAAGAAAAAAAATTAACATTTTCATTTGAAACAACACTTGAATCATTCTTTTCAAAAGATTTAACCTTGGTTTTTGACCTTGGTTTCTTCTTATGAAATGAAGCAACAGAGGCATCTACTATGTTGGCTCTTCCTAGCAGATGTTGCAACATCATAACCAATTGATGCTGGTTTTGAGTCAAAGTTTTGATTTCCTTAGAAACATCAATACTTGACTTCAAATTTTTGTGCTTCATTTCCTTAACTTCTTTGGGTAATAAAGAAGGTTTCAAGTACTGTTTCTTTGAATCTGGAAAAACCCCTTTACTTTTCTTGGATTTACTTGACTCATTTCCCTGTGAAGATTTTCCAGATTTTGAACCTACTGATGATTCTGGTACGAATTTGGAACAAAATTCATTTTTCATCTTGATTATATTCTTGTTTTTGTGCTTAATTTTATTGAATTTAGATCCTCTTCTGTACCAGCATTCATCAGAAGAATGATTAAACAACCTACAAATTTCACAAGGCACCCTCTTGTGCTTCTCCTTGTGAGTATCTACAAGTACTGAAGACTTAGATACTGAATTTTTGTTCTTCAGAACATTTGGGGCTTCAGTATTTGTAGACATTTTGACAACAACTGATGTGTTGACAACCTCTGAAGAGTTATTCTTCAGCACTTGTCTATCAACACATTTTTCATCATCAGTTGTAACATTACCAGCTTTTTCTACAACTGCTGATGAGACACTTTGGCTTATCAGAAGCCGTGCATCTTTCTCTCCAGTGCCATGCCCATCTGACTCAATCAGTTTTAAATTTAATTCATTGGAAACTTTTTCATCAGGATCAATTTCAATTAAAACACTATCCTGACATGTGTCACCCTGAATGACACTTGTACATCCAATAGAATAAGAATATGTCTCAATATCTACAGTTTCAGACTCAGATTTGCATGCACTTAACTCACTTTCAGAGGATTCTTCAGCATCAGACTTTTCTGAAGATTTGGTGGATTGGTATACACTGTCCCCTTCAGACTCACAGTCAAGATGTTTTGGTGTATAATCAGCTGGAGGGGCAGTGTGATTGTATCCAATACCAAACTTCACATTTGATGCTGTTTGTTTGTTTAATAACATCTCAAACCCCTTGCAAGACTCAACCCATTTTTCACACTCTACTTGGGTTGCTGCAAGTGTTTGTTTCAGATCATTGTGTTTTACAAGCATGACTTCCACCCTAGCCTTTTCATCAGAAAACTGACACTTGAGTTTATAAATTTCAGACTCTTTTTCATTCAAAACTTTCTCAAATTCAGTTTTATTCTTAATCACAGCCTTTTCTAAATCCAACTTCTCATTGATTAATTCAACATTTATTTCTCTAATGGAAGCAAATGCTGAAATACATGATTCTGAACACAACTTAGCTTTTGATTCAGATGATACCTGTGATGTTGAAGAAGTTGGACCTGAGGTGTCAATTGAATCTATAGCCATCAAAGCAAGATTCCCAAATGGATTGTCTCCACCATGTGGACCAGCTTCAGAGTACAGCTGCATATTGAAATCAGATAAGTCATCAGGTAAACTACTCCAATCAGCTACTCCAGGGGTGAAGAAGCTCTGATGTTGTTGTTGAGGCTGTTGATTTGTTTGAGATTTGCTGGGGTCAGGAAGAGCAGGTGATTGAGAAGGTATTAGTGCTGGAGTGTGAGTGGATTGTGGCATATAGAAGCAAGGATATGGATAAGGCATAGGACTTTGTGGTACAAAATGAGCTGGATAAAATTGTTGTTGACCAGATCCAGAAGATTGATGTCCTTTGTTTTGTGGGTTATTGCTAGGAAAGGTCACAAAGGATGCAGAGGAACTAGGTCCAGTGGATTTGCACTCTCTGGCAAAATGACCAAGCCTGTGACACTTGTGGCACCTCAACTTCCCTTTGTCAAAACCAACTTTGGTTTTGCCAGATAATCCGGGAAATTTTCTTCCAGTTCTTTTGTAGAATTTTTGAGATCTAATGTTGATTAATGCCATCTGACTTAATATATCCATCTCCTCCAGATCATCATCTGGAATTCCCTTCAAATAATCCATCACAAAACACAGATTATCACCATATGTACCTGCATTACCATCAACTCCCACAAAAGCATGTTCAGCACTATTAGTAGAAAAGTCAATATGTTCATCATAAGAACACTCAGACCCAGTATATTCTGACTCTTGACCTATCAATGCAGTATTGCCGGGAATGAAATCATCAGTGAGTTTGCCAGATGAAGACAGTTTTCTCTTCTGTTCCACCTCTCTCTCAAAAGTTAAGAGTTTCCCATGGAGTTGGTGAGAGATAGATTCTCTAGATTTGCATTAGAGCGTAAGATAATAGTATAAGTGTCCCATCTCTCAGGCAGTGATCTGAGAAATCTGTTATTCATCTGACTATTTGTATACTCCTGCTTAACCATTTTCAATTCAGAAATCAAACATGAAAACCGCTCAAATTGTTGGGTCAATGACTCACCCTTTCTATGAGAAAAAGTCTCATACTGTTGAGCAAGGATTTCTCTAGTATTTGCTAAAACCTCATCGGTTCCACCGAATTGTTCTTTCAGTGCAACCCATAGATCATGAGCAGTATCATGATGCATCAAGCCTGAATAAATCTCATTCGGCAAAGCCATGGCTAGAATACCATGAGCTTTCGCATCAATTTCAAACAATTTGATATCCTCATCTGAATACATATCAGATGGTTTTGGAATCATGATTTTAGTTTCAGGATCAGTGATCATGGGTTTATACGGACCATGCACTACAGATTTCCAACATCCTGCACTGTTAATTGACAGGTGATGTAGCATTCTACGTTGCCAAATGTTGTACTCACTCCGAACCAGCATCGGAGGCTTGGTTGCGGAGCCTGTGTTGTGCGGATCATTGTTTGGAGTTGTCATGATCTCAGATTCAATCAATATCAACTAAATTCAAATGAATTAACACAAACTTCAACCAATTAATTCAAAAAAAATTGATATTGAAAAACAAATCAACAGAAGTTATCAGAAAACTTCAAACTATAACAAGTTCTTACTAATCGGCTAATTCGATCAACCAGAGAACTGAATTGAGCAGTTTCAGTGATCAATTGTTTAATCGATCAATGATTAACCTGCTCTGATACCAATTGTAGGATCAGTTGTTCTCATTTGATCAATATTAGGTTATAGCAGCGGAATTCAGAGATGAATTAGCATAGAATTAGCAAGAACACTTTGAATCTAATAAAACAGTAACAAACAAGTTGTTATAGAAAGAGAATTCTGCAAAAGGAATAATTCATTCAATTCACTAACTTCGTCATGAATACAATAGGTCAACTGACTATATATAGAAACATTGACGTCTGATGATGTCACATGATGTTGACACCTAACAGACGTAAAACAAAAACTGAAATAAACAAAACTACTGAGGATGTTTACAACGACTGAAGACATCCTCTTACAAAGACTGAAGAACTAAACTACTGAAAGTAAACTACAACATCTGATGAGTAAAATACTCATCGGACTTTTACAACTACTGAAAGAAAACTACTGAAGACAAAAACAGACATCACAACATCTGAAGACAAACACTTCAGCTGTTGTGAATAACTTCAGATCTTGTAACTCTTTCAGCTGTTGTGTTCTTCTTCAGTTGTTGTGTGTGTTGTGAGACTTAAAGGTTTTTCTGATCAGGCTCATTGGTTCTTTTAGTCCAACAGTTTATCATTAATGAATTAAGTATTTCCATATTGTTCTTAATGATTATGTGATTTGATATGTGTTTGTTAATGTTTAAAGTTGAATTTATATATCTTACATACCCATTTAGGCGAATGGCTCTAAGAAAGAAGCCATTCGGCCGAATGAACACTTACAGAAAGACTTGGGCGAACAAATGATTCATTCGCCGAATGATTCATTTGATTTACCTGTCCATTCGGCTGAGTGATTCGCCGAATGAGTTGCTTCGGCCACTCATTCGGCCGAATGATGACAACCTATAAATACAAACCCAATCTGGTTCAAACCTAACTTTCTCGAGCCATCCTTATTACCTAAGCATTCCAGTGTCAAACCCTAGAAGATTTGAGCGGTTGTAGCTGTCCAAGTTCGATTCTCAACCTGTGGTGTTCGATTAAGCGTCAAACGTTCATCGATTACTTTCGGATCACCATGGTGCTGTTGGTTTCGAATGCAAATCCCTGGAATAGGATTCCACACTATTCCAGAGGCTTTCGAGCAGATATCCATTGGAACCGGATTGTTTCCGAGCTCCTACTTGGTGCTACAAAATGTTATTAGAGATTTGGCTCTTGATTCTGCTCAATTTCCATTCAAAATCATCATATATTTGATTGGTTGTTCCCCAAGTTACTGTTCATTCAAAGTCAGTGGGTTTTTGTGTTGTTTCTGTCAAAACAGTTAACCCAATTGGTTGATAATCGTGTCGTGAGGTTTTGTACCAAATTTGGTGCTTAGATTTGGTCTAGATTGAGAGTTATCGTGATTTTTGTAGCTGAAAACCCCAGATAGCCCGAATGAGTCTCCTGTCCGAATAGGTTTGCCCGAATCAGCCTCATTCGCCGAATAGCTCCATTCGCCAACTTATTCGGCGAATAGCTCTCTACACCTACTCATTCGGTGAATAGCTTCATTCGGTCAACTCATTCACCGAATAGCTTCAATCGCCAAAGCCATTCGGCCAACCTTTCATTCTGTCTTTGCTCATTCGGCTAGTGCTTTCATTCGCTGGTTGTATTCCATTCGGTCCCCGAAATTCGGCAACAGTTGCTTCATTCGGCCAGTCAGTTTGAAATTTTTCAAAGTGTTGGATATTTTTGTTCTTGACTCTATGAAGGACTTAGCTTTAATGGCAAACCAGAACCATCGTATTCAGACATTACTGTTGACTGAAACTGAGACAGGGAACTCCAACAAAGCACCCAAGTTGCTATCTTTACCCACGCTAGAAATACAGATTTGAGATTCACATCAATGAAATGGACACTAACTTGTGGATGATGATTCAGGGTGGTTATCTGAGGCCTCTGAATGAAGACTGTAAAGGCTTGTGTCACACCCCGAGCCGACGGGCTGGATCGACTTTCCCGTCGGGCGGAAGGTTCTCGTGGCGCGATATCGTTTGATAATCACAATGATCAGATTTTTTGCATAGCACATGATATAATAATGAGAAATGCTCACATGACAATGATATAGAATTACAAAGTTAAATTACATTGTTTCTTCATAATTAGTTAAGTAAATCTATTCAAAAGAATCAATGGGTTTCTATCTTGTAACTGTACAAGATCTACAAAAGATGATTCATAGTTTTATCATTCAAAAGTAGGCTTGTCACAAAATGTAGCTAGGTCTTCTAAAAGTCCACTAGCTATGTCCCTGAATGTCTGGTGACTAAACCTATTCGTCACCTGAGAAAACATGCATTTAAACAAAGTCAACAGTAGTTTGGTGAGTTCACAAGTTTGATAATTGAACATTGAATTGAGCACATCCACAGTCACAATGTCATACACATTACTTGAAAGTTGTTTGATTCGCATGTTCACACAATGGCCTCACCATAGTTATATTTACAAGTATTATCTCTTCCTATTAGTTATGCTTACATATAGGGCATATGTAGGGGAACAAGACCCAGCCAACATCCCACCACATACATAATAGAACTTAACACCACTTGCAATACAATTATAGATTCCCATTTTTATTTCACCCATCCGTTTGTGTTCATCACCCATTGTATCATATGTAGAATAATAGTGTAAGAGGGGTTTAGTTATCAAACTGAAGTACTGATAAACCCTAAATGTGTTAAAGAAATTAGATTAATATAATCTGATCCTTGTTATTATTCTATTTCTTGTGGGTTTAACCGTTAATCACTTTTAAATAATGAAAGTGTTAGTTAACCAATTGTTATATGTTCTCAACTTGAAGTGCATAGAGCCTAAAAGGAAACCATTACAGTCCTCACGTAATCAGATTACAATGCATCCGATTAACCTCTACCACTTTGTATTATCGTAGGCCTCATCGAAACTGTTACTAGTAATATAACTTGAGACAAAATATATTCCTCAGTCTACTAGTCAACAGGAAAGGATGGATTAATTACAATTATAACTGCAGCTTAATATCACCATATGTCGCTTTCCAGATCCTGACTGTTCATTGCCCTGTCACCGGTCCTACGTTACCGGCCAAATGATAATATGATCAACATACTAGCCCTACAAGCTGGAGGTTTGTCAAACCTATGGTACCAATATGCTATCGTCGGTTTAGTCATGTCAAATTAACTGGTCAGCGATTTGTGAAGGGACTTACAATGATCAAACTTGAATACATGGCACATGATTGAAATGATATAATACAGACATTTCAATAGTAATAAATTGTATTGTGTTCACCAATGTTGTTTGTTCTCAATATTGTGTGTTCTCGTTGTTGTTAAAAAAGTTAAATAAGAACTTCTATTATTATACATTGTTAATTGTTGTGTGAATGATGTTGTTATAATGAAATTACGTTATCATGATTACCATTCCTGTTGTTCCATATAGTCACCCTCTTATCACTACCATGTTGTTAGAACTAGTCTTACTACACTTAGTCGACTCAGGTGGTGGATGATACTTGTTTCGTGTTATCTTGTAATCTGCACCGAAGTATAAGCTAAGTATTATAGGAATTTGTCCTATTACACTTAGCTAACTCCGATGATGAATGATGTTATGAAGATATATTATCTTCATATCACTCATGTTTGTTGTTGTGGTCATCGTGTTCACCTGTGATAATCTGATTGTTTGTTCTTGTAAGAATAATTAAGTGTTATAAGATAAAATATTACGACTACATTATTATGTTGTGTTGATGATTCATGAAGTTATATTATCATGTTCATCTAAGCTGTTCCTATGACGTTATGATCATACAAGCATGCACACAATGATAAGCGATAATAAGTCAAGCAATATTATCTAAATCAAAGTATAAGCAATATATTGAACTAAAACTTTTAAATAAATAAAAGGTTTAGCATGTTTCTCAGCCCTGAGAATTTAAAATCAGTTAAGATTAGAAAAGGGGCATATGAACTCACCTTGTTGTTTATGTGGTTGACTAAGTGTAAACAAGAATACATGCGCTCGTTGTTTTACTTGAGGCTGTTTTCACGATCCTGTATCACGTTGTATGTAACTTGTAAGTATAAGTCTTGGAGTATCTGGTTGTGTGTGTGTTTGTGTTAGCCCTAAAGTTGGCTAACACTTGTTTTAATGGTTATAGATCATATTAACACTCAATGAAATTAGATTGAATTTAATATAGACCGTTATGTATTATTGTTTGACTTGATATGATCCTTATCCTGATGTGTAGCCTTGAAACTATTATAGTTCATAACTACAAAACTTAAATTTTAGTTTTAAAAATGTTATCTTGTGAGGACTTGAATAGATTTTTACATAGTTAGTAAATAACTATGAAGTTATCCTTGTGAAACTTAATGTTTTAGGTGTTATGAAGGCGTTAAGTCCCAATTTATGCCACCTTTGTAGTAAAATCTCATGCATGGTTATCAACAAAAATTTGTTTGTTAAATCATTAGTTAGGTGAGTCGAACCACTTTATGGGCCGAGAAATCAATTGGGCCAAATGCTCTGTGGGCTAAACCAATTAAGATGTGGGCCAATTAGTTGGGCCAAATGGATGGTGTTGGGCTGAACTAGTGATCCCGAGCCCAACTAACAACCCTGGGCCGAATGAGAAACTCCTGGGCAAAAGCAAGGAGATGGGCCGAAGCTGTCGTTTGGGCCGGTTAGTTTGGGCCAAATGCTAGCATGTGGTGTGTATGTTGTCCGGTTGAATAGAGGGTGATGTTGCTTAGCAATTTTAGTAACGTGGGCCGAATGGTTTGAAGACCCGATCAAGTGGGAGCATGGCTCTCATTCCATTGAACCTCGGGGGCCCTCTGGTTGAAGGTTCGGCCCTGTCATGAGTTCAACGAACCTTATGGTTTCCTCAAGGGAGGTTCGTTCAACCAGGGTTCGTGTGATCGAAGGTTCGGCCAGGGACAGGAGGTTCGCAGCTCCTATGGTTTGGCGATTGATGTTCGATGGATGAAGGGTTCACAGCTGCTAGCTGAAACCGTCCATTCAAATAAGAAAATAAAATAAAACCTCAAGGGAGGTTCGTTCAGGTCTGTATACGTGCCATATTGCTTTGTAAAGACCTAGCTGAAACCGTCCATTCAGATGAGAATGATTGAATCATCAGAAAATAAAATAAAATCAAGCTGGTATTAAGCTTGTGTAAAAACAAAAATAAAATAACTTCGATTCCATACACGTGCCATATTGCTTTGTAAAGACCTAGCTGAAGCCGTCCATTTGGATAGAACAAGTCAATCATGTCAACACAGGTCTGTATACGTGCCATATTGCTTTGAGAAGACCTAGCTGAAGCCGTCCATGAGAATGTGTTGAACATGAGAGACAAATCAAAAAGAAAAGTACAAAAAGAAAATAAATTGGAAGCTTATAGAATTTATGATGTTAGGTTCTAAGCTGTGCAAAAATGATTCACAAACCGCTTTTGATCTTTGTTGGTTAAATGAAATGGGTAACTGAGTCAGAAAACATGAGTAATCATCAAATGAGTTTAGAAGTTTTGTATTGTAAAGCTTAAAATGGACAAATATATCAGTAATCATATCATAAGACAAATGTGTCCGAAGTGGAACATTCAGTGATGCTGATTTGATGTGATTAGGTGTATGTTATATTTTCCCAATAGACTTCTCACAAAAATATGTGTTTCTTTGTTATTAGTTGCTAGTTGTACAGTTGTACTTTGTTTCAGAAAAACACAAAAAGAGTTTCTATTTTCAAAATTTGTTTTAGATGATCATTTGTAGTTTCAGATGTTTGTCATATCTGAATCCATCATCCATCAGAGTTATCTTCATAATGGCACCCATTTAACATATCTAAATGTCAAATTTTGAAATCAAGTTGTATTTGTGAGTGCAAGGTCTCATTAGTACGAATGAACATGGTAAATGACTTATTCGACTGAATGACTTCATTCTAGCGAATGAGTCTTTTGACCGAATCAACCTGGGCTGAAGGAAGCCATTCATCTGCTTCATTCGCCGAATGAACATTGAGTTTGAATCTCATTCGGCCGAATTAATTTGGGGCTAAACAGTTCATTCGCTAGACTCATTCGGCGAATGACTGTTCCTATTGAAACATTTGTTTCTGCCGAACTATCCCATTCTCCCCTTATTCATTCTCTTGTTCTTGAGTGTGTGTTATTCGCCCGAATCACACCTTCTTACTAGTTTTTCCAATTGTTCTACGATTCACTCAAATACATACTGGTATTTCATTTCTTCATCATCTCAGGTCCTGGAGGATCCAAGATAACTGATTTTTGACAGTGGAATCACTGAGATTAGAACCGGTTCTAGGGTTTTAGGGTTCTAAGTTGTCGCTTCAAAATAAATGGACAAAATGAGCTTGAAACCTCATGAGACCAGTTTTAATAGTGTTAATCGGTCGATTCTGAGCATGTGTGCATGATTTTTATGAGCTAATTTGAAGAATTATCAAATGGAATTTCAATCTCAACAGTCAGCCGAATGACGCCATTCGACGATGGCTCATTCAACAGAATGACTCATTCGGTCTTTTTGCTCTTTCGACCAAGGGACATTCGGCCAAATCAATTACATTCGACCAAATTATCTACTTTTAAATTGTTCTGATTTGATCCTACTCATTAACTGAATTGTACTAATATGTTTATTCCTTTGTTTATTTTCAGTATGGCTTAATACAAGGCAGTGACCAAGAACAACATATGTGCTCACCTGGACCTATCTGCCAAGAACGTCGTACACTTCAGAGACATCATTACATTTCTTAGGTGTTCTAGATATTCACTGCCATATCCACTGTACATGTGCCTTATCAGTCTCATCAGCAGGATTTCTGGAGGTCTGCTGACATTGATTGCGTGGTTGAGCCACCAGTCATCAGGGGTAAGGTGCTAGGCTATGACGTAGTTGTTTCTGCTGAGCATATCAGAAGGATATGTGGTTTTCAGGATTCACCAGATCAGCCGATTCTACTTGACCGCTACTTGGTTCGTGTATGTTTCATGCGGTGCAAGTATGTTGGTGATCTTGGAGCTGGGATACTCAACAAGGCGTTCATGTCTCCTCAGTTCAAGTATCTAGCCCATGTGCTTATTCACTGCCTGGGGTCTAGGAGAGGTGGTTTTGATACATGAGGGAGAATATTCATTGTGCCTTCGTCGCCTTAGTGATGAACCGGCCTTTCAACTTTTTGGAGATGATTTTTACACATCTGAAGGAGAACGTGATGCTGAAGGGTGACAAGAAGTTTCTTATGTACCCTCAATTTCTCCAGCAGATATTTGATGCTCAGGTGCCTGACCTACAGAAGAATAGCACTGATGTTATTCATCTGGAGCTCATGAATGATATCACTCTCAATAGATTGATGTCACACAGAGGGAAAGAGACAAAGCCTCATGTTTGTTCATTGTTTGGTCATCTTATGAGACTCAATTATGTGGCTCTAGGTGATAGGAGATGGAAGCACGATGACTCATACTCTGACATGGAGGATATTGTTGTTCCTGGTGATGATGGTGATGATGGAGATGGGGGTGATGGTGATCTAGTTAGTGGTGGTGTTGGTGTTAGTGGAGGAGATGCAGCTGCTGGTGCTGATGTTGGTGTTAGTGCTGTTGGGTTAGCACTGTTGCTGGAGTTAATGCATCTGGTGATGCTTATGATGATGTGGATATTGATTCTTTGATGGATCTGGATTTTATGGCCACCACTACAGCCTTAGTCTCTACTCCACATGAGATGACAGGTACTGTCTTTGCAGAAGACAAGGATGATTCAGATGAATCAAAGCATGAAGGTGGTGAGGCTAGAGATGAAGGTGCTGAGAGTTCAGACTTAGAGGATACTCTTGATGAGTATGAGGATGTTTGGGTAGGAGGGAGACTGGTGAAGAGGAAGAGAAGACGGTGTGAAGCCGAGCTTGAAGAGATCGCTGATCCTTCATTTATTCCAGAGTTTGAAAACTCACCACCTCCACGTACTTTTATTCCAGCCACCGCAGCTGTTTTTGTTGCTGCTACACAGGCCACATCATCTCCTTCAGGCAGGAGAAAGAGGACTCATTTCGTCTTTCAGATGAGGTCAGAACTGTCGACTGCTGCTACAACGACTGTTACATCAGTGGCAGCAGTTGCAGTTTCTTCACTGGCCAGGTCAAGGGCTGTTCCGACACGTTCTACTATTGCCCCTCTGACCACCTCTAGTATTCATGCTCCCGTCTACACTACTGCCTTTGCTATTCCTTCCACCACACGAGCTGATTTGATTATACCTATTGTTTCAGTTGTCGAGCAGCTGAGTACTCTGAACAGTATGGTCCTTAGATTGATGGAAAGGAATCTGGAGCAAGAGAAGAAGAACATAGAACAGGAGTTAGTGATTGCTCAGCTCACTCAGAGGATAACTGATCAGGATACTTTGTTACTTCAAGCTGCAGATCAAAGGGTAGATCTGAGAGCTAGATCAGCTCAACATGAGGAACAACTGCTCAAATATATTGATGAACACAATCAGTTGGCCCTGAGTACCACTGATTTTAATGATCGTATCCTTGCCCTGCAAGCAAAGAAAGCCAGACTTGTTGAGCTTGCTGAAAGTTCTAAAGAGGGCAATCCAAGGATCGAGGGCACTGCAGCTAACTCTGAAGATTCAGACAAAGAGCAAGAAGAAGACGAAGAAGAAGATGAAGAGTCTGATGAGGAGAAAGTCGATTATCACGATTCTGGTCATGATGGTGACTCTGATGGTGATGATCAGGATGGTTCAGGGAGTGGGTCTGATAGTTCTTCTAGTTCAGATGATGAAGATGACCAAGCCCCTCCTCCTGAGATACGGACAAAGTCCAAGCATGATAAGAGTGCTAAGGCTCCTTCTCTTGTTACTCAGACACAAGAACCTGCAGCCACTGAGGAAGTCGAAGTTGTGCCCTTGAGACGTCGTTTGGATGAGCCACTTACGATGACTTTAGATGCTCAGGGTATTATACAACACTCAGTTAGTTATGATAAGGACGAGGGAGAGATTATTCATTGCTTAACAAAGGAGCAAATAGCAGAGCCGTTCAGGTTGAACCCGGACGAGGTTGTGATTTATGACACCTCAGCTTCTGCTTGTGATGTGCCTTCTCCTGAAATTTTTGATGATGTTGATGAGGTTATATTGGAGGATGTCACAGAGGAAGAGACTCCAAAGTACACCTCAACAGAAGATGAGCTGCCTACTTTCACTGACCAGTTTGGAAAAGCTAATGAAGATGAACTGAATAGAAACGTTGAAGAAAAGGTTAGTGGTGGTGAGTCTTCAGCTGATGAAATTCAACAGAGGAAAGAAGAATGGAAAGCTTATTGGGATACTCTGAAGAAAGAGAGCACTGCGAAAATGCCATCTACCCACACCCAACTTTATAGGACCAAAGGCTACAAAGATGGAGGTCAAATCAATAGCGAGGCATACTTCCGTGATCTGCAATGCTATGTAGTCAAGAGAGAGCAGGGAATCCAGTACTTCAAGCATCCAGACGATTTCAAGACGTTGCCGGGCTTCGAAGTTAATTATCTTGCATTCTTGAAGATGCTATACAGTGAAGACTTAGGGATGTCTTCCTGGTTCTCAAGACAAATTCAGTATGAGTACAGGAAGAGATGGGTGAACTTCAGGCCTCAGCAACCTGAAAGATATTATTTGCCTGAGATTGATGGAGATACCCGAAAGCATAAAGTTATCTTGAAGTGGCTACCTTCTAAAGTCATGACGAAGATTGCGTTGGGGAAGATGCATCAAGACTTTATGGAAGGCTTCCGATGGTGGTATTATGATGGGCGCACCGGAGAAGCTGTAGTGGTGCTCTGCAAAGACAGGAAATGCGAGACTGAACGTATATTTGATCCGATGTGGTTGACAAATTTGTCACGCAACGATGTCAAAGTTCTCTACTTACACCAGATCTTCTTTGATGTTAAAGATATGGAGCAGGCATTACAATATATGAGATTGATCAGGATCTATATGGTTTTGGGGGTTCATGCAGGATCAGACTGGAAAGCCATCTCAGAAAAATACTTCAAGAAGGATGCTGCAAAATGAAGAACTAGGTCCAAGGGGGAGTATGTTGGTGCATAAATGTCCCTAGTTCAGTTTTGTAGTTCACCTGTAATTAATCCTTTGATGTAAAAAGTTTATCATTAATGAATTCAGTATTTCCGTATTGTTCTTAATGATTATGTGAGTTGATATGTGTTTCTTAATGTTTAAAGTTGAATTTATATATCTTACAGACCCATTTGGGCGAATGGCTTTATGAATGAAGCCGTTCGGCTGAATGAACGCTAACAGAATGACTTGGGCAAACGAATGAGTCATTCGCCGAATGACTTATTCGATTGACCTGTCCATTCGGCTGAGTCATTCGCCGAATGAGTTGCTTCAGCCACTCATTCGGCTGAATGACGACAGCCTATAAATACAAACCCAGTTTGGTTCAAACCTAACTTTCTCGAGGCCTCCTTCTTCCATAAGCACTCCAGTGTCAAACCCTAGAAGATTTTAGCGGTTCTTGCTGTCCAAGTTCGATTCTCAACCGTGGTGTTCGATTAAGCATCAAATGTTCATCCATTACCTTCAGATCACCACGGTTGCTATTGGTTTCGATTGGAAAACCCTGGAATAGGATACCGCACTATTCCAGAGGCTGTCGAGCAGATACCCATTGGAACCGGATTGTTTTTGAGCTCCTACTTGGTCCTACACAAACAAGGACAAACTATGGAAGAACCAGAGGAACTATAAAATCCTATACATCCAAAGATGTCCTAGCTAGACTGATTGATTATAGGTCGCATGTTTGATGATATTTACAGATTTCCTCCACTACTAATGTCACACCCCCAATTTTCAACTAACGGAATCACACCGTTTGGGAGCGTGGCAAACCAGGATCTCAGATCATTAGACATAGCGAAGACCTCTATATGAATTTCAAAACATACGTTGGTCTTTAAAACATAACATTCAGAGTTTACAAAAAGTTGCGGAAGCGTTTCAAAACCAAATAACAATAAACTGTTGATAAGTAAAACATTACAAATCAAAATACTGAAATATTCAAATTCAAATGTTCAAAGTGTTTATAATGCATGAGACTCTATCTTCCTAGTCCATGCCAGCTGTTACGCGCGCCATAGCGTCCTGAGAAAACATGCAAATCAAGTCAACACAAAGGTTGGTGCATAACACAGGTTTTAAGTAATCATAGTGTTCAAAACATCAGTTTGAATAACAAGTTTGTAGATAACATAATCACAATTGCACAGTCATGATAGCTAGTCATATAAACTATTTACATACGTGTTCGACACCGAAGCTGACTAGTTGCCATGCTATAGCATGTTTTCGCCTTGCCACTATTGTCTATCACAACAATAGTAAAAAATGTGTTTGGTCAGTCAAACACCTGCGTAGATCCCATCTACCAGGTGAGGTTTGTCAAACCTAATAGATCTATTTCCAACTACCACGCTTTGCATTACAGCAAACTAAACGGTTCGAGGTGTGTAAGGACTTTCAAGTTGATATGTTGTCACATAATGTAAACAGATAACTCATGCAAGTGATATGTATCTAAAAATAGTTTGTTGCACATGTTTTCTCCCCCAAAACAGTTTAAAATAAGAAAGGGGCCGTGTACGCACCTTTGATAATAGCAGAATGATCACACACTAAAAGCTCGTGAAAGAAATCCTTCTACGAAGAATCTGTGTTTAAACAATAACCTAGTGTTATTCGAATAATCATTTTGTGCTTAAAATCACATACGTGTCAACATACGTATGTTGGATTTGCAAAGAATGTGCATACGAAAGTACGCGTGTCATTGAAATCGTTTAAATAAAATCACATTTGATTTTATTTAATTAAACGTAGTTATACGCGATTTCGTGTTCGGATTAAAATGTGAATTTTATCATTTCAACACGTTCGTATTCTCGTTACGGTTCCAACGCAACTTGAACGGATCGAAACGGAGTTAGAACGAAAGAGTTATGCTCAAAATACTAAAATAGTGTTTAAAATCCAAAAATGGTTGGGCCGGGACTCGAACCCGCGACCCTCAACTCCAACACACACTCATCTAACCAGTCAAGCCCGCTAGGGTATCGCGATATCTTTCCTGAATTAATTCTTTTAAACCTTCATCCAGTCTAATTCCTTTACCAAATTATAGCCGAAGCAATAAACCTCAAAATTGGTTATGGGTTCAAACTCCATCAAACCTACAACCATGAAATCGTTGTTCAACATCTTCAGGCGATCCTGCCGGTAGTTTTAATTCTAAATTTAATCAGTTTAACCTTAGGAATTCGTTCATGACCATATTCGAACTCCCCTTCACCCATTTACAATTCAATCACTCTAATTGCCCATCACCCGATTCTGATTTCATATGCATAACCTTCTGCAACACCTTTCGATCCTTTCTGTACAATTAATTCAATTTTTGTTGTCGTATGATCCAAGAATCCCACATCATTTTCGATCAAAGAAGGCTTAAATCGACTTCTTAGAAATTGTTGTTGTTTAAGGAAATCAATATAGGTGAATCATTAAAGAAATGATTTCGGAACTTTCTGCATAGTTTAATTCCACTATAAATCTTATTTGTATCAAACCCGATTAAACCGATTATCTCCCTAGAACCCTAGAATCAAACTCCAACAATTCGTTGTTGTTTGATTAAATTGACTTAGGCATTTCATTCTATAGAACATCACGAAACTACCAGTATAAATTAATTTTATTCTAGATCACTTTTGCTATGAATCCCCCAAAACAGTTTTGCTATGAACCCTAGTTACTAGAACTTGATCAATTCGATGATGTTACCCCGAATTAACATATGGTTAAGCTTAATCGGTTGTTTTAGAAAGTATATGATCAATCACTAACCTGTTTTGATGCCCGATTGAAGTATCCCCGTTTCTAGGTTGATTTTCGGTCGACCTTCAATCCACTTCGCACACCCGAGCTTCTGAGATCAAATTGGTATGTGGCTCAGACTCTGAAAGTGCCGATTTATGCTATTGAATCCTCAATTTGTGATATTCACATCGAATTGTGAGGCTCTAATATCCCAAGTAACGGTTTCAACATTGAGGTTCATTAATTCCGTTAATTCAAATTCTAATGGACTAATAACTGATAAAAACGATTGGAAATCATAAGTATCAATTATTTGGGTAATAAATTCGCTTCATAATAGCCTATTGATGTAAATTTCGAATTTACATAACAATTCATCCAAATTTTGACTTGTAAAAGTCAAATTTGATTATTGTAATCACCTACAAACTTGATCCTTGAAATTTAGACACTTTGGAATTATTTTTCTTAATTCCTAATTCCTATAACTTATTCCGGCTCGATAACATATCATTTCGATTAACAAAGTTACTTTAATAATCCCAAATTATCACTAATTGGCCCAATTAGAACATTGTATGATTAATTTAACAAATTAAACTTCTCAAATGTAATTGGGCCTCACTGGGCCTTCCTGGGCCTACCTTGGCCTTCCCTGGACCTACTTTGTTTACATTGGGCCTTACTTGAACTTATTGGGCCTTACTGGGCCTCTCTTGACTTATTGGGCCTACATTGGCTCTGTTGGGCCTTCATAGACCTTGTTGGGCTTAATTGATCTTGTTGGGTCTTCCTTGATCTTACTGGATCTTCTTTGGCTTTACTGGGCCTTCATTGGCCTTGTTGGGCCTTCATTGGCCTTGTTGGGCCTTCATTGGCCTTGTTGGGCCTACGGAGGTTAACAAGGTTAACTTGAAAAGTCGGATTGTCACATCATCCCCTTGTTAAAGGAATTTTCGTCCCGAAAATTAGCAAGTGTTAAGAGTAGTTAGGAAACTACTCACGAGTTTAAATCGTACGTGTTAGTGTGATTTGATCATTCTGTGTGCTTGTGTGTACTTACAAACAAAGTCTAATGCTTACAACATCACAACTCAATTGTGATCGTTCAATGTAACTGTTTTGCGTGTTCACTAGTTAGTTCACCTAACTGTGACTGTTTGTGTTTGATCATACTGTGTTGTGTAACCTCACACATAGCGAGTGTCTGAAACTGTTTGTACTATGTAACCCTGCACATAGCAAAATGTATGTACTATGCAACCCCACACATAGCAAAATGTGTGTAACCAATCATGTATGTACTACCATAACATGTAACATATGAAATGTAGCACATAAAACATATAGCATGCAATGTAGCACAAATGTTTGTAACAAAATCAATTGAATAATAAAATGTTTGTGCTTACAGTTTGAAATTTGCAGTGTTGATGTGTGAAAGCATCACGTCATCCCCTTGTTGAAGGAAATTTCGTCCCGAAATTTAACGTGCGCTCTCAGTGTTAGCAGTAGCTGTCTTGAATAGATGAGGATATTTCTTCATCATTTGATCTTCCCGTTCCCATGTGAATTCAGGACCCCGTCTTGAATTCCATCGAATTTGACTATCGGAATCTTGCTTTGCTTCAGTTGTTTGACCTCTCGGTCCATGATTTCCGCCGGTTCTTCAATGAATCGTAACTGTTCATCTACTTGTATTTCTTCCAACGGTACAATCAATGTCTCATCAGAAAGACATTTCTTTAAATTCGATACATGAAATACATCATGAACTCCACTGAGTTCATCCGGTAGTTTTAATTGATACGCAACCGGACCAATCCTTTTCAGAATCTCAAAAGGTCCTACGTAACGTGGACTAAGCTTTCCACGCTTGCCGAATCGTATCACACCTTTCCAAGGTGATACCTTTAGAAGAACTCGGTCACCTACTTGAAATTCCAACGGCTTGCGACGTTTGTCTGCATAACTCTTCTGTCGATCCCGAGCCGCTGCCATACGGTTCCGGATTTGAACTATCTTCTCTGTTGTTTCGTGCACCAGTTCAGGACCTGTTATCTGACTGTCACCAATTTCAGCCCAGCAAACTGGTGAACGACATTTGCGACCATACAAAGCTTCAAACGGTGCTGCTTGAATGCTTGTATGATAACTATTGTTGTAAGAGAATTCCACCAACGGTAAATGATTCTCCCAGCTATCGCCAAAATCAATGACACAAGCTCGTAACATATCCTCAAGCGTTTGAATCGTTCGTTCACTTTGACCGTCTGTCTGTGGATGATAGGCGGTACTCATATCCAAGCGAGTCCCCAATGATTTATGAAGAGATTTCCAAAAGTTGGAAGTAAACCGGGCATCCCGATCTGATATGATAGAGATTGGCACACCATGCCGTGCTACTACTTCCTTGATGTAAATGCGAGTCAGTTTCTCCATCTTATCAGTTTCCTTGATTGCTAAGAAGTGTGCAGATTTCGTTAATCGATCGACAATTACCCATATCGTATCACAACCAGTCGGTGTACGGGGTAACTTAGTGATGAAATCCATCGAAATCTGTTCCCACTTCCACATAGGTATCTCTGGTTGTTGCAGTAAACCAGATGGCTTCTGATATTCAACTTTGACTTTCGAACAAGTCAAACATTTGCTAACGTACTTAGCAATATCAGCTTTCATGTGAGGCCACCAATACAGTGCCTTCAAGTCATGGTACATCTTGTCTGATCCCGGATGGACTGAATATCTGGACTTGTGCGCTTCGTCCATCACGAGTTCCCTTAAACCTCCATATAAAGGTATCCACATTCGATCAATGAAATAACGAATTCCATCAGGTTTAACATTCAATTGTTCTTCCATTCCTCGTAAAGATTCCGGTATTAAGTTTTCCGTTTTCAAAGCCTCAATCTGAGCACTGTGTACCTTGTCAGGTAAATCAGTATGTATCGTCATCATAAGTGCACGAACTCGTCTTGTTCCCGTCGTATCTTTTCTGCTCAAAGCATCGGCTACCACATTAGCCTTTCCCGGGTGATACTTAATCGCACACTCATAATCGTTCAACAACTCAACCCATCGTCGTTGCCTCATATTAAGCTCCTTCTGATCAAAGATATGTTGCAAACTCTTATGATCAGTGTAAATAGTACATTTAGTTCCATACAGGTAATGCCTCCAAATCTTTAAAGCAAAAACCACTGCTCCTAACTCCAAGTCATGAGTAGTGTAGTTCTTTTCATGTGTTCGTAGTTGTCTGGAAGCATAAGCGATCACTTTTTCCCGTTGCATCAACACACATCCCAAACCCTGTCCAGATGCGTCACAATACACCGCAAAGTCTTCTGTTCCTTCCGGTAAAGACAGAATCGGTGCACTGCAGAGTTTCTGTTTCAATAACTGGAATGCAGCTTCCTGTTTATCCGTCCAGTTATACTTTGTTCCCTTGTGCGTAAGAGCTGTAAGTGGTTGAGCGATCTTTGAGAAACCCTCAATGAATCGTCGATAATAACCCGCCAATCCAAGGAATTGTCGTACCTCGGTAGGGGTCTTTGGCGCTTCCCAATTCTTAATCGCTTCAATCTTTGCTGGATCTACATGTATACCCTTTTCATTAACTATATGACCCAAGAACTGTACTTCTCGCATCCAGAAATCACATTTCGAGAATTTAGCATACAGTTGTTCTTGTTTCAATAGCTCTAGTAGTAATCGAAGATGTTCAGCATGTTCCTCCTCAGACTTTGAATAGATGAGAATGTCATCGATGAAAACAATGACAAACTTATCAAGATAAGGTTTACAAACACGATTCATAAGATCCATGAATACAGCTGGAGCGTTTGTCAACCCAAATGGCATGACCAAGAACTCATAATGGCCATATCTTGTCCTGAATGCTGTCTTCGGAATATCCTCCTCCTGAACTCTTAGTTGATGATAACCAGACCTGAGATCAATCTTCGAGTAATAACTCGAACCTTGCAACTGATCGAACAGATCGTCAATCCTGGGTAACGGATACCGGTTCTTGATAGTAACCTTATTCAATTCCCGATAATCGATGCACATACGGAAAGTCCCGTCCTTCTTCTTTACAAACAAAACTGGAGCTCCCCATGGTGAAAAACTAGGTCGTATGAAACCCTTATCCAACAACTCTTGCAATTGTGTGGATAACTCTTGCATCTCTGATGGTGCAAGTTGATAAGGCGCCCTAGCTATCGGTGCTGCGTCTGGTGTAAGATCGATTCGGAATTCCACCTGTCTCACAGGCGGTAATCCCGGCAAGTCTTCTGGAAATACCTCCGGAAACTCACAAACTATAGGTATATCTTCAAGCTTCCTCTCAGCTACCGGCTTTTCAGTTATAAGTGCTATAACTGCCGTATGACCTTTCCGCAGACATTTGTGTGCTTTCATACAAGATATGAGGCGCAGTGGTGTACTGCTCTTCTCACCTTGTACATATAATGTCTCTCCCTGCGGAAGAGGTATGCGAACAATCTTTTCATGGCATACGATTTCAGCCTGGTTCTTGGACAACCAGTCCATGCCAATGACTACATCAAAACTGCCTAAGGCAATAGGCATCAGATCAATCTCTAATGTCTGACCCATCAAATCAAGGATACATCCCTTATAAATGTTTTCTACTACAATTAACTTACCATCAGCTAATTCCACAGTATAGGGACTATCTAAGGCAGTGGGACTAACATTTAGCAACTTAGCAAGTGAACTAGATACAAAACTCCGGTCGGCACCAGTGTCAAATAACATAGAGGCATAGTGATTATTTAAGAGGAACGTACCCGTAACAATGTTGGGATCCTCCCGCGCTTGACGTCCTCCAATCACAAACGCCCTGCCTCTAGCACCATTGTTGTTGTTGTTGTTGTTGTTATTGTTGGTGCCATTTCCATTACCGTTGCCATTTCCGTTTCCATTACCATTGTTATTGACATTATTGTCCCCGCCCTTCTTAAGCTGTGGGCAATCTTTCTTAAAATGCCCCATTTTGCCACACTCAAAACAACCTTTCTGAGCGTTGTTCTGGTTATTGTTCTGGTTGTTATGGTTGTTCTGCAGCTCTCCGCGACAATCCTTAGCCGCGTGTCCAATCTTGCCACACCTCTGGCACTTAGCTCTGTCACACTGGTTACGCGCATGATGATAACCACACCTGTTGCACTTGGGGTGCTTACCAATATAGCCCCCCGATGATGATGATTGCTGACCACTGTTGGAATTATGATAGGACTTGTTTGAGTCCTGCTTCCTGTTCTGCTGTTGGTTGTTACCCTTGAAGTTGTTATCCCACTTTCTCTTGTGATCTCCTACCTTGGTAGCAGATGTTCGCTTAGGCAGGGTTCCCTGTAACACTGCCTGATCAGTAAGCTGATGCGCTAGACGAACAGCTTGTTGGATAGTGGTGGGATTTGCTGAAGTAACCAACCCTTGGATCTGAGGCACTAGTCCTCCAATGTACCTTTCGATCCACTTACTGACTGGAGTAGCCATGTGTGGTAGCAGTCTGGCCAGTTCATGCGATCTGGTCGTGTATTCCTCAATATTTGACCCCTCCATCTTGAGGTGCCAATACTCCTCCTCCAACTTCTGCATTTCACTACGAGGACAATACTCCTCTTGTAGCAAAGTTTTGAAGTTGTTCCAGGTCAATGCATTTGCTTCTCCCAACCCCAGAGTCTGAACATTGGAGTTCCACCAAGTCAGTGCTGGACCCTCCAATGTTCCAGTAGCAAATTTCACCTTGCTTTCCTCAGGGCAGTTGCACATTTCGAACACAGACTCTGCCTTTTCAATCCACCGAAGGAGTCCTATGGCCCCCTCCGACCCTTTGAAATTGTGAGGTTTGCAGTCCAAGAACATCTTGAATGTGCAAACTTGTGGGTTAACCAATCCCCCAGCTGGACCCTGTGGCCCTGTGTTGTGTGTCTGAGCATACTGTGCAATAGCCTCTGCGACTCTGTTGTTAATTAGCTCGTTGAGCTCAGCAACAGTCATATGTACGTTTCCCTCAGCCATTAGTTTCCTATTTATAAGAAGTGTTAGCACGAAGTCAAAATCCAATGTAACATGTGTAAGTAAAACAACAAACACAACATGTAATATAATCAACACAGTTGTTGGAAACAAACAATAATTCTTCCATAAATAGAAACTTTCTTTGAGTACAATACTTTTTGAAATGAAATACAAAATTTCAAACTACCAATGTAGGAACACAACCCGTTCCTAATAAGTTTAAACAAAACAGAAAATAAAAGAAAGAGAATCAATCGTCCTCAACAGTGGATTCAGGATCGGACTCAGCAACTGGTGCTGGTTCCTCCTCCTCATCCTCATCCTGTTCTTCATTCTCAACTACCACTAAGTCCTCCAAAGCTTCAATCCTGCTTGCCAAAATCTCCTCTCGGTTCTCTGACTCTTCTAGACGACCAATCAAATTGATCATCTCATCCCGCATGTCATGAACTAGATGGGAAAGTTCATCTTGCCTCTCAATGGCATCCCATAACTCCTGAGATCTCTGTATGAGCTTATCTTCTGCTTCATCCAAGTCCTCGCGCAACTTGGCGATCTCCTCCGCGTCCGTCCTTCGCCTCTTAGGCTCAGGAGCATCTAGTGCTGGTGGTGGATGTGTAGATGGTCCTGCAGCATAGAGTCCCTGAGTATTCACCCATGGTGCCTCCTCCGGATCCTCATCCGGGTCCTCAACTGGATCCTCATCTGGATCCTCCTCTGGATCCTCGTCTGGATCCTCCTCTGGATCCTCCTCTGGATCCTCGTCTGGGTCTGAGTCATCTCCCTCATATGGTGGAGGTGATGGAATAGGTGGTGGTGGTGATAATGGTGGTGCCGGAACTATCGGCTCCTCGTCCTCGGAATCATCAATGATAACATAAGGAAATGATGATGAAGCCATGCCTGTTACATAATATCATATGTAAGTGCATTGCGTAAGCAAATCAATTACATAATGTCATATGTAATTCTAAACAGTATGTGTAAACATGTGTGTCTAATGTCTAACAGTCATAGTCTAGGCCTATAAATGCAAACCTAGTTCGCTATAACCAATGTCTCTGATACCAATCTGTCACACCCCCAATTTTCAACTAACGGAATCACACCGTTTGGGAGCGTGGCAAACCAGGATCTCAGATCATTAGACATAGCGAAGACCTCTATATGAATTTCAAAACATACGTTGGTCTTTAAAACATAACATTCAGAGTTTACAAAAAGTTGCGGAAGCGTTTCAAAACCAAATAACAATAAACTGTTGATAAGTAAAACATTACAAATCAAAATACTGAAATATTCAAATTCAAATGTTCAAAGTGTTTATAATGCATGAGACTCTATCTTCCTAGTCCATGCCAGCTGTTACGCGCGCCTTAGCGTCCTGAGAAAACATGCAAATCAAGTCAACACAAAGGTTGGTGCATAACACAGGTTTTAAGTAATCATAGTGTTCAAAACATCAGTTTGAATAACAAGTTTGTAGATAACATAATCACAATTGCACAGTCATGATAGCTAGTCATATAAACTATTTACATACGTGTTCGACACCGAAGCTGACTAGTTGCCATGCTATTGCATGTTTTCGCCTTGCCACTATTGTCTATCACAACAATAGTAAAAAATGTGTTTGGTCAGTCAAACACCTGCGTAGATCCCATCTACCAGGTGAGGTTTGTCAAACCTAATAGATCTATTTCCAACTACCACGCTTTGCATTACAGCAAACTAAACGGTTCGAGGTGTGTAAGGACTTTCAAGTTGATATGTTGTCACATAATGTAAACAGATAACTCATGCAAGTGATATGTATCTAAAAATAGTTTGTTGCACATGTTTTCTCCCCCAAAACAGTTTAAAATAAGAAAGGGGCCGTGTACGCACCTTTGATAATAGCAGAATGATCACACACTAAAAGCTCGTGAAAGAAATCCTTCTACGAAGAATCTGTGTTTAAACAATAACCTAGTGTTATTCAAATAATCATTTTGTGCTTAAAATCACATACGTGTCAACATACGTATGTTGGATTTGCTAAGAATGTGCATACGAAAGTACGCGTGTCATTGAAATCGTTTAAATAAAATCACATTTGATTTTATTTAATTAAACGTAGTTATACGCGATTTCGTGTTCGGATTAAAATGTGAATTTTATCATTTCAACACGTTCGTATTCTCGTTACGGTTCCAACGCAACTTGAACGGATCGAAACGGAGTTAGAACGAAAGAGTTATGCTCAAAATACTAAAATAGTGTTTAAAATCCAAAAATGGTTGGGCCGGGACTCGAACCCGCGACCCTCAACTCCAACACACACTCATCTAACCAGTCAAGCCCGCTAGGGTATCGCGATATCTTTCCTGAATTAATTCTTTTAAACCTTCATCCAGTCTAATTCCTTTACCAAATTATAGCCGAAGCAATAAACCTCAAAATTGGTTATGGATTCAAACTCCATCAAACCTACAACCATGAAATCGTTGTTCAACATCTTCAGGCGATCCTGCCGGTAGTTTTAAATCTAAATTTAATCAGTTTAACCTTAGGAATTCGTTCATGACCATATTCGAACTCCCCTTCACCCATTTACAATTCAATCACTCTAATTGCCCATCACCCGATTCTGATTTCATATGCTTAACCTTCTACAACACCTTTCGATCCTTTCTGTACAATTAATTCAATTTTTGTTGTCGTATGATCCAAGAATCCCACATCATTTTCGATCAAAGAAGGCTTAAATCGACTTCTTAGAAATTGTTGTTGTTTAAGGAAATCAATATAGGTGAATCATTAAAGAAATGATTTCGGAACTTTCTGCATAGTTTAATTCCACTATAAATCTTATTTGTATCAAACCCGATTAAACCGATTATCTCCCTAGAACCCTAGAATCAAACTCCAACAATTCGTTGTTGTTTGATTAAATTGACTTAGGCATTTCATTCTATAGAACATCACGAAACTACCAGTATAAATTAATTTTATTCTAGATCACTTTTGCTATGAATCCCCCAAAACAGTTTTGCTATGAACCCTAGTTACTAGAACTTGATCAATTCGATGATGTTACCCCGAATTAACATATGGTTAAGCTTAATCGGTTGTTTTAGAAAGTATATGATCAATCACTAACCTGTTTTGATGCCCGATTGAAGTATCCCCGTTTCTAGGTTGATTTTCGGTCGACCTTCAATCCACTTCGCACACCCGAGCTTCTGAGATCAAATTGGTATGTGGCTCAGACTCTGAAAGTGCCGATTTATGCTATTGAATCCTCAATTTGTGATATTCACATCGAATTGTGAGGCTCTAATATCCCAAGTAACGGTTTCAACATTGAGGTTTATTAATTCCATTAATTCGAATCCTAATGGACTAATAACTGATAAAAACGATTGGAAATCATAAGTATCAATTATTTGGGTAATAAATTCGCTTCATAATAGCCTATTGATGTAAATTTTGAATTTACATAACAATTCATCCAAATTTTGACTTGTAAAAGTCAAATTTGATTATTGTAATCACCTACAAACTTGATCCTTGAAATTTAGACACTTTGGAATTATTTTTCTTAATTCCTAATTCCTATAAGTTATTCCGGCTCGATAACATATCATTTCGATTAACAAAGTTACTTTAATAATCCCAAATTATCACTAATTGGCCCAATTAGAACATTGTATGATTAATTTAACAAATTAAACTTCTCAAATGTAATTGGGCCTCACTGGGCCTTCCTGGGCCTACCTTGGCCTTCCCTGGACCTACTTTGTTTACATTGGGCCTTACTTGAACTTATTGGGCCTTACTGGGCCTCTCTTGACTTATTGGGCCTACATTGGCTCTGTTGGGCCTTCATAGACCTTGTTGGGCTTAATTGATCTTGTTGGGTCTTCCTTGATCTTACTGGATCTTCTTTGGCTTTACTGGGCCTTCATTGGCCTTGTTGGGCCTTCATTGGCCTTGTTGGGCCTTCATTGGCCTTGTTGGGCCTACGGAGGTTAACAAGGTTAACTTGAAAAGTCGGATTGTCACAACTAAGAACCTTGATTGATAGACTAGTCTACTCGAGTTGACCAATGCCCAACCTTTAAGTCTTAGATTTTTAATAAATGTTTATTTACTCATTTACTTAAGAATTTAACATAATGTTTCTACAAATGCTATGGTTAATCATGATTGTGTGATGAATTTGAGAAATTCAGAGGATTTCCATATTTTTTGAAACTACAAGAACTAAGAACTAAGAACTGGTGTGTTGACAATAAGGTAAAATGCTTAATTATCATTGACCACAATATATTATGTGGTTTAGTATGTTGTGGGCCGGTGGCTGGGTTGGCGGTAAGCTTCACCCTACATGTGCCATATACATAAGCATACTTGGCTGCATAACATAGGTGGTTGTTGTTGAGGTTAAGGTTGTCAATATAGATGTTCAGTGTTAACAAATTTTAGGTTGTTCAAATGTTTTTAATTGAATGTAGGGGATGAAACGCTTAACTATCACCAGGAACAATATATCATGTGGTTTGGTATGTGTTGGCTGGCGGCTAGGCTGGCGGTAAGTTTGACCCTACGTATGCCCTATATATAAGCATATTGAAGTAGATGGTATAGGTGGTTATTGGTGAGGTTAAGGTTGTCATCTGCTCAGGTTGTACGAAATTCATTTTTTTAAACAAAACTATATGTACTCACCAACTATGTGTTGACTTGAAGCCCAGATAGAGGACCTAGTATTTTGGACTAGGAAGCCCAGATAGAGGACCTAGTATTTTGGACGTGCATATATTTGAACATCATTATGCAGATTATTTTGAATATCTTGCGCAGATACAAGCTAGAAGAATTATGATGTTGATAGTAGATTTACATTGTTAAATTATGAACGAAACTGATCTAATTTAACTTTGTAATTCTATTCCATTTTGTATTTTATCATTATATATCATGTGCAATGTAAACAATCTGATCATCACAATTATCATTCTATATCACGCCCCGGGACCATTCCGCCTGACGGGACACTCGATCAAGAATGCTCTCGGGGCGCAATATCAAGAATGATAATCGTGATGATCAAATTGTTTACATTGCACATGATATATAATGAGAAAATGCTAAATAAAATAGACATCCAAAGTTAAATTACATTAGTTTTGTTCATAATTTAACAATGTAAATCTACTATCAACATCATAATTCTTCTATCTTGTATCTGCACAAGATATACAAAATAATCTGTATAATGATGTTCAAAAGTATGCAAGTCCAAAATACTGGGTCCTCAATCTGGCATCCTAGTCAAAAGCATAAACTTCTTAGTCAGACCTGTTTGTCACTTGAGAGGTCATGCAAAAAGATCAAGTCAACACATGGTTGGTGAGTTCATATTGTTTTACTTGAAAATGAGTTTGAATAAACCAGTCCGAATGACAACCTTAACCTCACCATTAACCACCTATACCATTTGATTCAGTATACTGATATCTATGGCATATGTATTTTCAAGGTAAAAGGGCACATGACCAATTAGAAACAAAAATAAATAGAAACATAGTTCCAATAAAAGGAACCCAAGGACCATATTCTTCTCCAATTTGAGTTTTACTCACATCTCGAATAAATTCAAGGACATATTTGAAGATTAGACTGTTAAGATGCCTCAGCTGCATACATCACTGCACTTCCACTTGACACCTATCGTAATGATAAACGGCTCGTCTCACCATGACCTTCTCTTGAATTCTCAAAACTTCTGTCGCTCCATCCCCGCAGGGGCAGAGAACCCGTCGCTGTCTCGGCTGTGCTACCGGACGCTCTGGGAAGTCGGAATAGGAGAGCACTTTTCATGTGGTGGGCTTACTACTTAGATGCTTTCAGCAGTTATCCGCTCCGCACTTGGCTACCCAGCGTTTACTGTGGGCACGGATCTAAGCGTTCGCTACGTAAGCGCCCTGTAGTAAGAGGAGTAGTTATGAAAAATAAGATTTCCATTTATTCATCAAAAGAAACGTCCCTTTTGAAGCAATAATTGATTTTCCTTGATACCTACATAATGCATGAAAGAATCTTTGAATAACCATAAATTCGCTTGAAAAGCACCACATACCAAACCACATGATATATTGTTCCTGGTGATAATTAAGTGTTTCATCCCATACCTTTGATTCACAACATTTGAATAACCTAAAAATCTGTTAACACCGATCACTCGAAATGACAACCTTAACCTCATCAACAACCACCTATGCTATCCAATCAAGTATGCTTATATATAGGGCATATGTAGGGTGAAGCTTACCGCCAGCCCAGCCACCAGCCCACCACATACCGAACCGCATAACATATTGTTGATAATGATAATTAAGCGTTTCATTTCACACCATCGACATAATAGTTTTGAGTTCCACAAACTTGAAATTCTATCGATTTCTTGAGTTCATCATACATTCATTATCACCTATAGTATTTGTAGAAACATGATATTAAATGCTTAAATAAATAAATAATTAAACATTTAAATACAACTAAAACGTATTGACTGGGCCTTGATTTAACTCAATCAATTGTTCTTAGTTGTTGGCGGTGTCCAGTTTGTATCGTCTCACACGTGGCCTATATCAGGCTTGACCCAAAGGAGTCTACCTGTATGTGTCGGGACTTTATGATGTGCCCATATCAGGTTGACCTTTAAGGTCTACTGTACATGTCGGGACTTTAATATATCCTCTGATCTTTGTTCACCTCTGTTCTCTTGTGTTGGTTTGATTTTGTGCCCATAATAGCGTGACTGTAAAAGTCTACTATTTGTGGCTGGACTTTCCGTGTGTTTACACGTGGTCTTGATCGGCATACAACTGACATCCACCTTGAATTGTTCTTTATTGAGCTTATTAGTTCTTTGATTCACACACGATAATGATTTCTTTGATTTTGATCTTCAGATTCCTTGAACACAACCTTGACATTTGTTCTTTGAATTTGAGTTTTAGTTTCCTTGAACACAACACTGATATTAGTCCTTTTAATTTAGTTTGTTAGTTTCCTTGCACACATCTCTGAAAATAGTTCTTTGTTTTGAAACCATTATCCTACTTATGATGATTAATTAATTTATTTAGTAAGCCTGTAAATAGTTTACATAGACAAAAGTCTAGGATACAATTATGTATATAAAACATACATGAAGTAAAAGCATTTACGTAAAATATATTTCAAGAAAATAATTTACGCATGCTTCTCAGCCTCGTGCTTTTAAAACAAAAATGTTTTAAAAAGAGGCAATGAACTCACATGTGTTGCTATGTAATGATTCACAACAAATATGCGCGCTCGTTACTTGTAGATTAAGTATCTTGAGTACCTAAGTTGTTTTAAGAGGATTCGAATACTATAAGTATTTATAGTTGACGTATTCAGGGTTTTGGTCTCGGGGTGCAACTAAGTGTCCTAGATTTTACTAGTGTGTTTCTATGTCCCTCTAACTAGTCTACACTAATTATCCCTTTACCGTATAGATGTTCACAAATAACCTTACCTATATAAGGTCTAATTTATCACATTCATATTCTTTTTAAGGAAAACATCATTAATAATTACATTTTAAGTTGAGATCTTTAAGTTAGAAATTATTTAATTTATTGTAATTATCATTTTCAACAAAGTAATTCATGAACCATTTTTTTATTTGATCAAAAACATAAGTTATTTTAAGAAATCATAAGTTAACATATGAGATTTAGGTTAATCCCACTGGATTAACCCTAAGTATTTCATGAGTCTTTGTTCTTTGTAGTCATTGATCGTCTTGATATATAACATGCTTGAGGAAGTTTAATTGAATTTTCTTACTTAGTTATATGTTTAAATAGAATTCACTAAGTGTTAGGTGTTTGCAATAAAGTCCACACCTATATACTTAGTTTGTTTTCTTGACCCTTAAAGAATTCTCACCACCTCATTCATGATTTTGTTAAATAGAACCCGATTGTTTTAACATCATATGATTTCCAAAATTCATTTTTATATATCAAAATGATTTACGGAAAGCCTTGGTGTTGGAAACCCTATTCATGATTTCAATAAATGAAACCCGTGTGTTTCAAACCCAAATTGTATTCACTAATCTATGTTTACACATCATTGTAATTTAGAATATTTTAGTGTTAAACGTTTGCCTGGATGGTTTACCAAAACCATATAATACCCTCGTGAAACCCTAATATATTTTCCCCATGCATGCAATCCATGTACCCAACCCATGCATGCATGGTCCTAAGAATGAACAACCACGAGTGAAACCCCCAATTTTTTTCATTCGTCTAACACTGTTATACGAATGATATCCCTGTGAATGACCTACACCCGAATGTGGCTGGTCCTGCGAATGGGATCTCCAGCCTATCGAATGGTGCTCATGCGAAGTAGAGTGGTCGACCGGACGAGGATTCATATAAATAGGAGGGCAACTGAATGAGATCTCATGCAAATGTGGTGCTTCAGTCGGCCATAACCATTCGGTTGAGGAGCTCCTTCCGCCATAAGCCCATTCGGACGTGTGTCTGTCGGCTGGCCTGTGTGTCCTCATTCACCTGTTCGAGCCCAGCCCCATCCCTTCTTCCAGTTTTTAGGCTAGAGAAAGGTGTTCTCCAAGCTCCAAACTCATCCTAGTCCATTTTTGTGTAATTCCTATGGGTTTTATGGTGGTAAAACCGGTTATAGGTGAGGGTTTGAACCAAGGGTTTAAAAACCCTAAAAATCGCGATTTTGAACTCGGATTTACCACTTTACAGATGGTTCTAAGCTCTGATTTCTTGTACTTTCACGATCTACAAGTTGTTGTGGTCGTTTGGGAACCAAGATGGCTCGATTTGCTGAAGAAATGAGGATTCTAGGGCTTTGTTTATAGAGAGAGAAAGTTTAGGGAGAGAATGACGAAAATGGCGATGGTGGCTGGTAGGTGGGGGAAGAAAATGGCATTTACATTAAATGTTTTCAAACACTCGAGTATGTTCAGGCTCGTTCGGTCTCACTCGGTTTCGCGTAAAAGCGTCGATTTCCTTTCGTTTTCGTAACGAAACATTACGGTTTAAAAGGAGAGTTTATAAATTTTATTTAGGTGATAATTCCTAGTAAATTAACTAATATCTTTCGTTTATTTTAAATTTCAGAAAACGTTAAGCTTTATCTGTTTAAATCGAATCGTACAGTCGTAGCGTGTATTCATTCAGATCGTCACTCGTATGAACACGATGATAACTACACTTTTCAATATGATTTTCTAATTATTAGACATCATTCAGAATATTAAACTTTCAGATACATTAGTACAGATCGTCATCTATACGAATAACCCGTCCGTTTAACATTCACTTAACGACGTCCGTTGTTATTTTGTTCTGTTCAACCTCACATATGTTTATACGTAATAATATTCGAATTAACAATCATGTGATGGTTATATGTCGTCAGACAAATTTCTGACTGTTGAAGCATGGTTTTGAGTTATGTTTCCAAAATGAATGCGAAATAGTTTTGTGTCAAACATAAAATGATAATGATATACATGTAGCACACATAGATTGTACCTGAATCAATGTTCCTGTTACTGTTCCGGTTATGTTTCCGGCACTGGTGTTACACATTCCGAAAACTGCCTTCTGAACACGGTATGGATATTTTGAATTCCTAGTGATGCCATTCGGCCTAACAAACGCACCCGCGGTTTTCATGGGTCTCATGAACCTAGTGTGTAGGCCGTACTTGGATCAGTTCGTTATTGTTTTCATTGACGACATACTGATCTACTCTAAAAGTGAAGAGGAGCACGAACGACTTCTTAGGAAAATTCTGGAGCTATTGAGGAATGAGAAACTTTACGCCAAATTCTCGAAATGCGAATTTTGGTTATAAGAGGTTCAATTCTTGGGTCATGTGATAAACATTAGAGGTATTCATGTGGACCCTACCAAGATTGAGGTGATGAAGAACTGGAATAACCCTACGACACCGACGGAGAGATGATCGTTTGTGGGTTTGGCAGGCTACTATAGGAGATTCATTTCAAATTTCTCCAAAATAGCTCTGCCACTGACCCGACTAACCCAGAAAGGTGAACTGTTCGTCTGGGAATACGAACAAGAAGATGCGTTTCAAACTTTGAAACAGAAACTTTGTGATTCTCTGCTCTTATCCCTCCCATAAGGTACAGAAGACTTTGTGCTGTATTGTGACGCGTCCCATGAGGGACTTGTTGCGTGTTAATGAAACGAGACAAAGTTATCGCGCACGCGTCAGGACAACTGAAAATACATGAAAAGAACTACACAATGCACTGTCACACCCCGAGCCAGCAGGCCGAATCGTATGTCCCGTCCGGCGGAAGTTTCCCGGGGCGCGATATTAGGAATGATAATCGTGATGATCAGATTGTTTACATTGCACATGATATAAATGAGAAATGCTAAATAGAATAAAATTACAAAGTTAAATTACATCAGTTTCGTTCATAATTTAACAATGTAAATCTACTATCAACATCATAATTCTTCTATCTTGTATCTGCACAAGATATACAAAATAATCTGTAAAATGATGTTCCAAAAATATGCAGGCCCAAAAATACTAGGTCCTCTATCTGGCATCGTAGTCAAAAAGCAATAACTTCTTAATTCACCTATTCGTCACCTGAGAAGTCATGCAAAAAGATCAAGTCAACACATGGTTGGTGAGTTCATATAGTTTAGTATTTGAAAAATAGCTTTGCAAACCCTTTTTCGGTAAAAATCCTAACCTCATTAACATCACATGTGATATCCAGTTCGGTATGCTTATATATAGGGCATACGAAAGGGTCGAGCCTACAACCCGCCCAGACGCCATCCCACCACATACTAAACCACATATGGCATTGTTGCTAATGATAATTAAGCATTTTTACATACCTTTCACTTCCATTCCATCATAGTAATAAACATGCACACAAAACATTTGTTAAACTCTCGTGTAACAACGTTAATCTCATTAACATCACATGTAATATCCAGATCGCTATGCTTATATATATGGCATACGAAAGGGTCGAGCCTACAACCCACCCAGACGCCATCCCACCACATGCTAATCCACATATGACATTATTGTTATTGATAATTAAGCATTTTACCCCCACCATTAACACATTAGTTCCTCAGTTCTTTGTTCCTATAACTACACAAATTAGAAATCTCAATTGATGCGTTATGTTCATCACGCAATCATGATCAACCATAACATTTGTAGAAACAATTCAATAAATGCCTAGTTAAATGAATAAATAAACATTTAATAAAATATAGGACCTAATGATTGGGCCTTGGTCAACTCGAGTAGACTAGTTTAGCAATCAGGGTTCTTTGTAATAAAGAAGATCTGTAAATCTCATCAAACATGCGACCTGTAATCAATCAGTCTAGCTAGGACTTCTTTTGATATACATGCTTTTATAGTTCTTTAGACTGTTCGTAGTTCGTATAGTTCTTTAGTTCTTTGGCACATGTTATCTTTGAGTATTTCCCAGATGTTCCTCAAAACGGTTAGGGAATACTGTAAATGTCATCAAACATGCGTCTCATATTCGATCAGTCTAGCAAGGACATCTTTCAAACATGTGATTGGCACATGCTATCTTTGATATTTCCTAGTCAGACCCTTGAAAATAGTTACTTGTTCATAGTTCTTTGAAATGGATCGTTAGTTCTTTGACAACACACCACTGAAAATAGTTCTTTACAGTAAACAGTTAGTTCTTTGAAAATAGATCTTTAGTTCTTTCTGAGTAGACCTTTGGAAATAGTTCTTTGCTTTAGTTCTTTAGTACTTTGATAGGAGATCTTTGAAATTAGTTCTTTAATTCGAAATAGTTATCTACTCATAAAGAATAAACAACTTACTTTGAATTTCTGTATATTCTATACCTAAACAGAATCTAGGATAACAATTATACATATAAACATATGTTAAGTTAAAGCATTTAACTAAATATAATCTTACGAAAATAATTTACGCATACTTCTCAGCCCCGCGTTTGAAAACAAAAGCATTTAACATCTGTGCCGGAATCGTTACCGGAACAGTGAACTGTACAGTAACTTGTACAATAACTCAGGTACAAACTAGGAGAAATACTTACAAGCTATTAACATTTGATGACAAACATAAACTATTACACGATGTTTCTGAAATTCTAATTTTAAACCTCATGGTTTAAACGGTCAGAAACACATCAGACAATCATGAACAGATGCATACATGCTTGATTTTATATTATTAGGTTTAAACATATGTGAGGATAACCAGAACAAAACTATAACAGTTGCTGTTACAGAATGCTAAACCGACAAACTATTCGTATAGGTGACGATCTGTACGAATAGATCTGATAGTTTAACGATCTGAAACGATGACTGGAAAGTAGAAAACAAAATCAGAAAGTGAAACGTACGATCGTGTTCGTACAGTTAGCGCTCTGTACGAAAACGCGCGTAAGTGACATTTTCTGACGAAACGGAAACGAATACGATTCGAACGATAATAAAGTTAAGAAAATATAATGTTTCCTGTTTTACAATTTTGAAACTCATCCGAAATAAATTAAAAAGAAACTACTTAATTTAAAGTACGTAAATTACGCGAACAAAATTACGAAACGTTTAAAAATAACGAATTTCTATAGAGAATTCAAGAAAACAATATTTAAAGTAATTACTAAAAAAGTAAATACTTTCCAAACGTTTAAAATAAAGTCCTTTTTATTTAATTTATAAAACACGCGCGTTACGATCCGAAAACGTGACGAAAACGAGAACCGAGCAACCGAAACGACCCTGAATACCCTCGGGGTATGTAAAGGCTAAATGAGCCTACTTATTTCATTTTCACCACCATATTTCTTCTTCATGCTTCAATTTTCGGATTCCATCTTCACCACCATTTACAAGCTTCAAATCCATCTTTCTCCTTCGTTTCTTGGCCGATTCTTGTGTTCTTGGCATCCACGCGAAGCTCTTTACTCCCTCTACACGGAAGTACAACTGAGCTGAAAGCTTAACCGCTCATAAACGAGGTATGGAAGCTTGAACATCACAAATTTTAGGGTTTTATCACCCATGCTCGACCTAAACTTGCACTCGGTCAAGAATCTAACCTACGCACACTATACACCTTAGGGGGGACCGATTTTCGGGTAATAACACCAAGGGAAATAGTCTAGCCACAGTAGGAAGCTCAAAGATGATGATAAGTTGTAGGGTTCGTGAAGCTCTCACAAGGGCGAACCCTCGGCCTTGCAAGCAAACCATAGCCGAACCGATCACTTTCACCGAACCTCTCTGCTTGTGGCGAACCTGATCATACTATCAGGTGAACCCTACATGAGTCCTCAACGAACCCTAGTAAACCATGTGAGCCACGAGCGAACCTTGCCGAACCCACGTGGACAGCAAAACCTTAGACGAACCCTTCCTTTCAGGTGGCCGAAGCTAGCCGAACCCTGTTTCCCTAGGGCCGAACCTTGACATGTGCCACCTATCACCAAACCCTCGGTGACTTAGCCAAACCTTGTGTCCATGCATGCAAACTTTTGGTAGCCGAACCCTTAGGGGCAAGCGAACCTTGCATGTTTAAACCATCAACCGCGAACCTTAATGCGCCTAAACTAGCCGAACCCTAACACTCACGAACCTTAGGGTTCGTCGGATGGGCTAAGGCCGAACCTTGGGTCAACCTGTTAAAAGGTTCGCTGGAAATGCACCAGCCGTGCATTTGGCGATCCATGCAAAGTAATCGGCCCAACTCGCTTGGCCCATGGCCAATGGTTGGGTCCACATTGATCCATTTGACCCAATTTCTTATTCGATTCGGCCCAATCTAGCACTTGGCCCACACATCAAGCCCATAACATGGGTCTAGTTAATGAAAATGATTCGGTCCGACTAACCTGCCCATTTAACTCAATAGTTGAAATAATACTTGAAACAAAAAGGATCTTATGCCATAACAATACTTGAACGAGGTACTAGACATTAAAGGATGTTAAATTTTAACTAAAAACCTAAGTCTCATACATAGTATCTCTTTTGTTACAAAGTCACAAGAAAAAGATTTTTAAACAAGTAAACCAGTACCTTGAGCTTAAACAATGAGACTAAGGACCATTAAAGTCCTTAGCTAGCCAATTGGGCCAAATGATGACCAAGATATACGAGATTAGTCAAAGACCATCACCTCCACATACTCTCATCAATGAAAAAAACATACACTTATAAACTATGTACAATGGGGAATTAACACAGGATCGTGAAACTAACAACAAACACAACAAAGAGCGCGTGCATTCTAAGATAAGCTAAGTCAACCACTTCAAACACCAGGTGAGTTCATTTGTCCCTTTTCGAACCTTTTGTTTTACCTCGGGACTGAGAAGCATGTTAAACAATTATTAAAATGCTTATTAAATGCTTTTACACATAATTACAATGCTTATACTAATGCGTGAATTTGAAATGCTTGGATGGGAAACCAAAGACTAAGGCTATAGTGTAAATGGCAAATGCTATTTACTTTATACTTATTTACATTATGCAAATGCTTTGTGATCAAACTAGAAACTAGTATACTTTGAGAAGCTATAAATTCGTTACTTATACTACAAACGAGAAGTTTAAACTATATACTTGAGGCTTACAATATAGATTTGAAGCCTAAACCTTTTGCAAAACGCTTATGATATAAACTTAATACCTAAACATTGAGCTAAATACTTACGTTATAAGCTATGTGCTTAAACTATACAATTGAGGTTTAACTTATAAACTCTATGTTTAACTATATACCAAATCTTAAGGCTTTGGAAAATACTTAAACTAAACACTAATGCTTTATACAATTATTTCAGAAAGTGAATGTTCTACACCTTTAGTCAATTAACAAATTACCTTACACTTACAATGATTTGCTTAAACTTAACTTGAAACTTATATGCTTAGAAATACTTATATACGTGAGATGCTTGAAACACTTGGATGCTTATTATACTTGAAATACTTGAAAGCACGTGAATACTTGATATACTTTGAGATACTTGAAAACACGTGAATGCTTGATACATTTGGGATACTTGCAATACTTGAATGCATGATATACTTGGGATACATGAACACTTGGAATGCTTGATACATTTGGATGCTTGATACATTTGGATGCTTGAACACTTGAATTCTTAAAACATGGGATGCTTAAACAAAAGACTGAATGACCGCCGCGTGTTGACCTGTGTGTCAACCCCTACTAGTCATCAGTGAAACAATGTGAATGCTTTAGACTTGTATGCATAAACTTTTGGACATTGTAAGACAGACTGTTGGCCGCCGCGTGTTGACCTGTGTGTCAACCCCTACTAATCATCAGTGTTCTTCTTTGTCAGAGTCATGTAAGACAGACTGATTGGCCGCCGCGTGTTGACCTGTGTGTCAACCCCTACTAGTCATTCAGTGTTCTTCTTGATTCATCCATGATTATGACAAGTGGCTAGAATGATTGGGTTCTTCTAGTTGACTATGTGTTAACTTGAAGGTTCCTCTATCAAAACATGTCACGAGTCATGTTTAGGATCATTATGGATGGACGCTGAACTCCTTAGGGTTTCCAGCTGTCCATAATGGTGCCTATTAAACTTAATACTTATACGTAGTGGAATCAATAGTGTGGAGTGAAACGCTTAATTATCATTAACAACAATATGTTAAGCAGCCCGGTATTTGGTGGGACGGTGGCTGGGGCTTGTCCCCTACATATGCCCTATATATAAGCATACATGGTTGGATAGCATAGGTGGTTGTTAGTGAGGTTAAGGTTGTCATTTCGGGGGAAACAAAGTAAACATTGGCAGGGAAAACAAATGCTAAGAATCATATGTCGTGGAATCAAATGCTAATGAATCAAGGTAGTGGAGTAAAACGCTTAATTATCATTAGCAACAATATGTTAAGTAGCCCGGTATGTGGTGGGACGGTGGCTGGGGCTTGTCCCCTACATATGCCCTATATATAAGCATACTTGGTTGGATAGCATAGGTGGTTGTTAGTGAGGTTAAGGTTTTCATTCAGGGAATCAAGGTAAACAATTACAGGGTAATCAAATTCAAAGAATCAAACATTTGGAATCAAACATTTTGGGAATCAAACAGGTAGGATGAGACGCTTAATTATCATCAGGAACAATATATCATGTGGTTTGGTATGTGGTGGGACGGTGGCTGGGGCTTGTCCCCTACATATGCCCTATATATAAGCATACTGAAACAGATGGTATAGGTGGTTAATGGTGAGGTTAAGGTTGTCATTCAAAGGATTTTTCAAACTATTTTTACATAAAAACTATATGAACTCACCAACCATTGTTTTGAATTTGTTTTATTACATGCTTTCTCAGGTGACGCACAGGATTAAGCTAAGATTCAGGATTGCATGCTAGGATGACCAGATATAGATCCTAGTTGACTTTTGAAGAAGCACATCTTTTGAGATCAATATAAGTCTCTTTTGACATCTTGTACATATACAAGATAGATATATTTGATTCTTTTGAATAGGTTTACTTAGTTAAATTACTAAACCTTGACATTTGTAATTTAACTTTGTAATCCTAGTTAATGAGTTATTGTGCTTAATTATTCTTAACATTGATGCTATGTAAACAATCTGATCATCACGATTATCATTCACGATATCGCGCTCTGAGAACCTTCCGCCCGACGGGGACTTCGATGCAACCCCGCCGGCTCGGGGTGTGGTAGATTGGTATCAGAGCTCAAGGTTATAGAGAATAATAGGTCACATACTTAAACGGTTTGACCTAGACTATAACTTAGGGATCCTCATATAGAGAACATAAGACTTAAGTTTGCATTGTGTCTTCTGCATTCGATCACTGCTCTAACCAATATCTTTGGTTATGATCAGAATGCCGCCTAGAAGACAACCGACCCCGGTGCCTACTTCACAGACCTCAGCACCGCACTCTTCAACGCCATCACCGCCTGATTCACCGCCACCTCCTCCTCCTCCACTAAACCCTCCTCCGAACCCTACTGCAGCTATAGTTCTGGATCCTGCTACTGTTGCCTTGGCGACATTACTGAGTAGCCAGTTGACTAACCAGATGAAGGATATTATTTCGGATATGATCAACAGGATTCGAGACCACGGTAACAACTCCGGGCGTACTATGGGGGAAACTAGTGGAAACACCGGTGCTAAATCAGACTGTTCGTATAAGTCATTCGTAGGATGCAAACCGCCAAGTTTCAGTGGCATTGAAGGAGCTGTTGGACTCATTCAATGGTTAGAAAAGATGTAGGCTACATTGGACCTAAGCAGTTGTCCGGAAAGGCATAAGGTTCGCTATGCTGCAGGATCTTTCAGTAAGCGTGCCCTAACTTGGTGGAACTCCTAGATAAATGCTCGAGGTAGGGATGAAGCACTAGCCATGCCTTGGGCAGAATTCGAAACCCTCCTGAGGAATGAATTCTGTCCTAAGCACGAACTACAGAACTTGGAAGTTGAACTCTCAAATCATGTGATGAAAGGAGCTGATCACATGACATTCACTACTCGCTATCATGAACTGGTAGCCTTGATGCCTGAGATGGTGGCAACACTGGAAAAACGAATTGACCGATATGTAGAAGGATTACCATCCTGCATTCAGGGCATTGTACTTGCTGCAAACCCTGCAACTTTAGAATCTGCTATCTCTTTGTCAGCTAAACTCACTGACGTGATGGTGAAGTCCGGAGAATTGAAAGATGATTCGGACAAGACTAAAGAGAAACAACCAAAGAAGAAACAAAAAGGCATTCAACAATATGAAATGCCCACACCACTCAATCAAGTTGCTGCAGAACCTGCTAAATCTGCACGCAAACCTTACAATGGTGTACATCCTCAATGTGCACAATGTTAGTTTCATCATGCTGCCACTATGCCGTGTAGGCAGTGTACCAACTGTGGCTGAAAAGGCGATCTGGCTCAACATTGTCGAACTTCACCGGCACCGATCGTGAACAATGCTGCTATGGCAATACCACCACAAAACCCTGGCAATCACAACAATAACAATTGGGGATGCTATAACTGTGGAGAACTAGGTCATTTCTCCAGGAACTGCCCAAAGAGGGCACAATCGGGAGATCAAGTACCAAGGGGAAGAGCTTTCATGATTGGAGCTCCTGCTGCACGCCAAGACCTAGAAACGGGTACTGGTATGTGACACCCTTTAACTCATAAGACTTCATTTTATTTTAATACTAGTATGAATAAGAAATTTATCTTATTCCTATTTAGTATAATCACATGAGTACTCCATGAGAACTTAGGAACTCTTTTATTGCTTAGAAACAATGAAAGAAACCTTATTTAATGCATAAAACATACACAGGAAAGCACTATTAACACTAAGGTGGTGCAACAATTGATGCTCATAGCATCAGTTTGTTTTGAACAAAAAAAAGTGTTAGAACCATGCAAAGATTTAGTAAGTCGCAACAGTAGGACAACTATGAGCAAAAAAAAAAAGTCTCAGACGCGACCCATAATTTTATTTGGGAGCGTAGGGACTTTATATCATACAAAAGTCTTTTCACTTGTTTACAAAGAAATTTGTACCGATAATAACTTTTAAATTTCGGGACGAAATTTCTTTAACAAAGGGAGACTGTAACATCTGTGCCGGAATCGTTACCGGAACAGTGAACTGTACAGTAACTTGTACAGTAACTCAGGTACAAACTAGGAGAAATACTTAGAATCTATTAACATTCGATGACAAACATAAACTATTACACGATGTTTCTGAAATTCTAATTTTAAACCTCATGGTTTAAACAGTCAGAAACACATCAGACAATCATGAACAGATGCATACTTGCTTGATTTTGTATTATTAGGTTTAAACGTATGTGAGGATAACCAGAACAAAACTATAACAGCTGCTCTTACTAAATGATAAACAGACAAACTATTCGTATAGGTGACGATCTGTACGAATAGATCTGATAGTTTAACGATCTGAAACGATGACTGAAAAGTAGAAAACAAAATCAGAAAGTGAAACGTACGATCGTGTTCGTACAGTTAGCGCTCTGTACGAAAACGCGCGTTAGTGACGTTTTTTTGAAGGAAATATAATGTTTCCTGTTTTACAATTTTGAAACTCATCTGAAATAAATTAAAAAGAAACTACTTAATTTAAAGTACGTAAATTACGCGAACAAAATTACGAAACGTTTAAAAATAACTAATTTCGATAGAGAATTCAAGAAAACGATATTTAAAATAATTACTAAAAAAATAAATACTTTCCAAACATTTAAAATAAAGTCCTTTTTATTTAATTTATAAAACACGCGCGTTACGATCCGGAAACGCGACGAAAACGAGAACCGAGCAACCGAAACGACCCCGAATACCCTTAGGGTATTTAAAGGCTAAATGAGCCTACTTATTTCATTTTCACCACCATATTTCTTCTTCTTGCTTCAATTTTCGGATTCCATCTTCACCACCATTTACAAGCTTCAAATCCATCTTTCTCCTTCGTTTCTTGGCCAATTCTTGTGTTCTTGGCGTCCACGCGAAGCTCTCGACTCCCTCTACACGGAAGTACAACTGATATGAAGACTTAACCGCTAATAAACAAGGTATGGAAGCTTGAACATCACGAATTTTAGGGTTTTATCAACCATGCTCGACCTAAACTCACACTCGGTGTAGAATCTTACCTACGCACACTCTACACCTTAGGGGGGACCGAGTTTCGGGTAATAACACAAAGGGAAATAGTCTAGCCACAGTAGGAAGCTCAAAGATGATGATAAGTTGCAGGGTTCGTGAAGCTCTCACACGGGCGGAGCCTCTGCCTTTCAAGCAAACCATAGCCGAACCTATCACTTTCACCGAACCTCTCTGCTTGTGGCGAACCTGATCATGCTATCAGGCGAACCCTACATGAGTCCTCAACGAACCCTAGTAAACCATGTGAGCCACGAGCGAACCTTGCCACTTCTCTTTAGGTGGCGAACCCACATGGACAACAAAACCTTAGATGAACCCTTCCTTTCAGGTGGCCGAAGCTAGCCGAACCCTGTTTCCATAGGTCCGAACCTTGACATGTGCCACCTATCACCGAACCCTTGGTGACTTAGCCGAACCTTGTGTCCATGCATGCAAACTTTTGGTAGCCAAACCCTTAGGGGTAAGCAAACCTTGCAAGTTTAAACCATCAACCGCGAACCTTCATGCGCCTAAACTAGCCGAACCCTAACACTCACGAACCTTAGGGTTCGTCGGATAGGCTAAGGCCGAACCTTGGGTCAACCTATTAAAAGGTTCGATGGAAATACACCAGCCGTGCATTTGGCGATCCTTGCAAAGTAATCGGCCCAACTCGCTTGGCCCATGGCCAATGGTTGGGTCCACATTGATCCATTTGACCCAATTTCCTATTCGATTCCGCCCAATCTAGCACTTGACCCACACATTAAGCCCATAACATGGGTCTAGTTAACGAAAATGATTCGGTCCGACTAACCGGCCCATTTAACCCAATAGTCGAAATAATACTTGAAAGAAAAAGGATCTTATGCCATAACAATACTTGAACGAGGTACTAGACATTAAAGGATGTTAATTTTAACTAAAAACATAAGTCTCATACATAGTATCTCTTTTGTTACAAAGTCACAAGAAAAAGATTTTTAAACAAGTAAACAAGTACCTTGAGCTTAAACAATGAGACTAAGGACCATTAAAGTCCTTAGCTAGCCAATTGGGCCGAATGATGACCAAGATATACGAGATTAGTCAAAGATCATCACCTCCACATACTCTCATCAATGAAAAAAACATGCACTTATAAACTATGCACAATGTGGAATTAACACAGGATCGTGAAACTAACAACAAACAGAACAAAGAGCGTGTGCATTCTAAGATAAGCTAAGTCAGCCACTTCAAACACCAGGTGAGTTTATTTGTCCCTTTTTGAACCTTTTGTTTTACGTCGGGACTGAGAAGAATGTTAAACAATTATTGAAATGCTTATTAAATGCTTTTACACATAATTACAATGCTTATACTAATGCGTGAATTTGAAATGCTTGGATGGGAAACCAAAGACTAAGGCTATAGTGTAAATGGCAAATGCTATTTACTTTATACTTATTTACATTATGCAAACGCTTTGTGATCAAACTGGAAACTAGTATACTTTGAGAAGCTATAAATTGGTTACTTATACTACAAACGAGAAGTTTAAACTATATACTTGAGGCTTACAATATAGATTTGAAGCCTAAGCCTTATGCTAAACGCTTATGATATAAACTTAATACCTAAACATTGAGCTAAATACTTACCTTATAAGCTTGATATACTTTGAGATACTTGAAAACACGTGAATGCTTGATACATTTGGGATACTTGCAATACTTGAATGCATGATATACTTGGGATACATGAACACTTGGAATGCTTGATACATTTGGATGCTTGAACACTTGAATGCTCGAAACATGGGATGCTTAAACAAAAGACTGATTGACCGCCGCCTGTTGACCTGTGTGTCAACCCCTACTAGTCATCAGTGAAACAATGTGAATGCTTTAGACTTGTATGCATAAACTTTTGGACATTGTAAGACTGACTGTTGGCCGCCGCGTGTTGACCTGTGTGTCAACCCCTACTAGTCACCAGAGTTCTTCTTTGTCAGAGTCATGTAAGACAGACTGATTGGCCGCCGCGTGTTGACCTGTGTGTCAACCCCTACTAGTCATTCAGTGTTCTTCTTGATTCATCCATGATTATGAAAAGTGGCTAGAATGATTGGGTTCTTCTAGTTGACTTTATGTTAACTTGAAGGTTCCTTTATCAAAACATGTCACGAGTCATGTTTAGGATCATTATGGATGGACGCCGAACTCCTTAGGGTTTCCAGCTGTCCATAATGGTGCCTATTAAACTTAATACTTGTACGTGGTGGAATCAATAGTGTGGAGTGAAACGCTTAATTATCATTAACAACAATATGTTAAGCAGCCCGATATGTGGTGGGACGGTGGCTGGGGCTTGTCCCCTACATATGCCCTATATATAAGCATACTTGGTTGGATAGCGTAGGTGGTTGTTAGTGAGGTTAAGGTTGTCATTTCTGGGTAAACAAAGTAAACATTGGCAGGGAAAACAAATGCTAAGAATCATATGTCGTGGAATAAATGCTAATGAATCAAGGTAATGGAGTGAAACGCTTAATTATCATTAACAACAGTATGTTAAGTAGCCCGGTATGTGGTGGGACGGTGGCTGGGGCTTGTCCCCTACATATGCCCTATATATAAGCATACTTGGTTGGATAGCATAGGTGGTTGTTAGTGAGGTTAAGGTTGTCATTCAGGGAATCAAGGTAAACAATTACAGGGTAATCTAATTCAAAGAACCAAACATTTGGAATCAAACATTTTGGGAATCAAACAGGTAGGATGAGACGCTTAATTTTCATCAGGAACAATATATCATGTGGTTCGGTATGTGGTGGGACGGTGGCTGGGGCTTGTCCCCTACATATGCCCTATATATAAGCATACTGAAACAGATGGTATAGGTGGTTAATGGTGAGGTTAAGGTTGTCATTCAAAGGATTTTTCAAACTATTTTTACATAAAAACTATATGAACTCACCAACCATTGTGTTGAATTTGTTTTATTACATGCTTTCTTAGGTGACGCACAGGATTAAGCTAAGATTCAAGATTGCATGCTAGGATGACCGGATATAGATCCTAGTTGACTTTTGAAGAAGCACATCTTTTGAGATCAATATAAGTCTCTTTTGAGATCTTGTACATATACAAGATAGATATATTTGATTCTTTTGAATAGGTTTACTTAGTTAAATTACTAAACCTTGACATCTGTAATTTAACTTTGTAATCCTAGTTAATGATTTATTGTGCTTAATTATTCTTAACATTGATGCTATGTAAACAATCTGATCATCACAATTATCATTCACGATATCGCGCTCCGAGAACCTTCCGCCCGACGGGGACTTCGATCCAACCCCGCCGGCTCGGGGTTTGACAATGGTCGAATGGGTCACGACCGAAGAAAGGTTGGCCGAACGAATGGAGTTGTCGTATGAGTCTAGGCCGACCGAATAGGTGATAGGCGAATGAGGTGGTCTTGAATGAAACTGCACCCCTTTTTGGCCGATCGAATGAACATGTGACCATTCGGCCGAATGGGCCTAGTTTGCTTCGGCTTACTACCCATTCGGCCACCTGAGTAGAAGCCATTCGGCCTATCGAGATCTAAGGGAACATCATCCATGTTTTACCAGCCAATCGACTAAGAATGAAGGGGGGGTTTGCTTCTACATCATCCTAAAGGGTTAGTGAGAGTTTTCCGAAGGGTTTTGAGGTGTTTGAACTGGTTTCTAAAAGGGTTAGAAAACCCTAAAAATCGCAACACAAGATTGGTTTTTACCTTAAATCAAACGGTTTAAAGCTCAGATCCTCTGTACTTCTACGATCTACGTGTAGTGGTGGTCGTTTAGACACCAAAAACACCTGAATCGGTTGAGAAATGAGTGAGATGGAGAGTTGGTTTCTAGAGAGAGAAAATGTAGAGAGAGAAACGTGTTGGAGAAGAAGAAGCTGGTTGGTGGTGGTTGGTATGGCATTAAATGCCATCATAAATGGTTTCAAATTAACGGGGTTCGTTTGGGTTCGTTCGGTTCCGCTCGGTTTCGCGTAAAAGCGTTGTTTTTCTTTTGTTTTCGCGACAACGTCCCGGTTTTAAAGCTAAAATTTGATAAATTAATTTAGGTGGTTATTCCTAGTAAATTAACTAATTATCTTTCGTTTATTTTAAATTTTCAAAAATATTTAATTAACTGTTTAAAATCGAATCGTACAGTCGTTGCGCGTATTCATTTGAATCGTCACCCGTACCAACACGACGATAACTATACTTTTCGATATGGTTTTCTAATTATTGGATATCATTCAGAACGTTACACTTTCAAATATATTCGTACAGATCGTCACCTATACAAATAATCTGTCGATTTAGCATTCTTGTAACAACATCCGTTATTGTTTTGTTCTATTCAACCTCGCATACGTTCATACATTATAGCATCCAAACAAGCATTTATGTGTGAGTTCAGTGTTGTCTAATGTGTTTCTGACTGTTAAACCGTGAGATTTAATCAGATTGCTGAAACAATAGCTTAATAGTTTAGTGTCAAGCATCACAATGTTAATAGCATATAAATAGTTCACGTAGTTTGTACCTGAGTTATTGTGCAAGTTACTGTGCAGATCACTGTTCCGGTAATGTTTCCGGCACTGGTGTTACATGCACGATTTGGAACTGGGTGCGGTAGTCTTTGCTTTGATGATCTGGAGACATTACTTATATGGCACCAAGTGTACCATGTTTACTGATCACAAGAGTCTACAACATATCTTTGATTAGAAGGAACTCAGTATGCGACAACGTCGTAGGGTCGAACTTCTGAATGATTATGACTGCGTGATTAAGTACCATCCGGGTAATGCGAACGTTGTGCCTGATGTGTCAAGCCGGGAGGAACGAGTCAGACCCTTGCGCTTGAGAGCCATGGGAATGACTGTGCAGACAAGCTTACGAGACAGGATCAAGCACGCTCAACAACAAACAGTGGAACAAGGAAATCTGAAGAAAGAACTCGACTGTTGAGCCGAGCGTTAGTTTGAAATAAAATCTGACGGAATCATCTACTATCAGGATCGTATGTGGATTCTTGTACTGGATGAGTTGAGGAAACTGATTTATGACGAAGCACCCAAAACCAAGTATTCAGTACACCCGGGCGCTGATAAAATGCATCAAGACTTACGAGGATTTTATTGGTGGCCGGGAATGAAAAAAGATATAGCCGAATATGTCGGTCGATGTTTAACATGTGCAAGAGTTAAGGCAGAAAACCAGAGACCGTCTAGTTTACTCGAATAGCCAGAGATACCAACCTAGAAGTAGGAACAAATAGCAATGGACTTCATCACCATGCTGCGCTGCACTTCTAGTGGTCATGATACTATTTGGGTTATTATCAACCGATTAACTAAATCCGCTTATTTCTTGCCTATGCGTGAAACATTCACTAGGGATAAATTGGCAACGTTGTACATTAACAAGATAGTGGTACGTCACTGTGTACCATTGTCCATCATCTCTGACCGAGATAGCAAATTCACATCCAGATTTTGGCAAACGTTGTAGAAATCTCTAGGGATGCACTTAAACTTGAGTACAGCTTACCACCCACAAACCGATGGTCAAGGAGAACATACCATACAAACCCTAGAAGACATGCTACGAACCTACGTACTGGATTTCGGTGGGAATTGGGACTCCCATTTGCCACTGATCGAATTTTCCTATAACAACAGCTGTCATAGTAGCATTGGATATGCTCCATTTGAGACTTTGTATGGCCGGAAGTGTCGGTCACCGATTTGCTGGATCGGGATAGGAGATAACCAAATAACTGGGCCTGAGCTTATTCAAGAAACGACTGATAAGATCGATTAGATATAGCAGAGACTACAGGTAGCTAGAAGCAGACAGAAAAGCTATGATGATAAACGGCGCAAGCCGTTGTAGTTTCAAGTGGGAGAGCGAATGTTAAAGGTTTCTCCTTGAAAGGGCGTAGTACGTTTTGGAAAGAAAGGCAAACTCGCACCGAGATACGTCAGACCATTCGGGATGGTCCAACGAGTCAGTCCCGTGGTATATAGGCTGAGGTTACCCGATGAACTCAGTGGTGTACATGATGTGTTCCATGTTTCGAACCTTAAGAAATGCCTAACAGATGAATCGTTGGTCATACTGATCCTAGAAGTTCGAGTGGATACACAACGAGGGCCGCACACCGATCGTCAAGGTTCGGTGTAACTCCAAACGAGGGCCGGAGTACACCTGGGAACTAGAATAACAAATGAAGAAAAGTACCCCCACCTGTTTCAATAAAAGGTCAAGTCTCAAAGAGTAACTGCAAATTTTGGGACTAAATTTCTTCAACGGGGGGAGACTGTGACAACTGGCAATTTCACAGGTAATTCACAAACATCCCTGGAAACTTAATCGAACCTTTTCACTCAAAGACATTCATGTGATGGCTCTTTGAATTAGGCTTGTATCTGGAAGGGTGACGATCCATCAGGATGTGAGCCTGACTCGGGGACATCATTGAAATAAAAAAAAAATTCAAAACTCCAGTAGACATAGTTACGGATGTGTCTGTTTGGGTGACGATTTGAACAACTTCATACGCTAATTCAGTCATCTGGTCTTAATTAAGAAAATTGGACAAAGTACCATACACAAACCAATGCCATAATACACGAAGATCAAAATCTGAACAACTTAGAAACTAAACTGAAAACTCTGAAAAAAGAAAGATCATGCGTACAAATGAACTCTTTCATTCGTACGGATGAAACTTGGGGAACTGAACACGCAATCAGCTAGCAGATTCGGCTTACTGAGGGCTCTTCACACTAACGGCCAATTCGTGTGAGTGAGCTGCTATATAAGCAACACTTTGACCAATTTCATCCACTTTTCTCAAAACACCCACACGCACACAAACGGCGATTTCTGGAGCTACGGTCGATCATCGTGTGATTTAGATTTTCACAGTTGCATAACACCTCCACGATCATCACTTCATCTTCTTCACCACATTTCTTACCATTTCTACAATCGAGGCTCAACCGAGAACCATCCGAGGGCCCTCGGTGAGCGATCCACTTAGATAAACACGCCAATGTGTTCCCTAACACCTTCAAAGGCTTCGATTAGCGAAATCACTGCCAGTGCGGCTGAAAACGAAAAAGTTATTTTCGATGGAGTTGCAGGTGAATGAGACGTACGATCGTCTCATTCGTGCGAACAAGTGGTTCGCTTGTAGGAACATACGACGAACGAAGTGAATTCACGGTTCGCATGAGTGAGCTGGGGAGAGAAGGGCAAGGGCGAACTAGAGCTTGTTCGTACGAACGACACATGCGAATGACCTTGATCATTCGTGAGGTTCATTCGTATGAGGTATGACTCAGTTCGTCCGAACTGCCCTTTCGTCCGAACAACTTCATGAAAAACACTAAGTGTTAAAAATCAAACAAATTGAATAATACAAAGAACACAGAAACGTAAGAACCCACTAAGACAAACCTAAGGCATGAATATAAACTAACAATTAATTAGTTGAAACGCATGTGATTGAATAGACGTGGCATCAAGCCAACAGGAACATCACAAACAATCAACATCTATTGGTGAGTTCATAGCACCCGTTTTCGTACAAGTAAACAATTTTCCTTACATTTCGGGGCTGAGAGCATGAAATTATATACGTAAATACTATTTATCATAATTGTGTTCTTAACTATATAAATCAATTTTAACACAAGGAGAGAATCTGTACTGCATATCCCTTGAGGCACGTGAGAGTTGTACACATTTCAGTAAGTCTTGTCATCAGACATTCATTTGCCATTAGTTGAAGAGTGTCAACCGGCGGTAACGTAGATAGTAATATTAGTTTCACAAACTTCCGGCACTGAGGTCAGTACGTTACGGGAAGCATAGTCTTCATCATCAGTAGGGCTAGACCCATGGGGTCAGCTTAACACGGGCAGCATTAGGTCAGACTTGGTAAATGAACATGTGTGGTATAGAATAGACAGACAATCCTCCTCATAAGTGTCAACTCATCAACTGAATCACATGTGCGATGTGATAAGTTCAAGGGAAAGAGAATAAGGCAAGAGCAGGGGTATTTCCCGCTATCTATGATAGGTATGTAGTAGTGAATCAGCTAGGGGTGGCGGGGTGGCGGCTGGGTCATAGTACCTTACGTATGCCCTATACATATACGATACTAGTCAGTTCGTGCAACACCCCGACCGATGGCGGAAACGTCGGGATGCCACGAGGGACGTGTAGATTGTTCATAAACTCGTGGGCATCTAAATAAATCATCACATATCACTTTAATCAACCATAGTAATTACACAAAAATCATGTTCATCATGATATAGTTACATCAATTTACACAAAATATTAGCTAAATTAACTAAACACTAGTCTTCAGTAATCCAGTTAATTTTAGCTAAGTCCAAAATCCTAAGTGATGATGTCCAAAATGTGAGACCATCCTCCTCAACCTACTTTTCTTTATTTTTGAAACATGTAGAAAAATCAAGTGTCAACTACGAAATAGTTGGTAAGCAATCATAAGTTTTTATGTTTCAAAAATGTTTACAAAATGAATATAAAAGTTTATAGTTTTCCATGAAAAATCCACATGAGCAACTGCGAGATAGTCTAACACTGCCAACACACAAGCACAACACAACAATCACATAATTCCAATAATCACAAATAATCAACCACATATATTCAACCAGTCTCAACCAATCACAAATCAATCAACAATCAATATTCACCGTAATTATCTCAATATAAGTTACCGCAGAGGACCTCAGTCAACTCAATCAACGGCGGAATCATCGCGGAGGACCTCAGTCAACTCAAGCAACGATATTCCTAAATAGTATAAGTGTCATACACGCACTGCGGACCACCGCAGTCAATTCAACCAACAGTGGAATCATTGAGGAGGACCTTAGTCAACTCACCAACAGTAACTCAATCATTGCGCAGGACCGAAGTCAACTCAACCAACAATGACTCACGGAGTTGCAATAACCCATATCAATCCACAATCAATAACAATTCAATAATATGAATATCATATTGATAATCCATGTGTCAACCATGTGTTATCAAAATAATATGTAAATCTGGTATACATGTTCCACCTCCGAGTTTAAAAACAAAATGGTTTAAAAACAAAATGGTTTAAAAAGGAGATTATGAGAACTCACCTGAATTCCTTAGATTCAGTGTTATGTAGTATGCACACATACGTGAAATCAAAAGCATCTCAATCAACCTCTAATTATCGTGTGTTCGTGTTCATAAGTATACGCGTTTTATTTCTATTGAATGTCCATACATTTTTACTTTTAAGCCATTAAGTGTTTCACTAACTTAGGATATTTATCCAAGTTAAAATGAATCACCCATTGTTTTATAAGTGTTCATGATTACAATACAGTTTAGACTTGCTCGTTTTAACTATTTAGTGATGATAAACTTGTTTTGATATCATATGTGCATCCTCATAGATATGTGCACTCCAAGGTGATAACCCTAATCTTACACATATCTATACACACATACATGTTTAATTATATTGACCACCATAGTATAAGTTAGTAAAATCTAATTTTAAGTTTAAGAATCACACTTAGGTTATTTATACAAACTGTTCAATGTATATAATCTTAAAATTTAAATCTTATTGTTTATTAGGAAAAAGGTGGCAACTTATAATTTCCCATGCATGCATGAATCATAAATGAATTCATGTTCCTTTTTTTACCTCCAACTTTTGCGTGTTGGTGTAGTCTCTCTCTTAGCTTGAAGGATTAGGTTCGACAGCCCATGGTGTACACAAAAGTCCTAGGTTCGCTGCCTTGGTTCGAGGATAACCCTAGGCTCGGCTACCCCATGGTTCGGCTACTCTAGAGTCAACAGCCCTTTAGGTTCGTTGAATGAAACATCAGTGCCGAAAACATCACCGGAACAGTGATCAACAGTAACATGAACAATGATTCAAGTACATAATTCAGTTGATGTTCATAAATTGTTATCATTTCATGCTATCATAGAACATATTCAAACTCATTCCAGAAGCAAAACTCAGAATCATGGTTCATCAGTCAGATAATTATCTTGCAATACAGACCATCATGTGATTGTTAGTTAGGATTCTATTATGTATAAACGTGTGTGAGGCTTTTACAAAACAACAACGGATGTCGTTACGTGAATGCTAAATCGACAGATTATTCGTATAGGTGACGATCTGTATGAATACATCTGAGGGTTTAATGTTCTGAACGAAGTCCAATAATTAGAAAACCATATCGAAAAGTTTAGTTATCGTCGTATTCGTACGGGTGACTATTCGAAAGAATACGCGCGACAACTGTGCGATTCGATTTAAACTGTAATTTAAATAAACAGAAGATATTTAATTAATTTACTAGGAATAACCATCTAAAATAAATCTATAAACTTTGTTTTAGAAGCGTAACGTTTCGTTACGAAAAACGAAACGACGTTTTACAGGAAACCGAGCAACCGAAACGAACCCGAACTCACCCAGGGTATAAATACCCCAAATGAATCATCTTCTTCATTTAATCCTTTCACTCTTTCTCTCTAGAATCAAAAACGCGAAACTTTCCCTCTCTAGAAAGTTCAAACTTCTACCACCTATATCTCACTCGTTTCTTGACGAAATCTCGCATTCTTGGTGTCGAAACGACCACTACATCTGGTAGAACATGAAAGTACAGTCGATTAGAGCTTGGAACCAACAGATTTGAGGTAGAAATGAGTTTTATGTTGGGGTTTTAGGGTTTTTGAAACCATCTTGATCGGTCCACCTTAGAGCCGGTTTTATACCATTCTAAACCATAGGGATTACACCACAACACGTTAGAATGGTGTAGGAACAAGCTTTACTTCAATATCTAGTTGATTAGTTCAAAAACCAAGGCTGGCCACCTCTGTGCTCATCGGCCGAATGGCTACAAACCAGTTAGGCCGAAACGCCTCAAGCCGAAGGAGGAGCTGCCTAATTCGGCCGAATGACCATCAGTCCGAAGGAGTCCATTCGGCCGGCCATCCAAGCCACTTTCGGCCAAAGCTATTCGGGCCACTACCCTATTCGGTCTCCTAGCTCCCTCTCGGTCGGCACATGCTCATTCTCTCGACCATGCTATCTTCATTCGGCCTAAACTCATTAGCCCATGTCATTGGCCAAACCCTCCCCCTGTTGTACCAGAAACCAGTAAAGGTAGAAGGTATGTATGCATGCATGATTTGATCATGTGTGTATGTATGCATGGGAGGAGGGATTAAGGTTTTGTTTTCATGCAAATAACTTTGGGTGAGTAAAAGATCCAACATAGAGTTATCAATAAGGAAAAATCATATGATTTCGTTATGGTATTGAGAACTAAAGTTCTTTCTAATATTTATGGGAGTCATTTCAATCGTGATGGGTTAAGTACATGGGTTATTGAATGAGACTATAATTAGGGTTTTCGAAAAGAAAGTGGTTTTCTTTAAAAACACTAACAACTAAATATAGGTTGTTAACATCTTTAAATTTAGCCTAACACACTTAGCGAGTTATTGTGAAATTATGTGGATCAAGATAATAACCTAAGGATTTGAGGGTTGATTTAATTATTAACACTTAAACCTTAGGAAAATCCATAGAGACATATAACTAACCTAGATAATTTACTTAAATTATCTAGGCCTAGTTAATCAAAGTGTGGATGAGGAATCGTTGGACAAACAATGGTTATTAATGGGCCAAGGCTAATCAAATTGGATTAGAATAGGCCCATCATGTTGAAGTATAAATTCTTTTAAATTGATATTGTTTTAGTAAAAGAAAATTTAATTATAAAACTCTAGTATAGTAATTAAATGATTTTCCAAATAAATGATTCAACTTGAAATGAATCAACCTAAAAATATTTTAATTGAAGATTTGTAATGATTAATAGTGGGATAAAGTTACTTACGAGTAAAATGTTAGATTAATTAGATGGAACCTTCGAAACACATTAGCATCATGGGACACTTAGTTGCACACCGAGACCAAATCCTAGATACGACGATTATAAATACTTATCGTATTCGAATTCTCTTAAAACAAATCAGGTGCTAAAGATACATAGTCGACAATCAATGAGCGTGTATATCTTTTGTGTGGTTCATTTGCACGGCAACACAGGTGAGTTCATTGCCCCTTTTCTGAACAATTTTTTTTTCAAACGCGGGGCTAAGAAGCATGCGTGAACCCTTTTATTTAAATATGTTTTATTTAAATATGTTTTATGTAGATGCTTTACTTATTGTATGTTTTATATATACAGGCTTATACTCCTGGACTTCTGTCTAGGTATATGTTATGCAGGATAATCTAACGAATAAACCAATTACTCTACTGAGTAATACCTAAATTCTAAACCCCTAAAGCAAACACTTAGTCCATCAATATTCAAATTCTCAGGATCTAAACTCGAAATGAAACCAAGAGAACTAAAGCTAAGGATCAAATCCTAAAGAATCTAATTCAGTGTATGATCAGTAAAGCTAAGGATCCTATTCAAAAATCTATAATCATTGTGGAAATCATAGAATGCTAAACATTAGAATCAGGAGACTCAAGGGAATCATAACCGTGTGTGAATCAATGAAATAATGAGATCATTAATATTTAATGAAATCATTAATGTTTAAGCTAAGGTGGGTGTCAGTTGTATGTAAATCAAGACCACGTGTAATACACGGAAAGTGTCGTCATAAATAGTAGACTCTCGTAGTCAAGCTATATGGGGATAATTAAAATGATTAAAAGAAATCAAGAAATCAAAGAAGTTCAAGAATCAAAGGATATCCTAAAGTCACGGCATGTACAGTAGACCTGAAGGTCAAGCTGATATGGGTAAAACCTAAAGTCCCGACAGAAAAAGAAGACTTTAAAGGTCAACCTGATATGGGCAAATCATGAAAGTCCCGACGCATACAGGTAGACTCATTTTGTGCCATGCCTGATATTGGCCACGTGTGAGAGGGTACAACTTGGACAACCACCAACGACTAAGTCTAATTTATTGAATCAAACAAGGCCCAATCATCATGTCTTAGTTGTATGTAAATGATTAGTTATTAATTTAATTAACCATTTAATATTATATTTCTACAAGAGCTTTGTGTAATCATGAAGACATGGTGATCTCAGGAAATCAGAGGTATTTCAAATTTGGGAAATCAAATTTTAACATGGAAGTGGGTGGGAATGAAACCATAAGATAGGTAAGATGCTTAATTATCATTAACAACAATGTCCTATGTGGCTTAGTATGTGGTGGGATGGCGTCTGGGCGAGTTGTAGGCTCGACCCTTTCGTATGCCCTATATATAAGCATACCGAGTTGGATGATACAGGTGATGCTAATGAGGTTAGTGTTGTTACCAAAAAGATTTGTAATAGACTATTCTTTGAAGTGGAATCAAATGATAGGTAAAATGCCTAATTATCAATAACAACAATGTCCTATGTTGTTTAGTATGCGGTGGGATGGCGTCTGGGTGGGTGATGTTAATGAGGTTAAGGTTGTTACCTAAAGGAGTTTGCAAAAGCTATTTTTCAACAATTAAACTACATGAACTCACCAACCATTGTGTTGACTTTGTTTTCTTTCATGCTTTCTCAGGTGATGTACAGGAGTAAGCTAACGTTTCAGGAATGCATGCTAGGATTCCTGTTAGAGGACCTAGTAGTTTTTGGGAAGCACATATTTTGTTGACTAATGTGAATCACTTTTGAGATCTTGTACGGTTACAAGATAGTAGACTTATGATTCATTTGTTAGATTTACTTGGTTAAAATATCAAACGTTGACAATTGTAATTTAACTTTGTAAATTCAAGTTTAATGTCATTGTGCTAAAATGTCATTGACCTGTTTTTTAGTTTTCAAAATGATTTTGATTTAAAATGTTGCTATGAAGATTATTTTGAAGATACATTTTCAAAAGAATCATCATCAGATGATGTCACAATTTTCATAGTCTTTTTCACATTTCTTTTGTTATCAAAAACTCGTTTCTTCTGATTATTTTCTTCTTTCACCCAAACACAATCCGAATCAAATTTTCAAAGAACTCTCATCTCATCTTCACTCGATCTAACTCTCCTAGGACTTCCACCTGACCTACTCACCCAACTCTCATCATCCGAACTCTTCCAGATTTTGTTGTTTGGACAATTAGCACAAATATGTCCTTTACCACAACAAGTAAAATACTTTCGTGTTTCTCTTGGTGGAAAAGACTTAAAGCTGCTACAATCAGTTGAACTGAATTCCTTAGATTCAGTGTTTTGTAGTATGCGCGCTCACATACATGAAATCAAAAGCAACTCAATCAACCTGTAATTATCGTGTGTTTGTGTTCATAAGTATACGCGTTTTATTTCTATTGAATGTCCATACGTTTTTACTTTTAAGCCATTAAGTGTTTCACTAACTTAGGATATTTTATCCAAGTTAAAATGAATCACCCATTGTTTTATAAGTGTTCATCATTACAATATAGTTTAAACTTAATCGTTTTAACTATTTAGTGATGACAAACTTGTTTTGATATCATATGTGCATCCTCCTAGATATGTGTACTCCAAGGTGATAAACCTAATCTTACACATATCTATACATACATGCATGTTTTATTATATTGACCACCATAGTATAAGTTAGTAAAATCTAGTTTTAAGTTTAAGAATCACACTTAGGTTATTCATACAAAATGTTCAATGTATATAATCTTAAAATTTAAATCTTATTGTTTATTAGGAAAAAAGGCGGCAACTTATAATTTCCCATGCATGCATGCATGAATCATAAATGAATTCATGTTCCTTTGTTTATCTCAAACTTTTGTGTGTTGGTGTAGTCTCTCCCTTAGCTTGAAGAATTAGGTTCTACAGCCCATGGTGTACACAAAAGTCCTAGGTTCGCTGCCTTGGTTCGAGGATAACCCTAGGCTCGGCCACCCCATGGTTCGGCCACACTAGTGTCAACAGCCCTTTAGGTTCGATGAATCCATTAATTCGGCCATCATGCAGGTTCATGTAAGAACCGGTTTTCAATAATGAAAGGTATTTGAAATAATCGTTAATTGAACGATTGTGGTTGTTGTAATTTGAAAATATGTAAGAAATCATGAACGTGGGAGAAAACCGTGCACGAAACGGAGTTACGGATTGTCCGGAATCGCGAAACAAAGAAAATTTCAAAGATATTGTGTTTTGGGACTCTTCGCGGTACACGAAGATGATTCAGAGGTTCCTTTGTGGTACCCGAAGGAACAAAAATATCTAAGAACTCCGGATTTCTTCGCGGTACGCGAAGAGCTCTTTTGTCCCGCTTCGCGGTAGGCGACGGGTGTGGCGGTTTGACAGATTCTTTATCTTATCAGAATTCAATTAAGAAAGTTTATTTTTTTTAATATTTTGACTAAAAAAACTAAACCAGGGGACGAATAGAGCAACTTTTATTGCTAGATCAGTGTTTTGAAGCCATCCAGATGTCCGGATCGAGCTAGGGTTCGAGTATACAACTCCTGATCGTTGTTTTGCGAATGAATATCCGTTCGATTGGGTAACGATTCGTTTTATCCTACTAGTTTAAGATTGTGTGGATTAAAATTCAGTTTTGAATGCTGTGATTATGGGTATTGATTATTGTAACATCAGTGCCAGAACCGTCACCGGAACAGTGATCTCAACAGTGCCATGAACAGTAAACAGGTACAAACCACACATATTTCATGCTATTTCATATTCATATCCATAGTCAAAGTCATTTCGTGTTATCAAATCACAAGTTCATAAACAGTTAACAGAAACAAAGTTCAGAAGAATGGTTCTTGAGTCAGATAATTATCTGGCAATACAGAACCATCATGGGATTATTTGTTAGGGTTTATTATGTATAAACGTATGTGAGGCTTTATAGAACAAAACAGAACGGATGTTGTTATGTGAATGCTAAACTGACGAGTTACTCGTATAGTGTCACACCCCCTGCGCCGCGTGCTAAATCCACGGCGCGGTGAGGTATGAATAGTTGAATGATGCACAAGTATTGATTAAGAACAACCACAACGGATTACTAAGTTTCGTAATGTTTAGACAGTTGTTTAGTTACAGACAATCTATCTACCAAAAGAATGACAACTAAAGACTCAAAATATAGTTTACAAAATAAGACTTCAAACAAGACAATTAAACAATCAGGATTTTAGTGTGTTTCTAAATCCATCCTATCATGTTTCTTCATCTTGTTCTATCTTAAGCGGTCTCCTTAGTTGTCCTTAAAATGCCTTACACCTGATTACCTGAAACACGTGAAAAGTAACTGTCAACTGCAGAAGTAGTTGGTGAGAACAATAGGTTTAACATTTGAAACATGAACTTGTAATATAAGGCATATGTTTAAAGCAATAAATGAATTACATGGATGAGTTGCAACCCAAACTAACATCAAGTATGTAAAATGAGTGTAACATATAATCAAGTCCCAAACTACGTTTGGAGTCAGAAAATTAGTCAGCAACAATGATAAAACCGTACGAAACCGAAATCTGCAGTTAGGTTATAAAACAAATTTAAAAGCTAACTCCAGAAATTGGCCTGCCCAAATGTGTCCGCTTTCCGTTGTTGTGATCACCCAGTACTAACGCTAATGAATATGAAACTTGATGTATTTATATGCTTGTTCACAATAGTGGACACCATGCTTTTGAACCTTGCTTTAAAACCAAAGATTTAATGCCTTATCTGATAACATGATTTGAAAACCTTGTTTGAAATACCATGAGTTGAATCCTTTGTTTGAACACCATGAAATGAATCCTTTGTTTGAAACCATTGATTGAATACATAGGATAGTGACCTTGTATAGTAACAAGGTTTATATAAAAGATTATTTTCGAAAACACGAGTTTTTAGTAAAAGAGTTTATAAATCCCGTTATTTAAAAGTGTTTGATCATTATAAAACCATTTGAGTAAAACTGATATAAAATAGTTCAAGGAAGCTTTATAAAACTTTTTAGTAGAAAATGTTTAAAATTTGATAAACACCCTTCAAAACAGTTGATGAATCCTTTGAAATATGTACAGTGAACCTGTAATGTTTGTAACATAGCATACACCTTGTATAGTGAAATACGATTGTAAATAGAGTGTTTGATCACGTGTTCCACCCCAAAACAGTTGTAAAACAGTAAAAGAGGGGCTAATGTTCTCACCTGTCTGCAGTAGACTCTGAACTATAACAAATAGCAAGTAGCAAATAGGACTTCTAACTGGTTCCTATATCATTGTAATCATACATAAGATATAAAATTTATAATTGTATAGACTTTGATTCATTGCTTGACTTGTGTTAACATGAACTTGATTAACACTTGAATAGTTGTTCTCATGATTATGATACTTGAGTGAGAGTTGTTTCATGTAAAAGAGGGGTCATGTTCTTTCATGCACAACTTTTATGCATAAAATGACAAGTGTTGATGATGTTTGATAACCATTGCACAATATGAAAAATGTATAGATATGTTCAAAAGTTTTAGACTCTTGTGATTATGAATCGATCTCGTTAGTAGTTTAAGTTAAACTTAGTCCAACCAAGATCGATTCATAGTTACTTTGCATTGTCGGCCAAACAATAGACCTTAAGCACATAAAATCATGATGGGCTTAAACAAAAGTCCGTGGGCCTCTTCGGTTAACAACGGGCCAATTGGATGTGATGTTGGGCCAACCAATATATTTATGGGCCATGTAAGATACCAAGGATAATGTTGGGCCTAATCAAGATCATAATGGACCGAATAGGACTTATTTGGGCCTATAGGAATTGGTTTGGATCATATGGGATTGAGTTGGGCCAATTGCTTAGTATTGGGCTTATTCTAATGTGGGCCGAGATAAATCAATCGATTGGGGCAAGAATTTTAACAAAAATTGCATGTTGGGTCTCGGCCAATCAACTTGGCAGCGAACCTTTTAAGTTCCATGGGCTAGGTTCGTCCCTTGATGATGCTGATGGAAAGGTCCGTTGATGCCTCAGGGTTCGGCAGAATGTAAGCAGCAAGGTTCGCCCATATATAAAAGTTCGTGACCCTATGGTTCATGGCTCATGCATGAGGTTCGTCTAAACCATCCTGGGTCCGCCTGAAGCCAATGGTTCGTCTGCATGGGCTCGTAAATTGATCAGACCTGCAAGGGTCGGCTATATCCCGAGGGTTCGGCTCTAGTGGAGTGACGTGCATGGTTCGGGAACACTAGGGTTCGGCTTCATAAGGCTCGCCGGTGGAAGAAAAGGTTCGGCCGAGAAAACCTAAATGGTTCGGCACTTTGAGGTTCGTGAAACCCATTAGGGTTCGGCTGGTGTGGTGCAGGTTCGCCGAAGAGGATGGTTCGTGGCTTCTGTGAAAAGGTTCGGCGGTAGGTGGGACGAACCATATGGTTCTGGAGGTTACAGGTTCGGCTCCACCCCCCGCGACCTGCATCACCAATCATCATCGATCTCATCATACTCACCTGTTCTAAACTCGAGATTCATGAAACAAGTGATTGTACCTCGTTTCTGGTCGGGTAAATCCACTGATTTCTTGTACTTTCGTGTAGGAGATGTCGAGAGCTTCGCGTGGGCACCAAGAACACCAAAATCCGTTGAAAAACGAGAGAGTTACGCGTGTTTGAAGTCGGTTTTCTAGAGAGAGAGGGTTGGACGGAAATCTAGAGAGAGAAAGGGTTATTGGTTGAATTAAATGAGAATAAACACCTCATTTGGTGTTTATAAACCCTTGTGGTATTCGGGTTTGTTCCGGTTGCTCGGTTCGCATTTCCGTCGCGTAACGTGTATTTTACGCGATTTAAAATAAAGGATTATTATTCTCATCATTTTGATGAGTTTCAAAATTGTAAAAATATAAAATAATAAATATTTAATTATTTTTACTCTTCGTGTGTTGACAGATCATTAAACAGATACAATTACGTGTATACCCGCAATCGCGTACGTTTTCCGATCGTAATAATTATTTAGAGACGTTTAATCATAACTATAAGTTCAACGTTCGTATTATTATGGATCGTCACCCATAACTATACTCAGTCTCGCTTACATATTACGATTTTTGTTTAATTAATTGTTATAAT